>CAKNYM010052653.1:387790-428877 GCA_932195095.1 Andricus curvator
CATGCTTCGATAGAATGGCGCTTATTGGTTCTAGTTCGCGTCCTCATGGGGAATTCAAACACGGGCGCGTACTACAGCCAATCAACTATATTACAATTCAAACATGTGCATATAAAGGCGACTCAGTTAGCATCACTGATTTCAAATGCAGCACCACACACAGACACACACTACTGTTGAATATGAGCGGCCTACAGCAAGCAAACGTTACCACCTTGTTACTCTCGAAAATCGTCAGAATCGAAAACGACAATATCGTTTAGAGATTTTATATTAAGGATGCTAATGCAATATTGCCAACTGGTTCTTCTCTATGAAGAGCATATGAACCATTAATAGAGTTGCTAACATCGCATAACTGAATTTCTAGAGATTCACCGCACCGTTAGAAGTAATTACGAGAGTTTTGGAAATACGTGATAGTCAAGTGTGGAATACCACATGAGCGAGGGTATAATTTAGTGATGACTGCTGAGAGGATGAATACCGCAAGCACGTTGCTGTATCAATCCTCACTCCTCAAGGATGGCCAGAGGGTCAGAACAGCTCAGAGTTATGTATTTAGTTTCAAATTTACAATGAGATGTCGAAACGACATGAAAAGCAGGCTACTTCAGAGAAGCAGGATATTGCTTTCAATTAGTTATCAGCTAGTGTATTTAATGATGAAACTTAGCTAATAGTCTAATTTCCTATAATTTCCCATTTGGATGTTATTCTCTTCTAACTGAATCGGACATTAAATGCATTTATAAACGTAGGGGGAAGTAGCTTTCAGTGGGTCGGGTAATTTTCAAAGTCGTAATTAAGTCTAAATTTTGCGTAACTCATGACGTTATTATTATTATACCATTAAGCCAAATCCCTCTAGGGGAAAACGTAACTCACTCGGTTATAAACTCGTTATACTACCGGTAATCAAGAAATTCATATCGCCATCATACGTCATAGATCATAAAATAATACGCAAACTGACTGATAATCTCACAGTGAGTTCCATACTCTTTACTCAAATTAGATCCACTAAGTAAAGCTCTCCACGAGGGTCCATTGGTATCCAAGATTGTACGTTTCAGGCGACGTTTCCGCTGATACTCTTTATCACAAATTTCTTATAAACTATTTTTCTGCACACTTTCCTGTTCTGACATACAAGATTAGCTTCCTTTACATCCGTACATCTTTTAATGCAATGTCTGGTGTTGCTATGGCTCTTTATATATTTTCGCTTTAGAGTCTTATTCATACATTCCCACCGTTTTTTCCTCGGTCCGCCTCTATGTACGCTACCATTTACTTTATCGACATATAGGGGAAACCACCCTACAGTAGATAATGATTTACAGTAGATAATCTTAATTAACTGGAAAACTGACAATAAATGTTCATTACTTTTGTTAGTATAACGTTTCAGCAAGGATACTATATCTTCTGACGAAGTTTCATTGAAATTTTATCATTAATTAATGAGTGAGAGCAAAAAATTTATTTTTAACCTGAAAAAAAATGTCACCTCTTCTTTATTCATACTTTTCAATTTAATGAAACATTTTTATGACATGTTTATAGATTAGAATCAAAGCTTAAAGTTTAATGAACAATATTTATTAATAAAAAGTGTTATTTCTTTAATATTTATAAATATTTAAGGACTTTTTATTGGATATTACATTTTCCAACAGTAGATAACCAACAGTAGATAATCGGAAAATTACAAAAAATGTCTCTGTCAAAATTGGCAGCTCTGCGACTGTCTAGCAGTTGTTTTAAGTTAGAGGTTGTGTTTGTTTGTTTATTTTGATTCGTGAAGTTTTTAAATTCAAATTATTGTAAATAATAAACTAAGAAAATAGTGTAAATTATTAGTTATTAAAAAGCTCATAAATTTGAATTGTGTTTTAAGGAGCCTTTCGGAAAAGATATAATTTTTAGGATTGAGGTATGTAAAAAAGCTGCACTTTTCTGTCATCGCAAGTCAGGTTAAATTGTATGAAGAAACATCTCGTACCAATCGTACCAATCTTACGAAATATCAGAGATAAAAGAAATGTCAACAATTTAAACTTTTGCGTTTTTTGTGAAATAATCATAGTTTCAACTATTATTTAATCAATAAATTGATTTTAATTGTAAGTATACTAATGATAAATTATAATTATCCAGAATTGAGTATTCTGACTTGCCCAGGAGCAATACCAGAAACGATTATCTATTGATGGACGAAGGTGTCAAAATCGTACCCTTGACCAGGTCTAATAAAAATGTTTAATACAGCTAATTAATTAATTTCGTGATATTCTTTTCTATAAGAATACTCAATTGAATATGTAAGCTTTATTTAACAATGATCATCTTTCTTTATTTTTGGAAACAGATGCAGTTAAATGCTGTTGAATTTTTTCCTATCTACTGTAGGGTGGTTTCCCCTACTTGTTTCATCAACCGTTCTCCTTTCATTCTTTCAACAGGACAATCTCAAAAAATTATTGTAGAAGTATTAACTCACACAGTGAATATATTATTAGTAATTTATATGTATTATTATAAAATGAATTGAATTACAATTTTTAAAAAGTACATATTTTGTATTATTGAAAATTAAGGCTTGCAAAATGTTTTCGAATGCAAGTTTTGGAATTTGGATTTGATTTTATTAGCATCTTACTTTATTTAAAACGCAACATTCATTTACATAACTGGTATATAAATAAAAAATAGTTGATACATCGTAATAATATATCAAATGCAAAATCGAAATCACTATTTTAAGACGAGACAAACGTTGAATAGTGATTTACATTTAAATTTTTTGCACAAATAAAATTTTTCTCATGAGATATGGGGATGCTGAATTAGAATAAAAACTGTTTAAAACAAACAAAAAATATTCGGTTCCGAGAAATTAATATCAGGGTGCACAGTCTTCCCCTGTTTTTCTTAGTTTCCCCTTTCTTCTTGAAATTCCCCTTTTCCTCCCTATTCTCAAAAACCTTTCCCCTTTTCTCTTTAAATATACGATATTTGAAATTGTACCCACTATTGAATAATAATTAAAGCAATTGTAGCACTTCAATAAATTATTAATGAATAAATAAGGTACTCGTTCCAAGTGCAGACCATTAAAAATAAAAACTCTTAAAAAAATTTGAAGATATAGTATTTTTTAAATAAGTATTAGAAGATTAATACATTTTAGTTGAAATGTACAAAGTTAAATACCTAATTAAAAAATGGAATATTCCAAATTCATCAACTGCAATTTTAAATGTTCAAACTTGAGCAATTTTTAATTTTTTTAAATCTTTGCTGGAAAATTTAGCTATTGTTGATTTTTTTGTTGTTTGAAAATTAATTTTTTTAAACTGACAATTGAACTATTCCATCTGTGTTTGAAAATTGATATTTTTTAGTCGGAAATTCAACTATTCGGTTGCAAGTTCAAATTTCGTTTAAAAGTTATATTTGTTGGCAGAAAGTTGGTTAAAAATGTAACTATTTGTTTGAAAAAATATTTATTTTGTTGAAAAGCTGTCTTTTTGGTTGAAAATCAAACTAATTTTTTAAAAATTCATTTTTTCAAGCTGAGAATTGCAATTTTTGATTGAAATTTATTTTTTGTATTGAAAGCTTATATTTTTGAGTTAAAAATCCGAGTGTATTGTAGAAAGTACTTTTTTTTTGGCACGAAAATTAAATAATTTGGTAGAAAATTGGTTTTTTTCATTTGAAAATTAGTTTCTTGAAATGAAAATGTAGCAATTCCATTTTTGGTTCAAAGTTGATCTTTTTTATTTTGAAATTTCAAATATTTGGTTAAAAATTTATGTAATCTGTTAAAAATTCGTCCTTTTTTTGTAGAAAAATAATCTTCTTGCTTTAAAATTCGACATTTTGAATACAATTTTTTTTCTTTACTGGCTAAAAAATCTTTTTTGTTTGAAAACTCAACTCTCGTTGAAAATTCGTGTTTTCGGATTAAAGATTCAACTTTTTTGTAGAAAATTTGAATTTTCTCTGCAAAATTCAATAGTTGGGTGGAGAATTCAAGTAATTGGTCGAATTTTGAACTACTTTGTTAAAAATTCATTTCTTAGTTAAAACTTCATCATTTTAGTTAAAGTTTTTTCTTGTTTGTTAAAAAGTAGGTTTTTTAACTAAAAATTGTAATGTTTGGTTGAAAATTAACTTTTTAATTATTAATTCATATTTTCGTGTTGAAAAATCAACTGCATTGTAGAAAATTCTTCATTAAGGCTTCAAAATTCAACAATTTGAGAGAAAATTCAGTTTTTTCAATTGAAAATTAATTTTTTTAAACGAAAATATAACTATTCGATTTTTGGTTAAAAACTGATGTTCTTAATTCGAAGATTCAACTATTTTGTTCGAAAATTATCTTACTCGTTGAAAATTTAAAATTGCGAAAGTTAAAAATCTTGCTCAGTTACAATTTTTTTGAAAATGTGCAAAAACATGTTTTTTTTTGTTGGATTGAGTAATATGCACACATTTAAAAAAATTTCAATATGTCGAAACTGAAATTTATTCAGCTTGAACCAAAGAAGAATTTGTTTATTTTGCTTTTTCGGAAAAAAATGCTTGTCGTGAATTAGGATTTTTGGGATTTCATATCTTTTTTTTGCGATTTTCGAACGTTAAAAACACCACGAAAAAAATGTTTCCCATGGATAAAAAATAATAACATGTTTCCTTTGTTCAAGCTGACTCAATTTCAGGTTGGAATAAATCCAAAAAACATGTTTTTGTATATTTTCAAAAATTTTTAAATAAGGCAAATTTTTTTTAATTAAAATTTTTTTTTAATTCTAAATTTAAGAAAGAGAACAGAAGATATTAACCGATTTCAAATTTTTTTCTTTACTTGGTTTGGATGCCGACCCACAAATTGTTATCCCTCAGCTCAGACGATTCGATTAATTTTAGCCTTTTTACTTCGCTCCAGTGAAGAGTTTAGTTTTAAATTTAGATTGCAAGTATTAATTATAGTAAGGATGAAATGACAAATCTTGGAAAGAAATATTTATGAAAACGATGTTAAACATATCAAAATTGTGTAATTAACTAATTTTATTTTTTTCCGGACTTTTTTATATCACTCTGGATGGATTTCCAACGATCTAAGTATATCCAATTTTTAAAAATAAATCTTTAATATCAGAAATAATTGAAAAATCATTAAAAATTATTTAAAAATGTAACATTTCTTACGAAAAGGTTGTTTGTTCTTTTCGACATATGAAAATAAATGTTTAATCTTTCGCCTATTTTCCCCCTTTTCGTGAGAAAACCACCCTATTTCCCCTTTTTTGAACTCCTTTTACGCTGTGATCCCTGTAATATTAAAGATCGCGATATAACAGTAGTATTGTAAATTTTATTGTTGTTGAAAATCTGAAAAAAAATGAGAAAATACATTTTTTTTTTCATGAAATGGTAGTAATTTCTACAAATATCAATATGAAAAGGTTGAAAAAATTATTACTACGTTAAAATTGGAAATTAATTTGAACTAAAATTGTATTACAAATTATTTTTTAATTATTGTTGTTCCAATTAATATAATATTTGAACCTAGGTGGCTTAATCAAGTACGATCCTAATAATTTTTAGTGATATAAAAAATTAAAAACATCATAAGCAGAAAATTCCATAGTAGAAACATGTAAAAAAAAGTATTTTTTTAAATATATAATTCTTCAGAATATTTTTAAATTCTGAAAATTTTGTACAAAACAAATAAACAGTATTGAAGTATAAATAAGAGTTATTCACTATGTTCATTTATAATAATTATCTCAACTAATGTTATGATAAAAGAGAAAACATTATAAAATAGTTTCCGATAATTTATTTGATTTTGTAAAATGCCAGTGCGCGGTCTGTCTTATAGATTGAGAAGCGAAAATCTGTTGTTTTACTGATCTTTTTACTATCTCATTCAGTATCAAAATATCAAATATCAAATATCAAATAGTCTATTTTTGTGAAAATATTATAAAACAACGAATTTAGTAATCAGTTTACGTTCACTGAGCAATGAAAAACCAGAATGCGATGCTACTATCAGGGTTTTGAAGAGTTTAGCCTATAGGAAATGATACATGATTTTTAGAATGGGTCGTTATTTTACTGAGCAATTACAATCTGTTGTCATTATTATCAAATACTTGTTAGGCGGAAATAATTTAGAAACAGTGGGTCGAGCAATTATTGCTCGACCCACTATTTCCTATCCAATGTGTACCAAATGCTACTTGAAGCAAATTATTTATATTAATTTAGTTATGGAATTTTAAATATCATATGACATCAGATGTTCTATTTGGGAACCTTAGCAATATTAATCAGAATCATTTATATTTTTAAAGCCGCTTATTTCTGTGCAAGTACTTAGTATAGTTAAGGTAAATTTGTTCAGAATAATCTCAAAAACAGTTTATTTTTTATTTTTCTCATTTCCTAATAGATTTAGCTGTTTCAACCTTTTGGACGTAGTGTTTTCGCATATATTTTATTCATTCGGCATTCCTAAAGTTTTAAAGAATTTACTTCACTGGCTTTTTAAATAATTGAAAATACCCACTGTCTACAGTGACCCAGTGATTGCCACTCTCCCCTATCTTCATTATTATAAGATTGAGCCTTTTTGACCTAATCTGTGAATCAACTCATTTCCTGATGAAAAGTTGGACGGAATTTTATAAAGAAATTAATACTTTTTAATTTGTTTTCTGTATCTGCAATTTTAAGAACTTTCTCTATATTTCTGTCAAAATGAATAATCAATTAATCATGTTCAGCGGAAGCGTCTAACGGTGTCCCGCTAAAAAGGCAATCAATTTCTATCAACAGTTTTGATAGTATTGATATTGACAGGTTGGCTAAAAAACTTTATTTTCCAAATTTCCTGACTTTTCCCTGATTTCCTCTGATCAATTTTTCCTTTTCCGTGACCATTCGTATTCAAAAAGCAGCATTTCAATCTTGTAACATGTTTAATATAGAATCTTTTATTATAAAAGGAATAAAACAATACTTCACATTAAAATTGAAAAATTTCAAATTTATTTATTTTAACCGGAAAAGATTACTTTTCTACCATAAAAGATGAATTTTAAATCCAAAAGAATGCATCTTTAACAAAACAATTGAATTTTCGACCGAAAAATATGACTTTTCAACAAAATAGTTAAATTTTCAATAAAATAATTAAATTTTCAACAAAATAGTTAAATTTTTAATCAAATTATTGAAGTTTCAACTTAAAAAGATCAATTTTCAACTGAATAGTCGAATTTTCAAACAAAAAAGATTAAACTTCAACCAAAAACAGTTGCATTTTTAACTAAATAAATGAGTTTCTTAGATAACATTTGAAACTTAACCAGAAAAAGATAAATATAAAAAAATAATTTTGAACCAATTTGCATTTACAACCAAATAGTTGAACTTTAAATGAAAGAGATGAATTTTCAATTAAATAGTTGGACTTTCAACTAAATAGTTGAATTTTCAAGATAGAAAGATGAATTTTCTACCAAATGTTCGAATTTTTAATCAAAGAAAATTAATCTTCAACCAACAAATTTGAATTTATAGTTGAATTTTTAACCAAATAGCTGAATTTGCAAGCAACATAGATGAATTCGCAACCAAAAATATAACAGTTGATATTTTAAACAAAAATGATGAAATTTCTACCAAGAGATGAATCTTGAAATGAAAGATGAATTTTTAACAAAATACATGAATTTTCAAACAAATTGTTATATTTTTAAACAAAAAACATCAATTTTCAACCAAAAATGACTTTTTCATTAATAAAAAAAATAGAATGTTAAAAAAATAGTCAAATTTTCAAAAAAAGAGATGAATTTTTAACTTAAAGGATCAATTTTCCAACCAACAAGACGAATTTTCAAGAAATAAAGATTTTTCAATCAAGAAAGAAAACAAAGTTCGTCCAAATTCTTGAAATTTCAAACCAAAAGACAAGTTTTCTGTAAAACAGTTGAATTTTCAGCAGAAAGGTTTATTTCTAATAAAACAGTTGCATTTTAACCAAAAAAGTGGGAATTTCAATCCAAGAAGAATAGTTTTCCACAAAAAAAAACTTATTTTTGACTACAGAAAAATTTTCAAGCAAACATAGAAGAGTTACATTTCAGGTAGCAAAAAATTAAATAAACAAAAAAAGGAATTTTCAACAAAATAGTTCAATTTTCAACCAAAGATACTTTAAAGCCAAAATATGAATTTTCTGTAAAACAGTTCAATTTCCAACCCGACAATATGCCTTTTCAACACAAAATGTAATCTTCAACCAAACAATTGCATTTGTAACCAAAAAAGAGGAAATTTAAAACCGAGAAGATTATTTTTCTACAAAAATAAACGAATGTTCAACTGAAAAAGATCAATTTTCAACCAAGAATGGCTATATTACATTTTCAGTTGGAAAGATTAGCTTGAAATAAAAAAAAAAAAAAAAAAACGAATTTCCAATAAAATAGTTGATAGAAAATTATAAGATTTCTCGACGGATAGAGTTGGATAAAAAGTTTCAAGACTTTAGAACGTATTTGATACAAGTCCTGTTCCAACAAGATATAGAATTTTAATGAGAAACTATTGATAAGATTTTTCGACCGATAGAATTTGATAGAAATTTCTGAAGATAAGATTTGATATTCTACTGATAGAAAAGTATAAGATTTTTTACAAGATAGAATTTGATAGAAATATCCGGGATTCTGAAATGTAGGTTTTGACAAGAGTTAGGTGACGTTAATATTTGATAGAAATTCAATGAGAAACTGTTGATGGAAAAGTATAAGATTTCTCTACGAATATAATTTGATAGAAATTTCCGAAATTTTGTAAGATATGACTTGATTCAAGTTTGGTAGCTTTAAGGTTTTATAGAGATTTAATGAGATACTGTCTGTAGAAATTTACAAGATTTCTGTACGAATAGAATTTGATAGAAATATCCACGATTCTAGAATATAGGATTTAATAAAAGTTAGGTGTCGTTAAAATTTGATAGAAATTCAATGAGATGGATTGGTAGAAAAGTATAAGATTTCTGTACGAATAAAATTTAATATCAATTTTCGGCATCACGAAACATAGGAGTTTCAATGAGATGCTGTTGGCAAGAAAAGTAAAAGATTTCTGTACGAATAGAATTTTATAGAAATTTCCGAAATTTTAGTAAGATATGATTTGATATTGGATCCTTGCATATGAATTCAGGCAAAAATTGTTTCAAAAATCCCCATTTTTTAACAAAATAAGAATTTTTGCCTAAAGTCATATGCAAGGACCCAATAAAAGTTCTAGGAGGATAAGATTTGACAGAATTTTAATGAGAAACTGTTGATAGAAAAGTATACGATTTCTCAAAACATAGAATTTGACAGAAATATCCAAGATTTTGGAATATAGGTTTTGATACAAGTTGGGTGACGTTAATATTAGATAGAAATTCAATGAAATACTGTTGGGAGAAAATTATAAGATATCTGTACGAATAGAATTTGATAGGTCTATAAAAAGTATAGAATTTTATTCTATACAGTATTTTCTCTGGATAGAGATTCTATAAAATTTTATAATTTTCTACACTTTTGTCATTAGGGTTGCCTTCTGGCATTTTACTCTTAAAAAAAAACAATTGTCAAGAATAGAGGATAATTTATAAAAGAGAGGAAAATATTCAAAGTGCCTCTTTTACTTCTTTGATTTTAAGTTTTCAAACGTACCTCCGGTAATTCCATGGTGTCCGGTACGTCTCTTGTGATGTCCGGATCTGGTGGTTTGTGTTCCGGAAGAAGAGGTCCGTACCGTCTGGATGCCATCCGTCGTCTTCTTTCCAACCATCTCTGCCTTTCTGAATTCTCAGATTCCTCGTCGATTCCAAAGAAAATTGCGGTTTCTCGCTTTATATAACTAAAACAAAAACAAGAACATTGATAAATTTCAAATCTAGTTTACGAGGAGTATTTGCCAATTCATCAAAATAAATACAACCCGAAAAGTAGTTCTCCAAATTTGGTCACTTTGATATTCATTTTTTTATGTTATAAAACACACCTTAGTTTCAAAAATTAATTAATTCAAAGTAATTTCAATGTAGTAAAAAAACTGTAACCGAATTGTTGAATCTTGAAGCCAAAAAGACCAATTTTCTACAAAAAAGTTAAATTTTCAACTCGGAAATATAAATTTTCAACAAAAAAGTCCAGGTTCAAACAAATAGTTTAATTTTCAATCGAAGAGATGAATTTTTAACTAAATAGTTGAATTTTCCAGCTAGAAGACAAATTTTGCAACAAAATACATCATTTTTCAACCAAATAGCTAAACTTTCATCTAAACAAAAAAATTTTGAATCAACAATGAAATACTTCAATTTGCAAGCAAATAAAACGAATTTTCAAGAAAATATTTAAATTTTCAAGCAAATAGATGAAGTTTCCACAAAATTGAATTATGAATCAAAACCAGGATGAATTAAACCAAAGAAAAACGAATTTTCAACAAAATAGTTGAATCCTTGACCAAAGCAGATAGATTTTCAAACCAAAAAGACTAATTTTCTACAAAACAGTTGAATTTTTAAACAAAAATAATTTGACTTCAAAAATCGAACTTACAACTTTTTCACCCTTAAGGCCATGTGACGAGTGGGTCACGTGACCGGATGCCTACCTCACCGACACGTTTTTTATTTGTAAACTTATTTTCACACGAATAGCCACATCGAGTTGAAAATTTGGGATAATAAATTAGAAGCACCAAGAAATGCGTCTGTGGTCCTAAATTTTTATAATTATGAAAAAAGTTTTTTTTGTAAATAATTTTTTTTTTGCTTTTTTCATAATTACATATTAGAATTTAGGACCAGAGCCGCATTTCTTAGAGCTTCTTATTTATTATCCCAAATTTTCAACTCGATGTGGCTATTCGTGTGAAAATAAGTTTACAAATAAAAAAAGTGTCGGTAAGGTAGGAATCCGGTCACGTGACCCACTCGTCACGTGGCCTTAATATTAATAAATTTTATTAAAAAGTAAGGAAAATACGGTCATTTGTAATATTTAAAAACTTGAATTTTAGAGTAAACATTTTCTCATTCACATAATTTAAAGTTGATGCAAGAATATAAAATATTCATTGATTCGAGACGAATCGATTGACCTATACTATTAATACATTGTACTAGAGAGTACGGAAGTTATGGTCATTTAATTTTCAACAAAAGAGTTTAATTTTCAACCAAGAAAAATTTCTTAGTCAAGAACGAAAAAAATATTTCAACGAAATTGCTGAATTTTCAAGCCGAAAAGACAAATTTTCTACAAAAAGCGGTTCAATTTTCAACAAAAAAGTAAATTCTTACCTAATTAGCAGAATTTTCTACTGAAATAGTCAAAGTTTAAACCCAAAGAGACGAAATTTCAACAAAATAGTTAAATTTCTAACCAAAAAGAGGACTTTTTAACAAAATTGTTGAATTTTCAACAAAATAATAAAAGTGTCAACCAAATATAATTTTTAAACAAAAAAGGACAAAAAACTCAACCAATGATATAATAGTAGACATTTCAGCCAAAAAGAATGAACTTTCAACCAAAAATAGTTTGATTTTTTTATTGGATTCTATTACTTCAGTTCACATTTAAGTGGAGAAAAGTACATTTATATTTTGCGTATTATCATTTTCATATGAGATAGAAATAAAAAATAAAACAATAGTATAATAAAAATAAAATAGATATTCATATTTTGAAATTAGAATAATCAGTTATGTTTTCTAACAGAAAATTGCATGAGTAATCAGAATTTTTCAAGGATTTCGCGGCACTGACTTACCCTTGAAATGTTGGCTTCGGAAGTGATAAAGGTTGAAAAAACCAATAGTTTCACATGAAAAAAATGGTGAAAGACGAATATTTTTACTTGGTTTTAATCAATTTTATAATCAATTACATTAAAAACATTTGAATGAAAAAAATGATTGGCAGGGCTCGGAACTGCTGAAGCTTCAAAAAATAGTGAAATAGTAACCATACTTCTCTCAAAAATGTAACCGAAAAATAACAATAATGTAGCAAAAAAAGTAACCAAAAAGAAAGATTTTTTACCAAAAAAAAAGAAGTTCCCACCAAAATTATGAATCTTCAAGAAAAAAAGTATGTTTAACAAAGTAGTTCAATTTTAACAAAATGGTTGAATTTTTCTGACGAAAAAAGATGAATTGTTAACGAAAAATGTAATAGTTGATACAATAACCAAAAAAATATTTTAATTTATCTAATATAAAAGACAGTAGAATTCATTTGAAAAAGACGAATTTTCAACAAAATAGGTTATTTTTCAAACAAATTGTGGAGTTTTCATGCCAAAAAGACCAATTTTTACAAAACAGTTGAATCTTCAACCAGTAAATATGGATTTAACTTGAAACTTAATTTTCAAATTTAATTTAAAGATTAAACTTAGAGAATTCAATTTCGAGTTTAAAAAATTAATGTTCAACCAAACAGATGGATTTTCAACTACAACTATAGAATTTTCAATTGGAATAAGTTAAATTTTCAGTTTAAAAAATTACTTTAAACAAAAAAACTACCTTTCAAAAAAATAGGTACATTTCAAACAAAGTGATGAATTTTTAAATAAAATTGTGAATATTTAACTGGAATATTTGAATTTTAAATAAGAAAGATGATTTTGTAAGTGAGATGATGAATCTTTAACTAGAATAATTGAATTTTTGACCAAATACATTAATTTTCAACCAAGAAGACTAATTTCTACCAAAAAAGACGAGTTTTCAACTAAAAAAGATACATTTTTAACCAAAAATTGAATAATTAAATTTTTAGTCACAAAATGAATGTTCAACTAAAGAAATGAATTTTTAACTAAAATTACGGAATATTCGACTGGAATAATAGTTACATTTTCAGCTGAAAAAAAAATAATTTTCAACAGAAAAACATCCAAAGAAAAAACAAGTTTTCAATGAAGTAGCTCATTTTTCAACTAAAGAAATTAATTTTTAATTAAAACGATTAATCTTCAAAAAAAAAATTGTAACAGAAGAGTTTAAGTTTCAACCAAGTAATTTTATTCCCAACCTAAAGGATGAATTTTCAACTAAAATTATAAATATTTAACTGGAATACTTGAATTTTCAACCGAAAAGAATAATTTTTAAACAAGAAGTTTCCACCAAAATTGTGAATCTTCAACAAAAAAATGTATGTTTAATACATTTTTGATACAATAACCAAAAAAAGATTTCAATTTAATATAAAAAACAGTAGAATTCATGTAAAAAAAGACGATTTTTCAACAAAATAGGTTATTTTTCAACCAAATTGTTGAGTTTTTAAGCCAAAAAGACCAATTTTTACAAACAAAATTATTTATTTTAAAACAAAAGGGTGATTTTCAATCAAGAAGATTAATTTTCTACCAAAAAGACGAATTTTAAACTGAAATTTCAACAAAAAAGATTTAAATTTTAATTTAAACACTAGCAATTTTAGCTAAATTTCGATTTTTATCAGGATTCATAATAATTCAATTGATAGCCCTTTTTATACATTTTACATACGAAAAAATTATTATTTTATTGTTTTTCCCTAATTTTCCCGGCTCTAAAGTGCCAAATTTACTGAAAAAATGTGAATTTCGACATTTTTCACAAGTTTTTAAACAATACGATTAATAAATTAATTCATTTCGTTATTTTGGGCAAAAAATGTAACCAAAAGTAACCTTTTCATAAAATAACTAACTTTTTAGTAACCGCGGATCAAAAAAGTAACTAAGTTACAAAAAGTAACTCGTTCCGAGCCCTGATGATTGGAAAAAGTGCCAGCAGCAGGAATCGAGCCTGGACTTTCCGGTTACAAACTCGGAGCGCCACACAGTGGGCTAAAGTGAAAAAGTTCGTGACAAAATCGTAGAACTTTTGACAAAGATGAGCTAGAGGGATGGATTTTTTTTAGATTTACAGATGAATAACTACAGAATAGAGGAAAAATACGGAGAAGCTGAAAATATATATTTTTCACCTTGAAATTCTAGGTTAAATTTGATATTTATTGACAAAAAGTTGTATCATTGGATACCATGAGCGCTCAGATATTATTATATTACATATATCGCGGATCCAATATGGCGGACCGAAATTGTAAAACCGAGCCGATATGACTGCAAATTACTCTAGGGGTGGTTTTCGGGTCGCTGTTTTCGAATCTAAAGTCAAAATTTCATAATTCAAAATGAAGGATCCAATATGGCGGACCAAAATTGTAAGACCGAGCCGATATGACTGCAAATTACTTTAGGGGTGATTTTTTGGTCGATGATTTGGAACTAGAATCGAAATTTCATAATTTAAAATGAAGTATCCAATATGGCGAAATGTCATTGTGAGAATATAACCGATTTATTAAAAATCCTTACTTGGGGTTTTTTTTATGTCGTCGATTTCAAATCTATAGTGAAAATTCAAAATTGTTAAATTTGTTAATTTTCACTTTAGATTTGAAATCGACGATATAGAAAAACCCCAAGTAGCGATTTTTAATGAAAGCGGTTATATTCTCACAATTACATTCAGCCATATTGGATCCTTCATTTTGAATTTTGACTTTAGATTCGAAATTAGCGACCCGGACCCCCCCTAAAGTAATTTGCTGTCATATCGGCTCCGTCTTACAATTTTTATCAGCCGTATTGGATCCGCCAATTTAACTTTTGACCACTTTTCTTTGTATTCCAATTCGACGACCCCAAAATCCCTTTAATACGACAAATAGTCAAACTTACATTAGTGGAAATCATTCATGCGATGAAGGTGCAAAATAGATAATTCAATTGCATTTTTCTTACAAACAGTAAGTCCTAGGTTGATTTAAAGCCCATATTTGGATTTAGAATGACAAAATCTATTAGAATATATGTGTAATATATGTAATATAATATTTGAGCACCCATAGTATCCAATAGTACAACTATTTGTCGAAAAATATCCAATTTAACCTAGGTTTTCAAGGTAAAAAATATATTTTTTCAGCTTCTCCGTATTTTTCCTACATTCTGTAGTTATGCATCTGTAAATCTAAAAAAAATGTATCCCTCTAGATCATCCCTGTGAAAAGTTCTACGATTTTGTCACGAGCTTCTTCACTTGAGCCCACGGTGCGCCACCGCCTGATCTAACCAGAAGTTGAAAAACTCTCGCATTGCAGGCCGTGTGAAGTGAGTGAAATTCTGTAAATCCGTTTTACACAAGAAGGGCTGAAAAGCGCATCTTATTACTTTAGCAAATTACATAGCATATCAGATTGATAATGACATCTTACTGGGAGGAGTATGAATTCAAACAAAATTCCCCTTTTTTGACTCAGAAGAATGTGGTAGAAAGTAAAGGAAGGCCAGATTTGAAAAGACTTACTTTCGAATGGCATCCGTTCGACTCGGATTTCTCCTCAACCTCGACCTTTGACCCATGGTGGCAGAATTACTGGAAGAAGCAGTTACTGGTGGCAATGGTCGCTGACCCGTTGGAGCTGACACGCTTCTGGTGATGTTTGGTGTTGTACCGGTTGAAGTGACTGTCCCGGAAGAACTGATTGTATTTTGAGGAAGGGATGGGGAACTATCGACAGGTGTTACCGTCGACGTTTCCGTCGACGCACTTCCGACGTTGTACATCCCAATGCTCTGATCATTGTCAACATCGGGCCCACTTGAGGAGATGGTTGAAGTACCAGTGGTACCGGAACTGGGCGAGGGTTGCCTGAAACAAAACGAAAAACACAACATTAGACTTGATCTATTAGCTGATGTTAATTGATGTTGACCAGGTAAGAATTTAATTAGAAGATGTTGGATTTTGTTGGTAATATGGTCAAAAAAATGGCATTCATTAAGAATTAAGAACGTTCGAACATTTCGCCCTTCGATGAAGGACCTCTTCAGTTATTCAGCAGCTTAGTGGTTAGAGCACCTGACCGGCAGTCAGTTGACCTGGCATTCAAATCCCAGCGTAGCGAAAGGAGAAGATCTTTTTTCTGAATAAATTTAATTAAAATGTTTTTAATTTATAGCTCCATCTAGTCTGAGAAGACGTTAAAGATTTTCTGTATTAGAGGAGATAACTTTGATCGATATTGTAGATTTCCATTTTAGTCCGGGGAAATTAGCTCGAAAAAGGTAGATTTCCAGAAAAAAAAGGTAAAGTTTTTTTTTCTTCACAATCATGTCCCTGAAGGCATTAGAAATGAATACCAAAAAAGTTCCCCATCGGATCGGCTCCGCATACACCCCTAGCCTCGAAAAACATCCCTTAGATGGGTAGTAGCGCTGGTTTTTGGCTATTATATACGAAAGGGTGCGTCGGAGGACAAAAATGAATAGGGGTGAAAATATTTATAATAAAATTTGCAATAAAAAAGGTTCCATACACTTTTGCTGTACAGGCCATAGGTGATGCGTAATCAGCTCCAGGAGTGGGGGGAATGTTTTGGCTTATGGTGCGAAACGTACTCGCGCGCTTAGTTTTCGGCCCATAACTCATAAACGGATAGTTTTTGGACAAAAATGCATAGAAGAAAATTTGTAGAGCAGAAAATTTCCTTTTGGGACCAATACATTTTTTTGCAGTACATCAATTTGCAAAGTCATAATTAATTTTTTTTTTTAGGTGCACGTACAAGCACTGGGATCTCATTCCCACCTACCTGTAAGGCAGAGTTAAATATATAACAATTCAAAAATCGCTTTTGTAAGTTTTCTTATAAAACTCATTATTTCTGTTAGAGATTGCTTTACTCAGCCCTTGAACTCTTATATTTAAAAATATATCACATGAAAATTGAAAGTTGGAGTGCCGATAAGAGGCTAGACTCGCGATAGGCTAGACCACTTCAGATTTTTTACGAGGGTCCAGACCCATCTGCGGGTCGGAATGGCTTGTACGTGGTGAACTCGTTTTTAAGGGTCCCAAACATCCTCAACTGACTTGTTCTACAGAGTAAGCAGTAATGATGCTGAAGTACTATGAGGCAGTTGTGTTTCGAAATTCATCATGGCTTCAACAAGTAAATGTTTTATATGCGAAAAAAGTTTGAGTGTAGGTGAGACAGTCGAATTAAAAAGTGGAATTGACAATCTTAGACGAGTGAGTGAAATTCGCAAAGATGGATACCTGAACTTATTACGAAGAATTGTTCAGACTGCTATAACACAGTTTGATTATAATAAGTCTGTTGCAGTCGGACAAGATGTCGATCTTCTTGTTTCAATAACTGCTCTCTCTCCAGCGGATAAAGATATATTCTTTTTAAAAGAAGGGTAAGGAAATGTTAAATCTCGACTTCATAGTTCACGACGCTTGCAAAATTGTGGTTTCTTGACAAATTTCAAGGAGTCGCAGTTCTATTTGCCCATGCATTCAGCGGGTGTGATACTACGTCCTCTTTCTTTGGGTACGGAAAACTAAAAACGACTACTTTGCTCAGGAAGGATATACTCTTGGCACAACTTGAAGATATTGTGACGATTTTCAACAACCCTGTTTCGACACATGATGAAGCTGCAGAAGCAGGGGAACGCTTCATTTTGGCATTGTATAAGGCCCCATCCCCTGAAATTAATATGAATAATTATAGATTTTTTTCTCTTAACAAATCTGTGAGTCAGTTCAGTCATGCTGCCCCAGGCGGAAATATTATATATAGTTTATATATAGTGTGAAGTATTATATATAATATTAATTTGTTTTATATACAAAATGTATAAAACAAATGAATATTATATATAATACTTCACACTATATATAAACTATATATAATATTTCCGCCTGGGGCCCTTTTGTCTGGACTTCCGCCTCCTTGTGCCACTGCTCGTCAACACTCTTATCGTGCTTTTCATAAAATTCAAATGTGGAGAAGGATAGAACTTGACCCAGAAGAGTGAGGTTGGAAAAAAATAGTACACCAGAGTCTCGCTATTTGAACGCGCGATCGCACGCGTTATATGAATTCCTAGAATTGCTGGTCCCCGCAGTTTCTCAGGGGGCAGGGCGAGAGACGGTTGCGACTCCGCCTCTGAAGGGACGCATGCACTACTAACTCAGTCAAGTAGATTGCGCAATATTTTCAGGCAACCCCCGAGATTGTTCATCTATCGAGACTCTGGTGTAACAGCTTATCACCCGTTAACACAACAGAAGCGCCAGCTCCAGCAAGCTTGATGAATTTGATTGTTTGCTCATGCAAAATGGGGTGTGGAAAGCGATGTGGATGCGCAAAAGCTGGTCTACGATGTTCAGGCATGTGCCTCAATTGCCAAGGTCAAGGTTGTCTTAATGCAGAAGAAGAAATAACTGATGACGAAGAAGATATAATTGAAGATTAGGCACATTATTATGAGTGAAATATTCATTCACAAAGTCAAAACTTTCAAAATAAGCCCATGATACAATATGCAACTGGCACTGACAATGTCTAAAATTTTATCAACAAAATAAGATAATTTTTATTCCGAGTAATATTATTAACCAATGATCAGTGGAATAGGCCTATAGGGGAGACCACAATACAAAAACCGCACTAAAAACTCTACCTCAGGGGTTGTGTGGAAATAAAATCCCAGTGCTTGTACGTGCATTTAAAAAAATATTAATAATGACTTTCCAAATTGATGTAATCCAAAAAAATGTATTTGTCATAAAAGGAAATTTTCTGCTCTACAAATTTTCTTCAATGCATTTTTGTCCAAAAACTACCCGTTTATGACTTATGGGCCGAAAACTAAGCGCGCGAGTACGTTTCGCACCATACGCCAAAACATCCCCCCCACTCCTGGAGCTGATTACGCATCACCTATGGCCTGTACAGCAAAAGTGTATGGAACCTTTTTTATTGCAAATTTTATTATAAATATTTTCATCCCTATTCATTTTTGTCCTCCGACGCACCCTTTCGTATATAATAGCCAAAAACCAGCGCTACTACCCGTCTAAGGGATGTTTTTCGAGGCTAGGGGTGTATGCGGCGCCGATCCAATGGGGAACTTTTTTGGTATTCATTTCTCATGCCGTCAGGGATATGATCATGAAGAAAAAAAAACTTTACCTTTTTTTTCTGGAAAAAAGTCTAATTTCCCCGGACTATTTTCACAATGTGTGAAAAGATTTCACTTCTGATTGATCGTTACCATCTCCGATGATAATACAGATTCCTAGTAAAAATTTACTTTTTTTAATGTTGTTGACCAGAATAAAACTCTTTTTCTAAAGAAACAGACATCGTAGGTGGCAAAAAACCATAAACTAAAATTTACTTCTCATGGTATATTTGATGTTAAAATAAAACATTGTTGGGCCATCAAATCATCCTTCAGCCCACATCTTTGAACTAGTTTGGTAAAAATTCATTTGTATGGTTGAAGATTCATCTTTTTGCTTGACAATTTAACTATTTTGTTGCCAATTCGTTTCATTTTTTATTCAAAACACTTTTTTTAAATGTAAAGTTAACTATTCCATTTTTACTCGAAAATTTATCTTTTTTTGGTTAAAAATTCAAGTACTCTTTTTTTTGTTTCCGAAGTAATTTTCTTCAGTGAAAATGTAACTCTACCATTTTTGGTTGGAAATTGACATTTTTAATTTAAAATTGATCTGTTCTGGTTTAAAATGTATTTATTTCGTTGAAAATTCGTCTTTTTGTTAGAAAATTAATTTTCTTGTTTGAAATCTCAACCTTTTTCTTTAAAAATGCAACTGCTTGGTTCAAAATTAATCTGTATTGGTTGACGATTTAACTATTTTGTTAATAATTCGTTTTTCTTATGAAATCAACTGTTTTTTACTTCAAATTGAAATCTTTTTTGTTTGAAAAATAAACCATTAAATGTTTCGTTCGGAATTCATTTTTTTTCAGTGCAAAATCCAGTACTTGGTTTAAAGTTCAACTACTTTATAATTTTTTTTTTTTTGAAGATCCATTTCATTATTCAACAGTTTTGAAGAAAATTCGTCTTTTTGGCATCAAAACTCAACAGTTTGGTAGAAAATTAAACTATTTGGTTAAAAATTAATTTTTGTTGTTGGAAATTATTGTTTTTGGTTAAAATTTCAACTATTTGGGTAGAAAATTAAACTATTCATTTGAAAATTTAACGGTTTTACTGGGAGTTCATTTTCTTGCGAAAAATTAATTTTTTTCATGTGAAAAATTAATTTTTGTATTTGAACATTTAACTCTTCTGTTTTTGGTTAAAAATTATGCTTAATAAATGAAAAATTCAACTACTTAGTAGAAAATTAATGTATTTTGTTGAAAATTCGTCTATTTGAGGAGAAAATTAAACTTGCTCGTTGAAAATTCATCATTTTCGGTAAGTATTCAGCTACTTTGTTACAAATTTGTCATATTTAGATAATTTTAACTGGCTGACAATTTTTGTTGATTTTCTGTTAAAAATTTATCTTTTTTAGATAATAAAAATTCCACTTCGTGAAAAATTTATCTTTCTTCATTGCAAATAAACTTTATTGTTGAAAAATCTTCTTTTCAGGTTAGAAAGTTAACTGTTTTCTGAAACATTCAACTTTTCAGCTTGAAAATTTAAGTATTTTCTTGATAATTATTCTCTAGATAATTATTCTTACTTATTGAAAATTTACTATTTGGTTGAGGATTCAACTTTCTGTTTGAAAATTCGTCTTCACCTATTTGAAAATTCAACTATTTCGTCGAAATTTCATATATTTCGTTGAAAATTCGTCGTTTGGTAGAAAATTAATGTTGATGGTTAAAAATTCAGCAATTTGGGAAAAATTTAACTATTTTGTTAAAGGTTTAATTATTTTATCAAAAATTTGTAATTTTTCGTTGGATTCAACCGTTTGATAATTTTTTTTTGTTGGAAACTAACTATATGAAAATTTAACTATTTTGTTGCAGTTTCAATCTTTCAAACTTTGTTAGTCAAAAATTCAACTGTTTTTTTTAACTTCGTCCTTTTGGATTGCAAATTCAGCTTTTCTGACAGAAAAGTATTCAAAATTCATCTCTCTCGGCCGGAAAAAAAATTATTTTAGAAAATTCAACTTCTTAGGTTGAAAATGTAATTGCTTTCTGAAAATTCGCATTTTTTGACTTCAAAATTCATCTACTTTGTTAAGGATTCAAATATTTTTTTTTTTTTTTGGTTAAAAAGTTAATTTTGAAAACTTATAATTAACTGCTTATTATTCGTCCTTATTCGCTTATTCGTCCTTTGTTGTTAAAAATCATCTTTTATGGTAGAAAATTCTTCTTTCTTTAAGTTTTTTGTTAATAATTAGACATTTTTCGTTGGATTCAACTGGTTGATAATTCATTTTTTTATTGGTTGAAAAGTAATTTTTTAAATTAATAATTAAACTGTTTTATTTTTGGTTGAAAACTCATCTTACTTTGTTGAAAATTCATCAATTTGTTTTAAAATTAATGTATTTTATTGAAAATTCGTCCTTTTTGATTGAAAAATCCTCTTTTATGGTAGAAAATTCATCTTCCTTTAAGATTTTTGTTAAAAATTCGTCATTTTTGGTTGGATTCAACTGGTTGATGATTCGTTTTTGATCATTCGTTTATTTGTTGGTTGAAAAGTAATTTTTAAATTAATAATTAACCTGTTTTATTTTCGGTTGAAAACATATCCTATATCGTTGAAAATTAAACTGTTTGGTTTAAAATTAATGTATGTGATTGAAAATTTGTCCTTTTTGATTAAGAATCATCTTCTATGGTAGAAAATTCATTTTTAAGTTTTTTCTCAAAAATTCGTCATTTTTCGTTGGATTCAACTGGTTTTATTTTTGATTGAAAACGCATCTTGTTTTGTTGAAAAAACAACTATTTTGTTTTAAATTAATGTATTTGATTGGAAATTCGTCCTTTTTTAACAAAAAATCACCTTTTATGGTAAAAAAATCATTTTTTATGGTAGAAAATTCATCTTCCTTTAAGTTTTTTTTTTTGAAAATTCGTATTTTTTCGTTGGATTCAACTAGCTGATAATTCGTTTTTTTGTTGATTGAAAAGTAATTTTTTAAATTATTAATTAAACTGTTTTATTTTTGGTTGAAAAATTCTCTTATTTTGTTGAAAATTCAACTGTTTGGTTTGAAGTTAATGTATTTTATTGAAAATTCGTCCTTCTTGATTAAAAAATCCTCGTTTATGGTAGAAAATTCATCTTCCCTTAAGTTTTTTGTTTAAAATTCGTCATTTTTAGTTGGATTCAACTGACTGATAATTCGATTTTAATAATTCGTTTTTTTGTTGGTTGAAAATTGATTTTCAAATTAATAATTAAACTATTTTATTTTTGGTTAAAGACTTATCTTATTTTGTTTAAAATTCAACTGTTTGGTTTAAAATTAATGTATTTTATTGAAAATCCCTCCTTTTTGATTAAACATCATTTTCTATGGTAGAAAATTCATGTTTAAGTTTTTTCTCAAAAATTCGTTCTTTTTTGGTTGGATTCAACTGGTTTTATTTTTGATTGAAAACGCATCTTGTTTTGTTGAAAAAACAACTATTTTGTTTTAAATTAATGTATTTGATTGGAAATTCGTCCTTTTTTAACAAAAAATTACCTTTTATGGTAAAAAAATCATTTTTTATGGTAGAAAATTCATCTTCGTTTAAGTTTTTTGTTGAAAATTCGTCATTTTTCGTTGGATTCAACTGGTTGATAATTCGTTTTTTTGTTGTTTGAAAAGTAATTTTTTAAATTAATAATTAAACTGTTTTATTTTTGGTTGAAAGCTCGTCTTACTTTGTTGAAAATTCATCAATTTTGTTTAAAATTAATGTATTTTATTAATAATTCGTCCTTTTTAATTAAAAAATCCTCTTTTATGGTAGAAAATTCATCATCCCTTAAGTTTTTTGTTAAAAATTCGTCATTTTTCGTTGGATTCAACTGACTGATAATTCGATTTTAATAATTCGTTTTTTGGTGGTTGAAAAGTAATTTTTTTAATTAATAATTAAACTGTTTCATTTTTGGTTGAAAACATATCTCATTTTGTTGAAAATTCAACTGTTTGGTTTAAAATTAATGTATTTTATTGAAAATTCGTCCTTTTTGATTAAAAATCATATTCTATGGTAGAAAATTCATCTTTAAGTTTTTTCTTAAAAATTCGTCATTTTTTATTAAAAATTATCATCTATGGTAAAAAATTCATCTTTAGGTTTTTTTTGTAAAAATTCGTAATTTTTAGTTGGATTCAACTGGTTGTTGACTCGTTTTTGATCATTCGTTTTTTTCAATGGAAAAGACATTTTTTAAACTAATCAATTTACTGTTTTATTTTTGATTGAAAACGCATCTTGTTTTGTTGAAAATACAACTATTTTCTTTTAAATTAATGTATTTGATTGGAAAGTCGTCCTTTTTAAATAAAAAATCACCTTTTATGGTAAAAAATCATCTTTTATGGTAGAAAATTCATCTTCCTTTTAGTTTTTTGTTGAAAATTCGTCATTTTTCGTTGGATTCAACTAGCTGATAATTCGTTTTTTTTATTGATTGAAAAGTAATTTTTTAAATTAATAAATAAACTGTTTTATTTTTGGTTGAAAACTTATCATATTTTGTTGAAAATTCAACTGTTTGGTTTCAAATTAATGTATTTTATTGAAAATTCGTCCGTTTTGATTAAAAAATCCTCTTTTATGGTAGAAAATTCATCTTCCTTAGTTTTTTGTTGAAAATTCGTCGTTTTTCGTTGGTTTCGTTTTTTTCGGTAGAAAAGTAATTTTTTAAACTAATAAATTTACTGTTTTATTTTTGATTGAAAGCGCATCTTGTTTTGTTGAAAATACAACTATTTGGTTTTAAATTAATGTATTTTATTGAAAATTCGTCCTTTTTAAATAAAAAATCACCTTTTATGGTAAAAAATCATCTTTTATCGTAGAAATTTCATCTTTTTTGATTGAAAATTCATCTCTCTTGGCTAAAAAAGCCTTTTTTGTCCAAAATTTAACTTTTCGGGTTGAAAATTCAACTGTATTCGAAAAATACGTCTTTTTGGCTTCAAAATGCAACTATTTGGTTGAGAATGCAACTACAAAATTTTGTTGTGTCGGATCAAAATTTTATTTTTTGATCAGAGAAATTTTAGGTGTTAACAAAATCTGGTGACCCTCCTCCTACGTGACACTTTGTGAAGTTAGAGCAGACCCCCCCCCCCCCAGAGTGTCACGTAATATGCGGAAATTCCTTTAATAACTTCTAATTATTTGGTTAAAAAGTAGCAAAAAATATGCTAGGTAACTTATGGATGGCCCCTAAACTTCGGAAATGAAATCAGTAGAATAAATTTATTTTCCACTTGTTTTTCTTGCAGGGCGAGTAATATTGATTCGTACTACTGCAGGAAACCTAATAAAGAGCTTATGATGTCAGAGAGGAAGTTAGCTTACTTTTCCCCATTTGCACTCCTTTATCTGGTTATTTACTAAGAGTCACATTTTGAAATTGTGTAAACCTCTATTGGGAGATTTATACCATGAGAAGTGAGTAAATACGAACTTGAGTGCCTCGCAATTTGTCTTTCTTCGAATCTCTCGACAATAGAGGCAAGTCATTACTTCCAACAATCACCAGATCCATCGACCTATCCAATTTTCATTCGAGTTTGCGACCAATCTCAATTCTGAATGGACTTCGATACAGGCAAATGAAACTCTACAACAAAGCGAAGTACAATGCCAGCATCTAGTGCGTTTGGATAATTTGATACATACTTCAATGCACTGAATTTATCAATTTTCTATACTTTTCATTGGCTATGTTCAAAAACGAATTATCGGAAATCTCTGATCAAAAATAGAAATTTAAATTAGTGCCAATACATTGAAGACCAATATTATCAACAACAGCAAATTTATTAGATGCATTTTCAACCAAATAGTTAAAGTTTCAAGCCAAAAAGTCGAATTTTTTAGAAGACAGTTGAATTCTCAACCCGAAAAGTAGCATTTTCAACAAAAAAGGTCATAATTCAGCCAAAAGAGATGAATTTTCAACGAAGAAAGATGACTTTTCTACCATAATAGATGTTTTTTCAAGAAAGAAGATAAATTTTCAACCAAAAATGGAATGGTTAAATTATTAGATTAAAAAATTATTTTTCAACCAAAAAAAAGAAACGAATTATGAACCAGTTGAATCGAACGAAAAATGACGAATTTTTAACAAAATAGTTGAATTCTTAAGCATGAATTTTCGACCAATTTTTTTTCAGCCAAAAAGTTTAATTTTCGAGAATAAAGTTTATTTTCAGCCGAGAGAGATGAATTTTGACCCAAGAAAGATTACTTTTCTACCATAAAAGATGAATTTTCAATCCTAAGCAAACAGATAAATTTTCAATCAATTAATTAAATTTTCTAGACAAAAAGACAAATTTTTAGAAAGGGGCTTCCATTTTCGACAAAAAAAGTTAATTTTCAACCAAAGAGATGAATTTTCAACGAGCAAAGGTGACTTTTCTACCATAACAGATAAATTTTCAACAAAATAAGATAAATTTTCAACCAAAAATGGAATGGGTAAATTATTAAATTAAAAAATCATTTTTCAACAAAACAAAAAAATAACGAATTATGAACCAGTTGAACCCAACGAAAAATGACGAATCTTTAACAAAATAGTTGAATCCTTAAGCAAGTAAATGAATTTTCGACCAAATATTTTCAAGCTAAAAAGTTGAATTTTCGACAATGAAGAATTTTCAGCCGAAACAGATGAATTTTGAACAAAGAAAGATTATTTTTCTACCATGAAAGATGAATTTTCAATCAAAAAGGACGAATTTACATCAAAACAGTTGAATTTTTGACTAGAAAAGATAACTCTAACAAATAGTTGAATTTTTAATAAAATAATAAAACCTTCAACAAAAAAGTTAAATTTTTTACCAGATAGCTGAATTTTCAACCAACAAGAATAATTTTCTACTTAAAGACGAATTTTCAATAAAATACATGAATTTTGCACCAAATAGTTGAATTTTCAAATGAAAAAGACAAATTTTCAACTAAAAATGGAATGGTTAAATTATTAGTTTAGAAAAATTACTTTTCAGAAAAAAAATGAATTATCAAACAGTTGAATCCAACGAAAAATGACAAATTTTTTACAAAATAGATGAATGCTCAAGCAAATAGATGAATTTTCAACAATTAGTTAAATTTTCAAGGCAAAAAGGCAAATTTTTAGAAAGGGGTTACATCTTTTAGCCAAAAAGTTGAATTTTCGAGAATGAAGTTCATTTTCAGCCGAGACAGATGAATTTTGAACAAAGAAAGATTATTTTTCTACCATAAAAGATGAATTTTTAATCAAAAAGGACGAATTCTCATCAAAACAGTTGAATTTTCGACTAAACAAGATAACTAAGAAATAGTTGAATTTTTAATGAAATAATTAAACCTTCAACAAAATAGTTACATTTTTACCAGATAGCTGAATTTTCAATCAACAAGAATAATTTTCTACTTAAAAACGAATTTTCAATAAAATACATGAATTTTACACCAAATACTTGTTTTTTCAACTGAAAAAGACAAATTTTCAACTAAAAATGGAATGGTTAAATTATTGGTTTAGAAAAAATACTTTTCAGTAAAAAAATGAATTATCAACTAGTTGAATCCAACGAAAAATGACAAATTTTTACCAAACTAGTTGAATCCTCAAGCAAATAGATGAATTTTCAACCAAATAGTTGGATTTTCGGGTCAAAAAAGCGAATTTTTAGAAGATAATTAAATTTTCAACCCAAAAAGTTGTATACTAAACCTTCAACAAAATAGTTGAATTTTTTGCCAAATAGCTGAATTTTTAACCATCAAGATTAATTTTTCAAATAGTTGAAGACGAGTTTTTAAACAAAAAGTTGTATCCTCAACCAAATAGTAAATTTTCAATAAATAAGAATAATTATCTAGCCAATTAGATAAATTTTCAATAAAATACTTCAATTTTTGAGATAGAAAGTTGAATGTTTTAGAAAACAGTTGCCTTTCTAACCGGAAAAGAAGAATTTAAAAAAATTAATTAATTTCAATGATGAAAGATGATATTTGCATGAAATAGTGAAATTTCCATCTAAAAAAGATCAATTTTGAACAAAAAATAAATTCGTTAGAATTCAAGTTCAAACAAAAACTTCATTTAAAAAATGTTGTCAACCAGTTGAATTTATCAAAAAAAGACGAATTTTTAACAAAATAGCTGAATACTCACCAAAAATGATGAATTTTTAACAAACAAGTTTAATTTTCTACTTAAACAGATGAATTCTCAACAGAATATATGAATTTTCTACCAAAAAGTTGAATTTTTAAGTTCTAAAGGACACATTTTTAGCCAAACACAGAAATGTTAAATTTTCAAAAAAAAAAAAAAAATTAATTTTTCACGACAAAAATGAACTTTCAGTAAAACAATTAAATTTTCAAACGAGTAGTTTAATTCTGAACCAAATAAAATAATTTTCTACCCAAATAGTTGAAATTTCACCCAAAAACGATAATTTTCAACAAAAAGTTAATTTTCTTCGAAATTGTTTAATTTTCTAACAAAGTGTTGAGTTTTCAAGCCAACAATCAACTTTTTGTTTGAATGTTGAACTCTTTTCTTGAAAATACATTTTTTTGTTGAAGATTCATCATTTTAGTTGAAAATTCATGTCTTTGGTTGAAACTTTAACAATTTCGCTCAAAATTAGTGCTTTTTTGTTGAGAATTAATTTTTTTCCCTAAAAATGTAACTATTCCATTTTTCTTTGAAAATTGATATTTTGTGGTTAAAAATTCGCTCTTTTTGGTAGGAAATATTTCTGTTTTAGTTGAGGATTCAACTATTTTGTTGAAAATTCGTATTTTTTGGTTGAATTCCACTGTTTTTGATTTAAAATACATTTTTTTCAGTACCAGCTATTACATTTTTCGTTAAAAATTTATTTTTTGGGTTGAATAATCAACTCCTTGGTTCAAAGTTAAACTACTTTGTAAAAAGTTTATTTTCATGGGTTTAATATTCTCTATTTTAATTGAAAATACAACTATGTGGTCGTCAATTAACTTTTTTATTGAAAATTCATATTAAACTATTTGGTTGAAAATGAACTTTTTTGTTGCAAATTCATATTTCTGGTTAGAAATTCAACTATTGTGATATCAAATTAAACTATTTATTCAAAAATTTAACTATTTTGTTGGAAATTTGTTTGTTTTATGTCAAACTAATTTTTTTATCTGAAAATGTAGCATTTCCCATATTTGGTTAAATATTTTTCTTTCATAAGTTGAAAATTTAACTATTTGGTAGAAAATTCATGTATTTTATTCAAAATTCGTCTATTTCGATAGAAAAATAATATTTTCTGTTGAAAATGTATCATTTTTTATGAGGATTCAACTATTTTGTTAAAAATTTGTCTTTTTTAACTGAATCAACTGATAAAAAAATTGCCTTTTTTTGTTAAGAATTATTTTTTTGAACTGAAAATTTAACGATTCCTTTTTTTGTTGAAAATTTATCATTTGTCGTTCCATAATAAACTATTCCATTGTAAATTCATCTTTGTTAAGTAAAAATTCAATTTCAGTTTCTAGCTGAAAATTCTTCTTTTTCGGTTCAAAATTCAAACGTATTCTAAAACATTCGACTTTTTAGTTCGAAAATTGGACTTTTTTGTTGAAAATTCATATTTTTGGTTCAAAACTCAACTACTGTGGTAGAAAATTAAATTACATGTTTGAAAATTTGTCTATTTCGTTGGAAATTTCATTTTTTGGGGCAAATTTAACTTTTTATGTCTGAAGATGTACCCTTCTCATTTTTGGTTGTAAATTTTTCCTTTATTAGTTGAAAATTCAACTATTCGGTAAAAAATTCATGAATTTTGTTCAAAATTAGTCTATTTGGGTAGAAAATTAATCTTTTTCGTTGAAAATCCATAAGTTTTTTTGAGGAATCAAATATTTTGTTAACAATCCGTCTTTGTTAGTTAGATAAACTTGTTAAAAATTCGTTTTTTTGTTGTTGAAATATAGTTTTTTGAACTAAAAATTCAACGATTCCATTTTTTTTGTGAATTGATCATTTTACGTTGAAAATTAAACTATTCCATTCAAAATGCATCTTTGTTGATTGAAAATTCAGTTTCTAGCTGAAAATTCTTCTTTTTCGGTTTAAAAGTCAAACTTATTCTAAAACATTCGACTTTTTAGTTTGAAAATTTGACTTTTTTGTTGAAAATTCATATTTTTGGTTCCAAGCTCAACAACTGTGGTAGACAATTAAATTATTTATTTGAAAATTTGTCCATTTCGTTGGGAATTTCATTTTTTGGGGTAAATTAAATTTTTCATATCTGAAGATGTACCCACCTCATTTTTGGTTGTAAAATTTTCCTTTATTAGTTGAAAATTCAACTATTTTTGTTGAAAATTCATCATTTTGTTTGAGAAATTAAATATTTTGTTAACAATCCGTCTTTATTAGTTGGATAAACTTGTTCAAAATTCCTTTTTTTTTTGGGTTGAAAATTAGTTTTTTGAACTAAAAATTCAATGATTCAATTTTGTGTGGAAAATTGATCATTTTTTGTTGAAAATTAAACTATTCCATTGAAAATTCATCTCTGTTGATTAAAAATTCAGTTTCTAGCTGGAAATTCTTTTTCAAAACTCAACTACTAGGGTAGAAATTAAAGCTAATTTAAAAAAAATTTAATTATTTTGTTCGATCTTCGCTTGTTTTGGTGAAAAAATAATTTTTTTTATCTAAAAATAAATTTATTTCATTTTAAATGTAAATTTTTCCTTTATAAGTTGAAAATTGAACTATTTCGTAGAAAATTCATGTATTTTGTTGAAAATGCGTCGATTTGGGTAGAATCGATCTTTTTGGTTAAAAATCCATCATTTCCTTTGATGCAATTATTCTGTTAAAAAATCCTTTTTTCGTTCAATTCTTGTGGTTGAAAATTATTTTTAACTGAAAATTTAAATATTCCATTTTTGGTTGTAAAACTCTCTTTTGTTAGTTGAAAATTTAATTATTTGGTTGAAAATTCATGTAGTATATTGAAAATTCGTATTTCCGTAGAAAATTAATCTTCTTAATTGCAAATTCAGCTATTTAATAAAACGTTCAAATATTTTGTTGAATGTTTAATTATTCTGTTGAAAATTCAATTATTTTTTGAAATTCCTATTCTCTGTCGAAAATTCAACTGTTTTGTTCCAAATTTGTCTTTTTGGATTGAAAATTCATGTTTTATGATAGAAAAGTCATCTTCCTGGGTTGAAAATTCATCTCCCAGGGCTGAAAATAAACTTTTTTTTTTTGTAATGAAGGAGTGTAAAGTCTGCAGTCGTTTAATAACAAAGATTTCAAACAGTTCAGTAAAAATAACATTAAATAAAATAAAAGGAAAGGAAAATTAGGTCGAGATGAGAAACAGGATGGGAAATAGGAAATGCACGTGATTTAACAGCCAAGCAACTATCGACGAGTAGTCTTGCCTTCATATCTCCATTAGAGTTCCTCACGCTTTTACCTTTATTAGAATCCTATAGAGTCCAGTAGCCTCATCATTGAAAAGCACTGTACTCAATTTCAAAAGTTTCTATCTAACTACACAGAAACATCTGATTACGTTAAACAAACCGAGGAAAAGTTTAATGCGATTGCCCCAAATGTTAGAGCATAAGGAAACTTTGTTTAATCCTCCCATTTCAGTCCGCGATTTACTTCACACAAAGCCTCAAATAAACAACGGTTTATTATTCAACTTCTCCAAATTATTTGTCATAAAAATCAAATAAACTTTGGTTTATCATTCATGTTCTCCAAAGTATTTAGATTATGCTATAAAATAGTATAACGAATTTTATTACCAGCTAAGTATTTCTTTGAATTATTTAAATGTATTTATTTATAAATTATTTAATAATTTTTTTTTTTACTTTTCTTTGCTTCAGACTTTAAAATCCAAAACAAAATATGTAAAATCAATGTCGGATTTCTAGTCAAAATATATTGCATTTTCAACAAGATAGCTTATCTTTTAACCAAGTGGATGAGTTTTTAACCAAATAGTTGAATTTTGAATCAAAAAATGCATTTCAACCAAGAAGATTCATTTTATAGAAAAAAGAAGAATTTAAAAAAAGACATGAATTTTCAAACAAATAGTTGAATTTGCAACGAATAAAGATCAATTTTCAACGAAAAATGGAAAAGTTAAACTTTCAGTTAAAAGAAAATTCAACAAAAAAAAAGAAATTTCAACAAGATAGTTCAGTCTTCAATCCGCAATAAATTTTCAACTAAAATTATGAATCTTCAATCAAAAATATGAATTATCAAAAACAAAGCTTATTTTGAAGTAAAAAGTTGAATTTTCAAGCTCAACAGACGAATTTCCTACAAAACAGTTTAATTTCCACCCGAAAATATGAATTTTTAACAAAAAAGTTAATTTTCTACCAAAATAATTTAATTTTCATGCCAAGAGGATGAATTTCAACCTGGAAGATTAATTTTCTACAGAAAAGTCGAATTTTTAACTCAATACATGAATTTTCAACCAAATAGTTAAATTCGCAAATAAGAAAGATCAATTTTCAACAAAAACTGGGAAAGTTAAAATTTCAGTAAAAATGAAATAAAAAAATGAAATTTCAACAGAATAGTTAAGTTTTCAACCCGATATTAATTTTTAACTGAAATTATGAATCTTCAAAGAAAAAATGGCCTTTTTACAAAGTGGTTCAACTCTGAACCAAGTAGTTGAACCAAAAAAAGATTAATTCTCAACGAAAAAGTTGATTTTCAACCAAATACTTAAATTTTCAAGCTCAAAAGATGAATTTTCTATGAAACAATCGAATTTCTAATCCAAAAGGAAGACTTTTAAATAAAAATGTTGATTTTCCTACAAAAAAGTTAAATTTTCTAAAAAAAAGGATATTACAAAAAGTAGTTTAATTTTTAACAAAAATATTTAAATGTTCAACCTGAAAAAACGAATTTTCTACCTAAAAAGATGAATTTTGATGCAAAAGGACGAATTTTTTATCCAAAAAGACAAATTTTTTACAAAACAATAAGAATTTTTAATTCCAAAATATGAAATTTGAACAAAACAGTTCATTTCCAAACAAGTAGTTGAATTTTTAAACTAAAAACACAATTTTTTGAAAAGTCAGTTGCATTTTTAACAAAATAGTTTATTTTCAACCAAGAAAGAAGCACTTTTAACCAAAAAGATTACATTTCTCCAAAAAAAAAAGAATAATTTTCAATCAAAAAGGACGAATATTCAATCCAAAAAGACGAATGTTCAACGGAATAGCTGAATTTCCAACCAAAAAAGATGACTTTTTAACAAAATAGTTGACTTTTCAACAAAATAATTGAATCTTCAACCAAATATTACAATTTTTAACCGAAAAAGATCAATTCTGTACCAAAATATATAGTGAGGTTCTTTTAGACAGTAAAAAAAATACTTTCCACGAAACATAGTAGAAACTGTAGGTCTAGTGGAACTGAAAAAGTGCCATATGCGAAATTTCTCACACGCCCCTAAAATCTGATTTTATAGAAAACGAAAAGGTTTTTTTTTGGCATTGTTCATTTTATCAAGGTGAAATATCACGACGCTACGATAGAAAATATAAAAAATTTCCCTTTTCTTCAGCTTTGAAAACAATTTAGTGAAACTTTCAAAATTCAATATTTTTTGCTGTTTATAATAATATCAAAGCGAGTTCAGCACCGTGTGTAATGAGATTTTTTTTTATAGAATTGGTTAACATTTGACTGAGTTATCGAATTTTAAGCTAATTTAGGTTTTTTTTCAATAAAATAACAAAATTGTCAACAAAGATGAATTTTCAACTAAATAATCGAATTTTAAACAGAAAAGATTAAACTTCAACCATCCAACGAAATAATTGAATTTTTTAGAAGACAGTTCAATTCTTAACAAAAAAGGTGAATTTTATATTCAAAAGGACGAATTTTCTGTCGAAATAGACGAATGTTCAACAAAACAGTTGAATTTTCATGATTTTCTAACAAAATACTTGAAATTACAAAAATAAATTTTTAACCAGATAGTCTTAGTTTGAAACAAAAAAATATTAAACTTTAACCAAAAATAGTTGAATTTTCAACACGAAAATTTGAATTTTCGACAAAAAGACGAATTCTCAACGAAAAATTAAATAGTAGGTATTTCAACAACAACGAAAACCGAATTTTCAACAAAATAGTTCAATTTTCAACCAAAGAGTTGAATTTGAAGAAAAATCAACAAAATAGTTAAATTTGTAACCAAATAGTTCAACTTTTAACCTGAAAAATGAATTCTTAACCAAAACGACGAATTTTCAACAATGAAAATTAATATTCTACCACAAAAAAAAATTTTTTCAACAAAATAAATCAATTCGCAAACAAATAATTTAATTTTCGACTAAAAATGATACATTTTCAGTAAAAAATGTCAACCAAATAGCTGAATTTTGAACCAGAGATGAATTTTCAACTAAAATAATGAATCTGCAATTCTGCAACCAAGGAATGAATTGTTAATAAAGTAGGTCAACTTTTAACAAACAAAAAAAAAACAATAAAATTTTCTACAAAACTGTTGAATTTTCAACCCGAAATTATTAATTTTCTATCAAAGAGACGAATTTTCTAATCAAAAAGACGAATTTTCAACAAATAAAGATTTTTCAGCCAGGATAGGAAAAAATGTCAAAGAAATTGTTGAACATTCAAGCCAAAAGATAGCATTTTCAACCTAAAAATACAAATTTTCAACAAAAAAGTTCATTTTTAACCAACAAATTGCAGTTTTAATCAAAAGAGAGAAAATTTTCACCAACAAGACTTTTTTCCTACCAATAAAAGACCAAATTTTGACTTAAAAAGATTAAATTTCAGCAAAAAAATGGGAGTTCTATTTGTAGGTTAAAAAATAAATTTTAAATGAAAAAAAGAATTTTCAGTAAAATATTTAAATTTTCAATCAAACAGATTAACTCTGAAACAAACAAATTTTTAACAGAGTGGTTCAAGTTTTACCCAAGTAATTGAATTTTCAATTTTAAAAATAGCAATTTTCAGCCAAAAATGAAATAGTTACGTTTTAGTTTAAAAAATTATTTTTCAACCCAAAAAGGCATTTCTAACCAAAAAGATGAATTTTCTACCAAAAAATATGAATTCTCAACAAATAATGTAATAGTAGATATTTCAAATAAAAAGTATGACTTTTTAATAAAAATTGTTGAATTTGTAACCAAATAATAAAATTTTGCACTGAAATGAATCGTCAGGATGAAACAACTGTGAGAAAAGAAATAAAAATACAAGGCAAATAAATTACTAACTAAAATAATTACTAGTCCCAAACTTCATTTTCAAAATTCTCTAACTTTAGCCCGACCAATTTTTTATTTGAGCTAACCATTAATATTCAAATATCATTTCGATTGTAGCTTTGTGATTTTCACAAAATTCAAAGACTTTTCCAGGTTTTTCCAGGTAAAAACAAATTCCAGGACTTTTCCAGGTTTTCAAGGATTTCCAGGACACTAGACACCCTGATATAGTAGACTTTTCAATTTTCACTTTTCAATTAACTTTTAATAAAAAAAGTTGAGTTTTCTTATGGAGTTCTGTTAATTCAGTGCGGATTCAAGCGAAATATCCAGAAAAATGGGAAGTTCTTTGAAAATAGGGGAAAATCAATTTTTTTTTTAAAGGGGAAAAAGGAGAAAGAGTGTGAAGTCTTTTGTTTAAAGAGATAAGGTATTTTTTATAGAGTTTGCTTGAATAGCACTCTTTTGAAAATGCTAAATCTCTTTCTGATGTATTTCTCTGTTATTTTCCTTTGACAGATAAGGGCGGTGAAGATTCTGATTGAAATAAGATAAAAAGTATAAGGAAAGATCTATTCGATGCCAAATAAAAGAAACTGCGTTCGATGTACTCACTGATATCTCTATTTGTCCCGGAAAGAATATAGCTACGAAATACAACATTCCGTTTTGAAATTCAAAATAATTTTCGAAATTTTCAGATATTTCAAATCAAAATTTCAACAAAAAAAGTTAATTTTCAACCAAATAGTTGAATTTTTAACCAAAGAAGATGAATTCTAAACGAAAAATGTAACAGTTTATTTTAAAATCTAAAAATATTTTAATTTTAAATCAAAAACAGTTGAATTGATAAAAAACGAATTTTCAACAAAATAGTTGAATCCTCAACCAAAAAATATATTTATTTGAAACCAAATAGTTGCAATTTTAATAAAAAAAAGATGAAATTTCAACCGAAAGAGATGAATTTTTAAAACAAAATACGAATTTTGAAAAAAGTTGTGGAATTAAAAAAAAAAAAATTTCAGACAAGAAGAAAAATTTAAGGCAAACTATAACTTGAATACAAATTTTGAAAAAATATTTATTTTTTAGTTTCTATGTATATTTGCTTTAAGCTTCTGTAAGTACAATTTTAAAAACTCCTAAAACTTCAAAATATCATTTGAAATGATTTAAAGTTTTCCTACAAAATTTTTAAATCCTGCAAATATTAAAAAAATGGTCTCAAAATCTTCCAGATTCTTTTTCGAAATATTTTTTATTCGTCAGAAGCTTCAAATTAATGCTTCAAAATATTAAAAACATTTACAATTAATATTTTCACTTTTACCGATGATGTCTAGAATCTTTAAGAAATAGATTTTATCATGGAATAAAAATACTTATTTGGAAATTTAAAAATTCCTAAACGTATACACTCAATTAATACGGTCATAGGGTTATGATTAGAATAGAATCTTTATTATTAAATAATCATTTACAAATCAAATTTTCTCTTTTAGAAATAAATTTTTAGAATTAAAATCACAATTAAACTATAGGACTGGGACTGTCAATGACTGGGGATGGTCAATTTATTATTTTATGGATTTAGTCACTCACATAATATTTTTACTTCTTTAATATTGGATATAAATCAACCTCAGTTTTATGCGGTGAAAATATGATAAATTATTTTTAGCTTTTAATACCAATAAAAAATATTATTTTTTAAATTTAATAAGAAAAGTATGAAAAATTTTATTGCAATTTTTATTTCCATTCTTAAAACATTTAATTTATAGAAAGAATGCTTTTTACTTATCTCATGGACCAGCCTTCAGTTTTATAAAAGATGAGATTTTCTCTACTTTGAAAGACTTCAGGTCTGTTCAGTAGTAAAAGTCGCATTTGGTCAGACGGCGGATCTTTCTTACTAGACGTAAGCACCCATATAGCTTTTTTATCTCTCGTCTGCTTTTCAAAGATTAAAACCTTCTTGGAGGAAAAATCAAGTTAAAGAAAATTGTGGTAATGGTTTCATTTTTTTCGATTACAGCAGTAGAAAAACACGATAAGAAACACATTTCGGTTGTCATTTATTGAGGGTAGTTGAGGGTATTGAGGGTAGTTGAGATAATCGAAAACCGAGAAAATTAAAACAATAAAATAGTATATTATGTATCAAGGGCGTAAAGTTGTCAATTCCTACGAGTGTGAAGTTTGCAGCACGAGCGAAGCGTTTTCCGCTCGGAAACAAAAGACGCGGGAGAAAAAAGATTCTTTCCGCCCGCCTTGTCTCCGGATGGAAAAAAGTCACTTTGCGCAGATTTTCATTGCAAGAAAAGGCATACTTTCAGTGCAGGTTGGACAAAAAATGTTGTGATTTTTCATCTAAAGGAAGTTAAAAAAATTCTGAAAATGGCAAATAGGGAAATCTTTTTGAATTTACAAATTGAAAAACGAAATAACAGAAGACGTAATTAATTGAAAAATTTTTACAGGGTGGCCAAACAACTAGAATAACAAAATTCCCCGACTTTTCCCTGATTTTTCCCTGCCACTAATATTCAAAGACCAGTATTTTAATCTTTAAATTTATTTACTTCAACCAAAAAATGTTACTTTTCTATCATAGATCTTTAACAAAATAGTTGAACTCTCGACCAAGAAAAATAACTTTTTAACAAAATAATTGGATTTTCCACAAAACACTTAAATTTCCAATGAAATAGTTGCATTTTTATTCAAATACTTGACATTTTATTTTTAACCAAAAACATTTGCATTTTCGACCAAATATTTGAATTTTCAAGTTAAAAAGTGAACTTTTTAGAAATCAATTGAATTTTAAACCCAAGAAGATAAATTGGAAAAAAGGCTATTTACAATCAACAAATATGAATTTTCAACCTCAGAGTTGAATCTTCAACAACAAAATTAATTTTTAATCAAAGAGTTGCATTTACAACGAAATAGTTGAATTTTAATACAAAAAAAAACGAATCATCCACAAAATAGTTGAACTTTTAGCCATCCAAATGGTCCAATTTTTGTTTTTAAAAAGATTAAATTTTAACAAAACACAGTTGCATTTATAAAGAAATAGGTCAATATTAAAGCTAAGAAGATGAGCTTTTTAGAAGACAGTTGAATTCTCAATCCGGAGAGGTAAATTCTCAACGAAAAATGCAAAAGTGGATATTTCAAAAAAGGCGAATTTTCAACAAAATAATTAAGTTTTCAACCAAAGAATTGAATTTTCAACAAAATAGTTAAATTTTCAACCAAAGAGATGAATTTTGAAGTAACATAAAATGATAAATCTTCCACTGGAATAATTTCACTTTCAGTTAAAACAATTTATTTTCAACCGAAAAGATGAATTTTTAACTACAATGATGAATCTTCAGGAAAAAAATGATGTTTTAACAAAGTGGTTTAATCTTCAACCAAGCAGTTCAGTTTTCAACCAAAAATATGAATTTTTTAACCGAAAAAGACAAATTTTCAAGAAAATATTTGAATCCTCAATCAAAAAAGATTAATTTTCAATCAAACAAAAACAGATGAATTTTTAACCCAAAGACGAATTTTCGAGAAAAATTAAAATTTTCAACAAAGAAAGGTTTCAGTTGAATTTTAGAACCAGAAAGACGAATTCTCAACGAAACAGTTAAATTTTCAAACAAAAATTATAAAAAGAAAAAAAAATTACTGACGCGAGTATTCTATCAGCGTAGCCGTAAAACTTCATTTTCAAAATTCCCTTATTTTTCCCTGACCAATTTTTCCTTTTCTTTGACGCTTAATATTCAAAGACGAGCATTTTAATCTTTCAACATTTTAAACATACAATCTTTTATAAACTGAATAATTTCAGATAAAAATTTTTAAATTTCAAATTTATTATCCTTGAAAGATATTTAAAATGCCTCATACAGAAATTCCCTGAGTTTTGCCTCCAGCAACCCTATTTTATTTACTTCTTTTTCTTTCAAATTTTTCGATCAATTCCAGCATTTTTACACTGCCCTCTTGTTAAGTGATCTTCCCACTTTTGCTTCCTCATAGAGGAAGCTTTGTAATGGTAAAATTTTCCAAAATTTTTAAATTTATTTAATTGAACCTTCCTCAATGTAAAAATGTCTAATATATGGAAACTGAACGAAGGATTTCTAAAAATATTTGTTGCATTTTTTTTTAACACTTAATAATATTTTAAAAATCGGTTTTTTCTAGTAAAACTTTTTTCATTAACATAATTCAAAGTTGATGCAAAAACATAATAGATTCCTGGATTCCAGACGAATCGATTGACCTATAATATTGATATATTTTATTAAACCGTAGGGAAATTATGGCAATTTGTATATTTTGAAAATCGTTTTTTTATAGTAAAACTTTTTTCATTAACAAAATCCAAAGTTGATGCAAGAACAGAAAAGATGTTTTGATTCGAGAGGAATCGATTGACCTATGATATTAATACATTTTATTGAAGCGTAAGGAAGCTATGGTAATGCATAACATTTGAAAATACGGGTTTTTATAGTAAAACTTTTTTCTTCAATATAATTCAAAGTTGATGCAAGAATATAAAAGATTCCTTGGTTCGAGACGAATCGATTGACCTACAATATTAATACATTTTATCAAAGCGTAGGGAAGTTATGGCAATTTATATATTTTTAAAATCGATTTTTATACTAAAAATTTTCTCATTCTCATAATTTAAATTTTATGCGAGAATAGAAAAATTGTGATGATTTAAGACAAATCGATTGACCTATAACATTGATATATTTTATTGAAGGGTAAGGAAGCTGTGGTAATGCATAATATTTGAAAACATGGTTTTTTATAGTAAAACTTTTTTCACTAACATAATTTAAAATTGATGCAAAAACGGAAAAGATTCCTTGATTAGAGGAAAATCGATTGATCTATAATATTAATACACTTTATTGGAGATTAAGGAAGTTATGCTCATTTATAATATTTGAAACATCTGTTTCAAACAGAAAAACTTTTTTCGTCGACATAATTCAAAGTTGATGCATGAATAGAAAAGATTTTTTGATCATAAATTTTCGAATAGAATAATTCTGACAACTTTTGTAAAAAAATCATGAAGCTGCAAAAGGGATAGGGTGCGACCGAACTTTTCCCTTCCCTTTTCCAGCTCGAAAAATTATCATTTCGAATACAAAATTTGATTTGATTGATTTATCTTTGTATTTAAAATTTTTTTTGTATTATTTTGTATTTCTCGTACATTTATTGTATTTGATTGACATTCCCCTATTACTCCCCTATTTTCATGAAAAATTATCCTAGTTTCCCTGTTTTGAGAAAAGGACATAGTAACACTTTTTTCATTGACAAAATTCAAAGTTGATGCAAGAACAGAAAAGATGTGTTGATTCGAGACGAATCGATTGACCTATAATATTAATACATTTAATTGAAGAGTAAGGAAGCTGTGGTAATGCATAATATTTGAAAATACAGTTTTTTATAGTAAAACTTTTTCATCTAACATAATTTACAATTGATGCAAGAACGGAAAAGATTCCTTGGTTCGAGACGAATCGATTGACCTACAATAATAATCAATTTTATCAAAGAGTAGGGAAGTTATGGTAATTGATATATTTTTAAAATCGATTTTTATACTAAAAATTCTCTCATTCTCATAATTTAAAGTTGATGCGAGAATAGAAAAGTTGTGTTGATTCAAGACGAATCGATTCACTTATAAAATTGATACATTTTATTGAAGAGTAAGGAAGCTATCGTAATACATAATATTTGAAAACACGGTTTTTTATAGTAAAACTTTTTTCACTAACATAATTTACAATTGATTCAAGAACGGAAAAGATTCCTTAATTCGAGGAAAATCGATTGATCTATAATATTAATACACTTCATTGAAGCTTAAGGAAGTTATGCTCATTTATAATATTTGAATCATCTGTTTCCAACAGAAAAACTTTTTTCATTGTCATAATTCAAAGTTGATGCATGAATAGAAAAGATTTTTTGATCATAAATTTTCGAATAGAATAATTCTGACAATTTTTGTAAAAAATCATGAAGCTGGAAAAGGGATAGGGTGCGACCGAACTTTTCCCTTCCCTTTTCCAGCTCGAAAAATTATCATTCCGAATACAAAATTTGATTTGATTGATTTATCTTTGTATTTAAAAAATTTTTTGTATTATTTTGCATTTCTCGTAAATTTATTGTATTTGATTGGCATTCCCCTATTACTCCCCTATTTTCGTGAAAAATTATCCTTGTTTCCCTGTTTTGAGAAAAGGACATAGTAAAACTTTTTTCATTGACAAAATTCAAAGTTGATGCAAGAACAGAAAAGATGTGTTGATTCGAGACGAATCGATTGACCTATAATATTAATACATTTAATTGAAGAGTAAGGTAGCTGTGGTAATGCATAATATTTGAAAATACAGTTTTTTATAGTAAAACTTTTTCACTAACATAATTTACAATTGATGCAAGAACGGAAAAGATTCCTTGGTT
>CAKNYM010052653.1:436836-448075 GCA_932195095.1 Andricus curvator
ATATATATATATATATATATATATATATATATATATATATATATATCAGTGACTTGAAACTTTCAGTAGTAAAATTTGGGTTTGGTCAGGCTTAAACCCGAAATTATTAACAATTTTATTTTTATGAAATACTAAATTCAAAATTTGATTAAAATTTATTTGTAGAATAGTAAAATACAGCTTTGTATTTGTTCATTGAACAATAATTCAAATTTAAAATGATAGTAATGTTTCACATCTTCTCAATGATAACATACTTTACTATTTGCAATTGTTTTTTCCGGCCGGGGTTGGATTCCTCTACCGCAATTTTATCAATAGGAAAAGCACCTCCCTCAGGAAAATATAAATAAGCTTTCTAAGAAGAGTGACGTAAATATTGCCATTCCGAGATATACGATATATAATATTCTGAGACATTCCGTGAATTATTTTCTCTCTCCAAATCCTTTCGGGAAACTGGGAAAGTGATCGATCAACAATTTATTGCATCATCCGTACTCTATTTTTCTTCGAAATTCTACTATTTTTAATTTAAGCTGAAGCGTTTAAATCATAAAAATTTGTTATCTTTTTATAATCTTTCTCTAAAAAATAGGTCAAAAAATGTCACATTTGTGTGCATAATAGAATTGAAAAAAATTTAAGATTTATTAATGTAAAATTTTATTATTACATTTTTAGTTGAAATAATTAATTTTCAACCAAGTGGAATTTAAAACCAAATTAATGAATGTTTGATAAGAAATTGAATTCTCAACAAAAAGTGTAGTAGTTGATATTTCCACCAAAAAATATTTTAATTTTCGATGAAAAACCGTTAAAATACCAAAAAATACGAACGTTCAACCAAGAAAGATTTTTCAATTAATAATGAAAGAAAGTTGAGTTTTCAAAAGTCATAAAGACAAATTTTGGACAAAAAGTTGAATTTGCAACCCGAGAATATATGCATTTTCTACCAAAATAATTGAATTTTCGACTGAAAAAGACGAGTTTTCAACAAAATAAGTGAACTTTTAACTGAAAAGATCAATTTTATAGCAAAAATGGAATAGCTACATTTTTAGCAAAACAAAAAAAAATACATTTTCAACAAGAAAAAAAAACGAATTTTCAACAAAATTTATTAAATTTTTAACAAAAGAAAAGAACTTTTAACTAACATTATGCACCTTCAATCAAAAAATAAATTTTCAACTAAAAAAGATAACTTTTCAATAAAAAATAAAATAATTTAATTTTAAGATAGAAAAATAAGTTGTTAACCAAATAAAATGAAATTTCAAGGAAATAGTTAAATTTTCAACAAAGCAGATGAATTTTCAACCAAAAAGATTGAATGTCTACAAAAACATGTTCGACAAAAAGTGCAATAGTTAAACTTTTAGTTAGAAAAATTAATTTTCTACCAGAAAAAGACAAATTTTCAACAAAATAGATGAATTTTTAACTTAGAAAAATAAAGTTTCAACAAAATAAAAAAATAGTTTAATTTTCAGTTAGAGAAATAAGTTTTCAAGCAAATAAAATGAATTTTCAACGAAATAGTTCAATTTTCAACCAAACAAATGAAGTTTTTACCGAAAAGATTAAATGTCTATTCAAAACAAAAATTCACAAAAAATTTAGTTAAATTTTTAGTTAAAAAAATTAATTTTCAATCAAAACACCAGCGATTTTTAACAAAATACATGAATTTTTAACTAAATATTTTAATTTTTAATGGAATTTTCAACCTAATAGTTGATTTTTCAACCAAAAAGGTGAATTAGTCACCAAAAAGATTAATATTCTACCGTAAAAGACAGAGTTTGAACAAAATACAGAAATTTTCAAACAAATAGTTGAATTTTAAACTGAAGAAGATTGATGTTCAACCAAAAACGAAATAATTGAATTTTCAACTAAAAAAATTAATTTTCAATGAAAACACTTATTTCAAAGCAAAGGTATAAACTTTGAAACAAAAATATTAATTTTCTACCAAAAAATAAATTATTTTTTCACAAAATACATGAATTTTTAACCAAAAAGGTGAATGAAAAATAAAAGTTGAATAGGTAAATATATCAGTTACGTTTTCAGTTAAAAAAATTATTTAAAAAAATGTTAAGAAAATAGTTAAATTTAGAACAAAAAAGATTTTTCGGCTAAAATGATGAATCATCGAACAAAAAAAGGAATTTTTAACAAAGTATTCCACTTTCAACTTCGTTAAGGAATCATTTTTTTTTAAATTCATATTTTTAGTTGAAAATTAATTTCTTGGTTGTCAGTTTAACAACTTTGTTGAAAATTTTTTTTTTGAATGAAGTTTTATGTCTATGGTTGAAAATGTAACTATTTTGTTGAAAATTAATTTTTTGCTGAAAATTCATATTTTCTGCTTGCAAATTCAATTTTGTACAGAAAATTCGTCTTTTGGCATGAAGGTTCAACAATTTAGGTGAACTTTTTGTTCTTTCATGACTGAAAAATCTTTATTCAATTATTTTATTGGAAATTTAATTATTTTGTTGAAAATTCAAGTATTTTATTAAAAAGTTATTTTTTATGGTGGAGAAGTCTTTTTTTTAAATAAATGAATAAGTTTTAAAAATTTAAAGTACCTGAAATATTGTTTTATTCTGTTTATGAAAGATCTTATGTTAATAATTTTACAGGATTAAAATGCTGGTTCTTGAATCTTAATGGTCAGCGAAAATAAAAAATTAGCCTAGGAAAAATCAGACAATTTTGAAAATGAAGTTTTCACCATGAAGCATGTATTATCTTAAATACACATATTTTTTATTAGTTTCAAGTTGCATATTATTTCTGGAAACCATAAATTACGTACAGTAAGAGGGGGGCAGATATATTCAATTACGGTCCCCCCCCCGCCCGGGGGGGCTCTTGGAGAGGGCCTATGACCCGTTACGTAATTTAAGTACGGCCCCTCAGTTATTTTGACTTTTAAAGTATAAAATTAAGGAAGTGAAAAAGTAACTTTTTAGGTAACTTAAAGTTACTTTATATAGTAACTGTAACAAGTTACCGTTTTCGAAAAGTAACGTAACTGTAACTAGTTACTTAAAAAAAGTAACTTATCCAACACTGTTTCTGAAGTAGCTAACCTGACATTTTTGCTTAATGAATATGCAAAACTTGCATGCCACCCTCTATTATTAAGGGTCTCGTGCACTATACTATGTGATACTTTTCGTGACTTGCGCATATTTTTGACTTCTTCCGCAATTTTTCTTGGTCTACCCTTCTTTTCCTTCCCGTCCTCGACAATTTTTTCTCCTTTGAGTTCTTTTTTATAAGAAAAATTATTCGCCTTTTCTTGACGAGCGGGAGGTTCACTTTATGGCCTGCAGGAGCGCGGAATAGCATTAAATATCTCATAAACGACTGAAATTTTCCCCTTGGCAGAGAAAAAGTAGTTGCAAAATTCATCTCGTCAATTCACGAGACATAATTCATTCAAATTACAGTTATTAGAGAAATTCCTTCTTTATAGTCTTTTTATAGATCTAATCTGAGAAAAGTTTTCGAGAAAAGGATTAAATTTGAATTTACTTTAGACATTTTCTATTAAACTTAAATTTAGAAATGTACAAACTTAAAATTTTAAAAACTAGAACATTGTGCGCGAATTGCCCTTTCTTTAGAAAAAAACTCGGTTTATTTTCTAACATTTTGTTATGGATTTTACAGACAATCTTGCACAGGGTGTTCGTTCACTCAAAGCCTGAAAAAAAAGGACCTGACAATTCCAAGTTATTTTCCAGATATAATTTTTCATAGTACGGAGCCATGGAAACATTTCCTTTTTTTTAAATAATTAACTGGGAACATGTATACGGTTCAGCAAAATTATTATAAATAATGTTTTTCAGTTTCTGGAGATAGAATTAATATCTTTAACTTAGAAAGCCTTGACAAATTATACTTCAAGATATTCTCAAATTCCTAACTTTTCAAGTAAAAATATTGCATTTTTAACAAGATAGATGAATTTTTAACCAAATAGTTGAATTTTCAACCCAAAAGATTAATTTTTCTATCAAAAAGACGATTTTTCAACAAAATACGTGAATTTTCAACTAAATAATTGAATTTTCAATTACAAAAAAAAACAATTTTCAACCAAGAATGGAATAGTTAAATTTTCAGTTAAAAAAATTAATCTTCGAATTTTCAACAAAGCAGTTGATTTTTTTGCCGTAACTTATGACTTCAACAAAATAGTTCAATTTTTACAAAATAGTTGAATCCTCAACCAAATAGATGAATTTTCAACAACGAAGATTAATTTTCTACCCAAAAAGACGAATTTTCAACCAAAAATATAATAGTTAAATTTTTAGTAAAAAATTGATATAAATGAAAAACCCGAATTTTCATCCAACCGAATTCAACCAACACAGACGAATTTTTAACAAAATACTTGAATCCTCAACCATAAAGATGAATTTTCAACAAAATACATGTATTTTCAACCAAGCAGTTTGATTTTAAACCTATCAAGGATACATTTTTAACAAAAAATTGAATAGTTAAATTTTTAGTTCAAAAATTAATTTTCATATGAAAAAATTTGTTTTCGATAGTAGAATTCAACCAAAAAAGACGAATTTTTAAGAAAATAGTTCAATCATCAACCAAAAAGATGACTCTTAATTTTCGATCGAAAAAGACGAACATTTTCAACCAAAAATGGAATAGATAAATCTGGTTAGAAAATAATCTGTTTCGGTTGAAAATTAACTTTTTGGTGAAAGCTCAACTATTTTGTAGAAAATTCGTATTTCCGGTTTGAAGATTTAACAATTTAGTAGAAAGTTTTACTCTTTGATTGAAATATTACGTATTTTGTGGAAAATTCCTCTTGTTTGGTAGAAAATCGATTTTTTTATTAAAAGTGCAACAGTTGGGTTAAAAAGTAATCTTTTTCAGTTGAGGATTCAAGCACTTTGTTGAAAAATAATTTTTTGGTCATATCCAACTGTTTTTTATTTTAAATAAAAATCTTTTTTTGGTGAAATAGCAGCTATTAAATTTTTCTTCGAAAATTCATTTTTTTAGGTTAAAAATTCAACTTTTTGGTTTAAAGTTGAAATACTTTCATAAAAATTCATTTTTTTTGGTTGAAGATTCATAATTTTATTTGAAAATTCGTCTTTTTTCAGATACCACGATCCTTCATCTACAATTCTATGTCGTTCGGAGCATTGTGGTCCTAACCCGGCACCCCCTGGTCCCGAGTCGTTACATAATTTTTTCCGCTCAAATGCAAGAAAAAAGGCAGGTTATGTAAGTGTTAGAAGGAAACGGACAAGTTTAAACCATTTACAATGGAAAAACATGTAGAGAATAGAATCAGCGAAAAGTCAATGAGAAACACAGAAAATAAAAGGACACCTACCAGAGACAAGCAACATGCAGTCAAAATACAACCAAACTAAAAAGAACCAACAAGAGACGAGTGACATGGAATTGAAACACAACGGAATAAAATAACATAAGAATAACAACAAAAGCAACAAAATAAAGGTGCAGACTCAGGAACACCTGTCTGGTGCCGACTCAGGACCACTACGAATGTTTACACATTTCATGCTATTACGCACACGAAACAAATCCGAATGAAAAATCGACTTCATCAGGCGAAAGCACAGAGAATACAGAAACCAACGCACTTAATCGATTGAACTTATCAAAATATTTACACACATATAGCTGCTTCACAAGAATGGAAGAAAATGGAATTCTGTTTGCCCGAAAAATTTATACCCCGCTCACGCTGTCAAGCGAAAATTAAAGTGACAATTGTCAGCGTAAATTACGTCCATATCTACCAACCTGTCATACGACAAAATGGTTAAGCCGACACGTTCAATGTCTCTGAGAAACGCGAGGGTGCCGACTTAACCCACAGTGCCGACTTAGGACCACTCTCCTCGCATTTGAAAATTTCGCGCCATACGAGATTACCAATCACAACTCAAACAGGTGACTACGACATCAATAGTATGTTTTCATCTAAAACAATAGAATCTGTGATATCTTCAGTTATCTGCAATTACGTCGCGAAATGCTACAATTGTAAATCTTCCTGCACTCAAAATCCTGAACAAAATAACCAATCCCACCACTGAACATAAATCAAGAAGTGATAGAAGCACAACAAGATTTAGTACCTGAGAAATCTAAGGATAAATATGAGCTGGCCTTCGAGAAATTTGACAAATGGAGAAAACAAAACAGAAGAATGTTCGGACAGTGATCATCATCATTATCAAAGAACATTCACTTCATAGCACGTTCTCACATCATTTCGGTAAAGGGCTATCTATGGCTCACTTTTCTGGGGTTCTACAGGCTCATAACGTGGCGGTTTCGAATAAAATATCTTACATCACTCGTACGGTAAAACACTTCTTTACGCGGGGAATTCAATGTTCCTAATGACCTAAAATGAAAAATGTTGATGCTAAAAGATTTTAGAATTACACATTGTGAATTGAATGATTTCATAATTGAAAAAGTTATCAATTAAACTTAAAGTTTAAAAGAAGTTTAAATGAAACTTATTTTGAATTGCATTATATACCATGTGACATGAAATTTGTGATATGTCAAGTGATTGGATAGATTATTCTTCTAAAAATTTGTAAAATTTCTGGTCAAAAAAAAAATTCACTGTCATTTCCCGTTTTCCCAGTCAAGCGGCCACCCTGATTTTTGGACCACCCTAATTTTGACGCTCCCTTATGCATTTGTAGCTAGTTTCAAAAGGAATATCATAAAGATGGTCGTAGTAGCCTTTTTATTCGAATCCCGTGAATACAAATCTCCCTGTAATAAAAAATAGATACACGATATAAAAGAAGATGAAAAAAGAGTTAAAAGAGCAATTTCTGTATCTCGTACCACTCGGTACTTGCGCAAGAGGTTCCCAAACGTGCTGTATATGCATTACGTGCCATGTAAGCGTTTCGCCTACAAAGAAATAAAGGTGTAACAGCCCTGGGGTATTGAGACACCCCGGATCTTGCACAATCGCTTTTTACGTTTTATGGGTCTCAACAACAAGCAACTATGTTACAAAGGTGGTATATTCAAATGTCTCCTGTCTAATGGCGAAACGCTGTTTTGCAACCCCTTATGACCTTTTCCACCCCCTTTTAACTTCTCATGTTTCCTATCCAGGACACGAAAGGTGTTAGGAAATTACATTTATTCTCGCATTTTATTATATAAAATATGAGAACCGGAAGTTTCGACTGTACCAATGATTTTTAATTTTATAAATTATATTCATGTTTTTCTTTAAGTAGCCCATTTTCGATGAGCTCATTTCAATTTTGTGCAAGATAATAGCTTGTAAGACGGAAATTAACCATAGAGATACTATGAGTCTGAAGTTGCATTATCAACCAAGTAGGTGAATTTTCAAGCCAAAAAGACGCATTTTTTCGAATACAATTCAATTTCCCACCTTAAATTTGAATTTTCGACTGAAAAGTTCATTTTTCAGCTAAGAGAGATGAATTTTCAACCAAGAAAGATGCGTTTTATACCATAAAAGATCAATTTTGAAACCAAAAAGACAAATTTTCAACAAAATACATGACTTTTCAACCAAATAGTTGAATTTTTAACTAAAAAAGATAGGTTTTTAACAAAAATGGAATAGTTGAATTATCAGTTTGAAAAATTACTTTTCAATGAAAAAAAAGAATGATTAACAAGTTAGGTCCAACGAAAAAAGGCAAATTAAAAAAAAAGTTGAATACTTAACCAAAAAGATGAATTTCCAACAAAACAATTTAATCTATGATAGATTTTTTTCCATGCTAAAAAGTCGAATGTTTCAGAAAACAGTTGACTTTTAAGCAGAAAGGAAGAATTTCAATCAAGAAAGAATAATTTTAAACGAAATAGTTGAATTTTCAACTTGGAAAGATCAATTTTCAACCAAAAATGGAATCTTTAAATTTTCTACTGAAATAACTAATTTTTAAAAATAAAAACGATTTTTTAGCCAGTTGAATTTAAGTAAAAAAGACGAACTTTTAGAAAAATAGTTGAATCCTCAACCAAAATGATGAATTTTCAACAAACAAGAATATTTTTTTAACCAAGTGGACGAATTTTCAACAAAATACATAAAATTTTAACGTAATAGTTGATTTTACAATTTATAAAGGATACATTTTTAACTCAAATTGGAATAGTTAACTTTTCAGATGAAAAAAAAATGCACAAAGAAAGAATTAATTTTCAACAAAATAGTTAAATTTTCAAATTAATAGTTTATTTTTCTACCAAAAATGTGAATTTTTTAAAAAGAAGTTAATTTACAACTAAATACTTGAATTTTCAACCCAAAAATATGAATTTTCAACAACAAATTAATTTTCAACCCGAACAGATGAATTTTTAACGAAATACGTGAAATTTTTACCAAATATTCGAATGTTTAACTTATGGAGGAGAATTTTTTTCCGAAAAAACGAATATCCAAAAAATTAGTTAAATGTTCAAATAAAAAGTTTTATTTTTCAACAAAAAAGTTCATTTTCAACCAAATAGTCCAATTTGCTACTAAATTGTTGAGTTTTCAAGCAAAAAAACGAATTTTCTCCAAATAGACGAATTTTCAACAAAATACATGAAATTTCTACCAAATAATTTAATTTTTAACTTATAACTGATAACTTTTTTACCAAAAATGAAGTAGTTAAATTTTTAGATGAAAATTAATTTTTTACAACAAAAAAAAACGAATTTCCAATAAAATACTTAAATTTTCAAATAAACAGTTTATTTTTTAACTAAATTTTTTTGAATTTAAACTAAAAAAGTTTAATCAAAAAATTTTATCAACCTTCCAGGAAATGGGTGTGGAAGTTGACAATCTCAAAGTGACATTAATCTCAAATTGGACCAACCTTGACTGCGGATTGCGATAAAAGATGCAATTTTCAGTTTAAAAATAAACTACGATGATCTTTTCGAGATATTCAGTTTCAGAATACGGGTGAATAAAGTTTTATATGAAAAATTAGTCAATTTTAAGAAAATCGACCAAGAATTTTGAGATTACAATTTTTATGGGTTTTCAAAATTGATTTTGGAGGGCGATTAAGAATGTAATTTTCAATTCTTTGCAAAAATAAAAACTTACTTCCTAGAAATTGCTCGATCAAAAAAATGATTCAGTTCCGAGAAAATCAAAATTGAAGATCGCGATAATACACTATGAAGGATATTTTTTGCTAAAAATCCGAAGAAAAAAGAAAGAAAAATAGATTAATTTTCTCGAATAAATGATAGTAATTTCAAGAAATATCAATGCTAGAAGGTTGAAAAAAATTATTACTACGTTACAATTTTAACTAAATTATAACTAAAATTTTAAATAATTAAAAAAAATATGTATCAAAAGATGATATTTTGACAAAATCCTTTGACCACAATCTGTATTTGATTTTTTGAGAATTCTTTATGCAATAAACCCATTTTCGATAACAATTTTGGTCTCCTAGTTCTGTACTGCAAGTCTTCAACTGAACTTATAGATCTAGGTCAAGAAAAAGAATTTCTAGAGATACTTTTTGAAACAACTGAATTCTTCATGTTATTTCAAGATTTCAAAAGTTTGTTCTGTCAGGAGATTTTGTTGAAACAAGGTCTTTATTAAGGCTTTGAATAAACTTTGTGAAACCTTTAAAAAAAATGTCAATAGATTTTTTTAAAGGTAACAAAGAATTATAAATCTCAGGCTGAAAATTCCATTCCAGAAAAATGAGAGACTTTTAGAGAAAGAGAAAAATATCATTGAAGAAGAATTATGAACAAAAATTACACTAATTATACTCTACTTAAAAAAATTGCAAAGATAAACAAATCTTTGACAATTAATTCCTACTCTCATATCATAATTTCAATGAAATTAATTTTTTTCCAAACACGATAAATTTAATTTTCAAGTGTTTTCAAATCTCAGAATATGTTAAATAGTTTAAATTATTTAAAAATAAATTAGCTTCGAATTTTACGAAAGAGCATATATCGGAATTATTCTTCAATGAATGAATTGATCCACTTTTAAAAAATTTCTTTTAAAAATTTTCAACTCCTCAACTTGCATGGATTTTGAACTTGAATTGACTGAATGTTAAAATGCTGTTAATTTGATGGTTTTTTCAATTTGAAATAATTTTCAGAATCAATTTTTATTTGTAAATTTGATTTAATATTAAATTTTCTGTTCCATTTAATTTGAATTTCATTATTTTCTAAACTTGAATCTTTTCTATTTGAATTCTTATTAACTGGGAAGGATTTGTAATTTGAAATAATTTTCAAACTTAGCACTGTTTATTCTTAACGCCATTAACATTCAAACATTCTCTTTGGAACTTATGTATGTTAAAATTGTGATTAAATCAAATTTCTGATTAAATCAAATTTCTGATTTTAAAACTCTTTTAATTTGATAGAATTAATTTGTTAATGATATTCAATTAAAAATATGTCGGAAATTAAGGTTTCTATTTGGAAACTCTACTTTGAAAAAGTGCAATTTAAATTTAAATTTGTTCACTTTTTAATAATCAAATTTAAGATTATTCAATGTCCAGCTTTACCATTAATTTTGAATTTTATAAATCATATTCATCGGCCTAAAATTAAATACAAAAATTTACATCTCTTACGAGTTTTAAGTTCTCAACGTTGACGAAAAATGCAAGAATTTTTTTTTGTTTGAAGCCTAAATGTTTTCTCTAATAATGGCATAATCAACCCCTAAAGTTAAAAAAATTCTGAAAAGGATACTAATTTTGATGAATTCTGCAAAAAGATGCTAATTTGAAAAATCGAAAACTTTTCGCTGATAATAGCAGCATTTTATGCCAAAAGTATCCAAAGAAAATTTCATCCCAGAATTTATTTACAAAAGTACCAAAAAAAAGTTTCATCAATCTAGCCATGTGGAACCCTCCCTAAATCAGGACCTAAAGTAAAACAAAAGTTCTGTAAAAAAGACACTAATTTGAAAAGTCAAAATGATTTATTGATAATGGCAAAATTTCATGCCACAAGCGCCTAAAAAAAGTTCTATCCCTCTAGCGGATGTGGAACCCACCCTAAATCAACCCCAAAATTTCCAAAAATTCTATGAAGACACAAATTTGAAAATTCAAAATGTTTTCACTGATAATAGCAGAACTACATG
>CAKNYM010052653.1:448085-462451 GCA_932195095.1 Andricus curvator
AATTTGAAAATTCAAAATGTTTTCACTGATAATAGCAGAACTACATGACAAAAGTATCCAAAAAAAGTTTCATCCCTCTGGCGCATGTGAATCCCTCTCTAAATCAACCCCAAAAAATTTGAAAAATTCTGCAAAAAGATACAAGCGCCTCAAAAAAGTTTTATCATTACAGCGAATGTGGAACCTACCCCAAATCAACATTTTGAGATTGAAAATTTTTTTTAAAAGACACTAATTTCCAAAAATGGAAATTTTCCGCTGATAATGGCAGAATTTCATGCCTAAGATATCCAAAAAATGTTTCATTCCTATAGAAAATATAGAACCTACCCCAAGTCAACCCATAAAGTTTAAGAATAAATTTATGGAGTGTTTCACATTTCTGAGGAAGATGCAATTTCCTGAAGTTCTTTTGGCATGAAATTTTGCCATCAGCATAGGAAAAATTTCGACCTTGAAGATTATTGTCTTAACAATTTTTTGTTTAAATTAGGGTTTGATTAAGGGTGGGATCTACATGCGCCAGATGGATACAATTTTTTTGCTGATACTTTTGACATGAAATTCTGCTATTATCAACCAACACGTTTCGAATATTCAAAATAGTGTCTCTTTACAGAATTTTTTTCACTTTCGTGGTTGATTTAGGGTGGGTTCTACATTCATTATCAGCAAAAACATTTCGACTTTGGAAAAAAAAGTTTTCTTACGTTTTTTGTAAACGTTGTGAACCTCAGACACATAATCTTCTCAGGATATAAGGAATCAGGGTGTCCAGCGATTTTTAAAAACAAAATTCAAGGTCTTTTCCAGGTTTTCCAGGTCGAGAAATCAACTTTTTCCAGGTCTACTTTTTTTTACATCAAATAATGAAATACCCGTTTTTTATAGATGCAAAACATGAGCCATTTCATTTTTTATTTGCCAAAAGTTTCCAAAGAAAGCTTTCAAAATCTTTGTGAATTCATTCAAATCTGTTTAGGTATTAAAAATCTTTGTGAAATCTTGCAAAATCTGTTGGAATCTTTAAAAATTTGTTTAAAATCTTTGAAATCCTTGAAATCTTTGTGAAATTTTTTCAAATCCTTTGAAATCATTATGTAATCTTTGAAATCTTTGTGAAATAATTCTTTGTTTGTGAAATCTTTTGTGTTCGGTTGAAATCATTGAAAGCTTTTGAAATCTTCCCAAATTTGTTGAAACCTCTTGAAATCGTTTAAAATGTTTTGAAATCTTTAAAATCTGGTTTACTGTATGCTTGATGAAATCTTTCGAATTCTTGAAATCTTTTGAAATCCTTATGAATCCTTTAAATATTTAGAAAATCTTCCTGAAATCCTCTGAATTCGTTGAAGTCATTAAAATATTTAAAACCTCAGTGAAATCTTCTGAAAAATGTTGAAATCGTTTCAAATCTTTGAAATGTTTTGAAATCTTTTTAAATCCTTATTAATTCTCTGAGATATTTATGAAATCTTCTAAAAAAAATTGAAATCGTTTGAAATCTTTGAAATTGTTTGAAATCTTTAAAATCTGGTGTACCATACACTTTTTGAAATCTTTGAGATTCTGGTATTTTTTGAAAATTTTTGATAATTTTTCAATAAAATCTTTGAAATATTTGTGAAATCGTTTGTATTCGTTTGAAATCATTCAAATATTTTAAAACCTTGTGAAAAATGTTGAAATCGTTTAAAATCTTGGAAATATTTTGAAATCTTTGAAATCTTTGAAATCTTTGAAATCTATTGAAATCCTTATGAATTCTTTGAAATATCTGTAAAATCTTTCTGAAATCTTTCGTATTTGGTTGAAATCGTTTGAAATCTTTGAAATGTTTTGAAATCTTTGAAATTCTTGTATTCTTTATGAAATATTAGAAATCTTTGTGAAACCTTTTGAAATATTTGTGAAATCCCTCTTAAATCTTTGTTTGTGGAACCTTTTGTATTCGTTGGAATCATTGAATTATTTCAAATCTTATAACCGTGGCTCATTCTAATTCTGAAAGCGAATTAACATCGAATTTTTCCACTAATAATTTTTATAATTTGTAAATTGAATATCACAAACAAATGTATACATTAACATTCTGTATTAGCGGAGAAGAAATTAAAAACTTACATAATTCTTCACAATATTAAAGTCAATAATATAAAATATTAAATGGCAATCTATAACATAATTGGCACCAGTCTAGAAAAAGTGCCTTTTAAATCACTTTATTTATTCTATATAAAACAAAAGATAAATTATATCTTGATAATAAAAAAACTTTTCAGTAACAATATTTCTTCTAAACGAGATGTTTCTTTCATAATAGACTAAAATATTTTAATTACTCTTCACATTTCAATAAAATGTCTTAAAAGCAAAAAAATCAAGGTTCTCGTGAAAAAATCAAGGAGATTTCCAGATTTTCAAGGTTTAAGAAAAACAAGAAGAATTCCAGGTTTTCAAGAATTTCAAGGTCGCTGGACACCCTGGGAATTCACCAAATTTATTAAATTGAGGGCCCGGATCAGGTAGCCAGTCATAAACTTATTCTCCACGGAAGTTTTTTATATAAAAAGAAAGGTGAAATACAATTTCCTTGCAAAAGCAAAATATACGTTCAATGAAGAGAATACAACACATCTCGATTCAAAAAGAAAATTCTGGAAGAAAAGCGGCTTCAGAATTTCTTTACAATTCTCCCCTTTTCCATTTTATTTCTGTTTTTCCTTCTTTTTCTCGACTTGTGTCGAGAATTCGAAAAGATTGAGCTTAGAGGAGAAAAATGCTAGATGTGACAAAGCAGTTGCAGTAAAAGAAGAGACAAAGGGAAAACGGGCAGACGGGTTATTGAAGGGTTTAACCAGACGGCCAATTTTAATTAAACACGTAGATTGTTCTCGAGAACAATGATTTTCGACAGTGGTACGGTCTAGACTCTAGAATGCTGAATCTATCCGAGGCTCCTGGAAAAAGCGAAATACAGGGATCACAGTGGTTCAGCAGTTCCGTTGTAGAGAAATTAGGGAAACTTTTCCTCGAAAAGAGGAAAAATTTCTTTCTTCAAAAAATACCAACATGAAGAACAAAAATTAATTTTTAGTTTTGTTAAAGTGGAAAACAAACACGCGAGCGATAATTTTTTTGTTTTACATAATTTATAATTTAAAATATACAATTTATATTAAGAAATATAAGATTAATATCAAGCAATACAAAATGTGTGTATTTTATAGCAGCTATTATCTGAAATAATAGAAAAGAAAAGCAAGGACAATATTTTTGATAAATGACCAATTCCATTTCAAATCCGGCAGAGAGGTCCAGCTTTGGGTTTCAGAATGATTTGGTATTCGAATATATCATTCTATAGTGAAAATACAGGAATACGTACTTCACAGTTTAATCAAAAATATTTTTTTTGGTATTTATTAGAGTCATTCGAATGGCGGCTGTTTTTCTAAAATTATTAAAAGTGGATTTTCACAAAAACCCACTTTTTAACAGTTTTTTTTCTTAGAAATAGCTAGTAACCTGTATTACATATCTCATGAGTTTTGTTCTTGGTAAACCACTGCTTCACATTGAAAACATTATTTTTGAAAAATCGAATTTTTGCATTTTTCTCAAAAACAACGAATGGTACAAAGAAAATGTTTAGGTAAAAGTTTACACATACAGAAAAGTTCTATAAAAAGTATATTTTATCCTTTTGTGATATTATGCATTGTTTAAGAGAAAAAATTATATTTGAAGAAAAAAAAAAAATTCTGGACTCAAAAATGGTTGAGCCTCTATAAATTTGATAGGCTGCCTTTCTTAACAAGCAGAAACTGTAAAAAAATATAATAAAAAAAAGTGAGGCTCTTTAGAAAATCATCTTTATTTTTTTATCGACTTTTAAAACATAAAAAAAGATTTTCAGGGAAACCCCACCTTTTTATTTTTTCCAAGATTTTTAATAAGTTTTTGCTGATATAAAAATACATCCTATCAGTTTTATGTGAACATAAAATTCAATTTATCTGTACAAAAAATGCGAATTTAATGACTCCGTATTACAATCTCAAGAATAATGATAATCTGAAAAATCAATGATTCTTTGCAATTAAATATACCAATTGTCGACGAAAAACACTAAAAAAAAATAACAAAAAATTATCACAAATTGTGAATCATCTTTGAAATTTAATGACTTCTGTTTAAATAACCGATTTGAGGCGAAAAACGTTCAAATAAGTTTAAATTGTTCAAAAATTGTACATCTTCTCTGAAAGTTAATGATTTTCACTAAAAATACAACTTTCCTATGTAAAACGATAAAATAACCTGAAATTGTTATAAATTTGTGAATCTTCTTTAAAATGTTTCAGACAAAAAAAAATAAAATGGAATTTAAATAACCAATTTGAGGCGAAAAACGTTTACATAAGTTTAAATTGTTCCAAAACTGTACATCTTCATTGAAAGTTAATTATTTTCACTAAAAATACAACTTTCCTATGTAAAACGATAAAACCTAAAATTGTCATAAAGTTGTGAATCTTCTTTAAAATGTTTCAGACAAAAAAAAATAATCGAAAATTGTGAAAAGATTCTAAATCTTGTTAAGATTATAATGATTTTTGTTTGTAAATCCCAATTTTCGATGTAAAGCAACAACATAACCTAAAATTGTTTGGAAATTATGAATCTCCTTTGAAATAAAATGATTTTGAAATAAAAATTTCAATTTCCGCTGAAAAATTCTAACACCATCCGAAATTGTTCATGCTTGCAAATTTTATTATTTAAAAAAAAATCAATGGATTTAAATCTAATTATTTTCATTCAAAAATACAAATTTTAGGAGAAACACACCAACGTAACCTAAAGTTCTTAAAAAATAGTGAATATTCTTTGCAACACTTAACACACTTAAAATATTAGATTTTGAAAGATTTTTGTTAAAAAATGTTAATTATCGGTAAAAAACTCTAACAAACCCGAAAAACGTAATTTGTTAAAAAATGTTTTATCTTTGAAATATAATAATTTTTTATTAAAAGCATCCATTTCTGGTGCAATACTCTAATATATCCTAAAATTGTTCAAAATACAGAATCTTGTTGATGATTTTTGTGACTTTTTTCAGAAATATTAATTTCCGATTGAAAAAAGGATAAAACCTAAAATTTAAAAAAATTTAAGTTTTCTTTGAAACTTTCTGATTTTATATTAAAATTGTAAAAAAATACTTATTTCGAATTAAAAAAAAAAAAAAAAAAAAATATATATATATATATATATATATGTATATAATATTTTCAATAATTCATTACTCAGTTTGAAAGTTTTAATATAACCGCGCAAAAAGTATTTAAAAAGCACAAATATTTCTTAATTCGCATAAGGTTTTCTATCATTTTCTAAAAATTTAATTTTCAAAATTTCAAATGTAACATATAAAACAACTTCAAGCAATGGAAAGACAATCAGATTTTCAAAAACAACGATTGCGAAATTTTCGAGACCTATCATGATAGATTATATTTTTTCTATTTTTTTTTGCGCATATCGTCGGCAATTTGCCTTTTTCTTCTTCGAAGCATAGTGTAGTTTCTCTAAGCTAATCATAATTTCTTCATCAATGGCAGCACGTTTCTTATTATTCTTGAAAAATTAATCGCAGTTTCAAAAAAGAGGCAAAGATTATTCGAAGAAGCCTATTAAGACGTTAATTAGGTCGTTCAAACCTCCCTCTTCCATACTTTCCCTTCCCACACTTCGCCAGCTCATTCCTCTAGTACTTCCCCCTCTCCTCGCCTCGTGGCTGACACTCCCCTTCCCCTATATCCTTTTCCACCCTTACTTCCCCCACTTTATTGACTCTCATTTCTACTCACTTTCCCTACTTCCACTCTCCTTATTTTCCTTCACTTCCTCTACTTCTCCTCCCCTTATTTCGCCTACTTCCCATCACTTCCCCTACTTCCACACCACTCTTTTCTCCTCACTTCCTCTACTCCCACTCCCCTCATTTTCTCTTCTTCCCCTTCCCTCATTACTTCTCATTTCCTCTCATTTACCCTCTCTTCCCCTACTACTACACACCTAATTTCCTCTAATTTTTCCTCACTTCCCTTCCTACTCACAGGCACTACCTACTAACCCTCTCCTCACTTCCCCAACATCATTTGCACTTGCTTCCTTACCCATGATTTCCCCTACGTTCACACCCCTCACTTCTTCTCATTTTCCTCATTTCTCCGCCCCTCACATCCACTAAATCCCTTTCCGTCATTTTCCCCCACTTCACTGCCCCTCACTCACTCTACTACCCTAATTCTCCACTCCTCATTCCCCCTCACTTCCCCTCCTTTGAAAAATTTCGACGGACGGACGCGCGGACACCCAACCGATACTATAAGGATTTCTGCCCGGGGCTGCGAAACCTTAAAAATGGAAAAAAAATTCAAATGAAGGGGTTATAGGAATTTTTAAGAAAAACGGGAAAATGGAAGAATAGGGAATAGGGAACTGATTGTGATCCCTGGAAATAGGTAGTGAGTGGCGAAGGCGCGCCGCGCACTTGTATAACCATAGATATACAATATATATTCATTCAAACACACACACACACACACACACACACACACATATATATATAAAACTTCGATAGGGCGAAGGGTGAATTCTTTTTATGGAAATCCCTCCATGACGAAGAGGTCGACGGACTTGCAAAAAAAACGAATCGATGACAAGGGATGGGAAAAAGAACAGAAAGCCGATCGTTCGTTGCCCTTTCCTCGTCTTTCATCGCTTGGGGCTGATTTACGAGAGCGAGAATGTTCTTTAGCGGGGTGAAGGGTTGGTGAGAAAACCAATCGTAGAAAAATTTACTCAAATGAATAAATATTTTTGCACTCAGGTCGAAGAGTATTTCAAGTATTCAGCCTTTTCAGGATCCAGGGAAGGAAAGAAACGAATTCTTTCCATGACAAGGCTTGAACCAAAGCAGTGAGATTCGCCTTTTCACCGTTTCGAGAAAATCGACTTTTAAATATTCGCCACAGGCCGTATGTAGAGTTTGGCAAAAAAGAGTTCCAAAAGTTCCAAAACAAAAATTCTCTCATTTCCAACTCAATAACAGTGCTTTAAAAATGACCCTCTTCTAATTCAGAAAAAAATTGAAGAAAAATCTTCCCTTAAACTCGATAAAAATGTTAAAAATGAAAAATGGCCTCTTCGAATTCAGAAAAAAAATAAATGAGATACATTTCATTCATTCCGACTTAATAAAAGTTATAAAAATAAAAAAGTTCCTCTTCTTATTCGGGAAAAAAACTAAATAACACAATTTTTACAATTTATTTTAAAAATTAGAATTGTGAAATTCAAACGTTTTTTGATACTCAATCCTTTTAGGCTGAATTATTTTAATTTTAAGTCGTTTCAAATTAATATTGTTTAATTTTTATTCATAAAAAAAAGTAAAGTTCAAATTTAGCACTTTCAAATTTTTACGATTCAAGGCTTTATATTACAAAAAATACAGTTATAATTTTTTAGTTTTCAATATTTGATTTATAATTACTGATTTTAAATGAAAAGCCAAATATTGCTAAATATTCCAAAATTGCTCTTTTTTTAATTAAAAAATTTCAAATTGAATGGATTAAAAATTGATTATTTTAGACTGAGAAAATATTTGAATTGGATTTGAAATTGAATAAAATAGTTTAATTATGAATCTATTAATTTGAAATACTTTATTTGAAACATTCAAACAGTTCAATTTTCAAGGTTTAAAATCAGCAAATAAAATATTTTAATTATAAACAGAGTAAGAATCGTCTTTTAAAATCAATTATTGTTTAATTTTTAACGCTCGAACAACAGTTCAGTTTAATAAATCATTAATTAATTTATATTAACAGTTGATCAGCTTGAAACCTTTTTTATCCGAAATTTTCAAATTGAAACGACTTTGTTATTTCATTATTTAAGTCTAATTAATAAAATATAAATAAAAATCTGATAAAATATTTCAAGTGATTGGATACATTATTCTTCTGAAAATTTGTAAAATTCCTAAATAAAAAATAAATTCACAGTAATGTCCTGGTTTTTCCCGGTCTCAAAAGATTCCTAGTCATTTCAGTGTTTTCCTGAACCATGAAATTTGGTTATTCTTTGGACAATAAAACGTTTATTTGATCCAACCGAAAGTTTTGATTGACCTTAGAAAATATGAATACTTTGGTGAATTCAACAAAAATTTTGGTTGGACCAACAAAATATTTGAGCGAATAAAAAAAAAAATTTTATTTCAATTCTGAGTGTAAAGTGAACTAATATGAATTCCAATAAAATCAAGTAAATTCATATAAATTCGATTGAATTCACTTAAATTCAAGCAGAAAAGACGGCTATACTTCCGAAAAGGTCATCCAAAAATATTGACTGGATACTTGGCCTAGAGGTTCCTTTTAAACCCTAATTGAACGCACTAAAAGGATTTTTGGTGCAGATCAATATAAATTGAGTTATTAATAATTTTGACTTTTTTTAAATTAGTTTTTTTCGAAATCTCGAAAAATATTGATTTTTGAAAAAAATGTTGTTCAGAAAAGTTTTAGATCTTGTCGAAAGACATATTTTTATATTTATTAGCAATTTTTTTTTTTTTGAGCAAAATCGGTTGATATTTAGGGGTGGCGCAAAGACAATGCAATTTCCCATTGATTTAACATGGGAAAAAGTCCTTTTTGTAAATCTAATATTGAAACGCGATAATATGTTACAAATAATTCCGTGTTTCAGTATATTGTTCAGAATTCGTCAGACAATTAGAATCAATCATAAATTTTGAGGTTGAATAATTCTAAGCCACTCTTATGGGTCCCCAAAGGAAACCCCATAAGTTACAAATTTGAATTTTACGTAATATGGCGGTTTCTTTTTGCTTTTTAAAAGTTTTTTTGAAATAAATAATCATTAATCGGTAATTTAAGAATACCCAGTCATTTGTTAACTAATATTCAATTGTTTAAACAATTTTAATTTGTTTAAATATATTTTTTTCAGTTAAGTCGCGAAATGAACGTATTTTCTAGACTTTATGAGTTATTTAATCAATGATAACAATAAAATAGTTTGTTCAAATAATTTTAAAATTATTTAAATAATACGTATTTCTTCAAGTTTATTATATCACTCTTTTACCTAACTTTTACCTCAAAAAACAGGAGAAACATTTTGTCTCACTAAATTTTCGACAAATTTGAATATTTTTCAGTACTAATTTATTTATTATCAATTTTTATGTTTTACTTTGCTTTTTAAGAATACTCTTGAATGTTTAAACAAATTAAAATGGTTTAAAAAATTTAAATTTGTTTAAACATCTACAAGTATTCATAATAAACAAATTAATACTTAAAAATATAAAAATTTAGTGAGATAAAATGTTTCTCCTGCTTTTTTTAGGTAAAATATATACTTGAACAAATACGTATTATTTAAATAATTGTAAAATTATTTAAACAAATCAATTTATTGTTATCATTATTTAAACTCATGAAGTCTAGAAAATACGTTCATTTCGCGAGTTAACTGAAAAAAAAAATTTTAACAAATTAAAATTGTTTAAACAATTGAATATTAGTTAAAAAATGACTGGGTATTCTTAAATGTACGATAATGATCATTTATTTTTTAAAACCTTTTCAAAAGCGTCAATTAACCGCAATATTACGTAAAATTCAAATTTGTCACTTATGGGGTTTTCTTTGGGTACCCATAAGAGTGGCTTAAAATTATTCTACCTCAAAATTTATGATTGATTCTTATAATCTGACGAATTCTGAACAAAAGCTAACTTTTTCCCATGTTAAATCAATGGAAAATTTTATGGTCTTTGCCCCACCCATAAATATTAACCGATTTTTCTCAAATTCTTTTCAAATTAATATTTTTCGAGAAAAATGAAAAAAAAATGAATTTTCAGATCTTTCTTTTTTTTTTGGCCATTGGAAAAGGGGTTCGGCGTGAGTGGGCAGATGGGGTGTGGTTCATATCCACTCACGCCGACCCCCACGAAAAGTGTAAAAGAACGGCCACCCTAATATTTATACTTTTTTATAAAATTAAGATTTTTCGAGAAAAATGAAAAAAATGAATTTTCAGATCTTCGTTTTTTTTGGCCGTTGGAAAAGGGGTTCGGCGTGAGTGGGTAGAGAGGATGTGGTTCATATCCACTCACGCAGATCCCCTTGTCCAACGGCCAAAAAAAAAACGACGCGTTCTAATCTTGGACACTTTAAATGGCCTACACCCCCTCCCATCACTCATGCCGACCCCATTTCCAAAACCCGAAAAAAACCACGCATCCTTATCGTGGTCATTTTTTTGGAACAAAAAATCTCAAAATTCATTTTTGTAATTTTTATCGAAAAATAATAAGTTTAGAAAAAAAGTATGAATATAAAAAATATGTGTTTTGACGAGATCTACAACTTTTGTGAACAACATTTTTTCCGAAATCAATATTTATCGAGATTTTGGAAAACAACTGATTAAAAAAAAAATCAAAATTATTGATAACATAATTTATATTGATCTGCCCAAAAAATCCTATCAGCGCGTTCAACTAGGTTCTAAAAGGGACCCCTAGGCCAAGTATCAGGTCAATATTTTTGGGTGACCTTTTCGGAAGTATACCCGAAAAGTCTAGTGAATTCCAGTGAAATCAGGCAGATTATATACCTTTTAGTACCATATTATTATTATTGAAATGAATTAAAAAATACTAGAGAATGTTGTAGAGAAAATGATAGACTTGTATATCATAGGTTCGTTGAAGAGGAACAAAGTCATGACATAAAACCATACACATCCCATATGCATCGATTGTTTTGGATGCGTCGGCGCGTTAACATTTACGCAAGTCTAATAGTATTCGCTTAATCGCGAAGTGGCTCTGATTAAATGACGGCATTACCCTGAAGACACTTGAACAACGAACATAATCAGTAGTAAGAGAAGCAGTTGGTTTCCCATCTAATAACAAGCTTACACGCGATTCTAATTATTATTTGGCAGTTTCTGCGTCTGGTCTGTCTATCAGATGAGATAGTATGGCTCTAATAACAACTTCTGCAAAGATCTGCTGTAGGAATTTCAACCATCTGTGTCTGACTTTAATTCATGATTACATATGTCTTATCTCCCATCATCTATACATATATCACTACCTATCTAGAACTGAGACTTATACTATAAACTTGTTGGACATGCTCATTCTGTTCGCGTCTTCGAGACGCATCGATCAACCTATTGTTGAACCTTTTATGACCCACCAATACTGATTTATGAAAAAAATAGCTTATTCTGTTTTTATGAGAAAAACTTTTTTTTATATTCAAAATACATCAATACTATATGTAGTGCGAGGGTTCGACCACTCCGATATTCCTGGTACACTCACTAAATATTCCCATATATTCTTTCAATATTCCCAGATATTCTTGATATTCTTTATATTCCCAAATATTCCCTCATATTCACACATATTCCTAAATATTCACAAATATTCTGAAATATTATATTCCCCAATTCCACGATTCCTTCCCTTCCGTTCACCGATTGTACTTATATAGCTTTGTATCTGGTGCATTTGCAATTATTATGAAATTATTATAAATTTCACATAAATTGAATAATAATTTACTTGTCATTCATAAAAGTTTAAAAGTTATTGACTTCGGATAACTAATTTTAGATTGTTAGTTTAAAATACTTTAAATTCAAAGTTGTTCAAGTTTTAATATATATTATCACTTTAATTTTGAAAGTGTTTATTGGTTTATTATGGCCGATTATGACGTAGAATTGTTAGGTTTCTAAATTGATATTATTTAATTTTACATATCTTTTTTTTGAACTTAATAAAGTTTGAATGCTTATAACTATTAAATGGTCTGATCTAATTTAAGGGGCGGTGTATAAATTACCAAGTTGAATATCTAAACAAACAAGATGAATTCTCAACGAAAAATGTAATAGTTAATATTTTAACCATGAGAAGATTCATATTTCAAATAAAAAACAGTTCAATTGAAGAAAAAGATGAAATTTCTACCAAAAGAGATAAACTTTCAAATCAAGAAGACAAATTTTCAACAAGAGTTGCATTTTCAACCAAGAAAGATTTTTCAGACAATAAAGAAAAAAAACTTCATCCAAAATATTGAATTTTAAAACCAGAAAGACGAGCTTTGTAAAAAACAGTTAATTTTCAATCAAATAGATGAATTTACAACTAAAATTATGAATCTTTATTCAAAAAAATAAATTTTTAAGAAAGTAGTTCAAGTTTTAACGAAGGAGTTGATTTTTAAACCTAAAAAGATTAATTTAAAAAAAATGTAATAGTAGATATTTAAAAAAAAAATTTTAATTTTAAATCAAAAACAGTTGAATGTAACCAAAAAAGTCGAATTTTCAACAAAATACTTGAATTCTCAACTAAAACAGATTAATTTTCAACCAAACAGTTGCATTTATAACAAAAAAATGGATTTTCTACCAAAAAAGAAGAATTCTCAACAAAATACATCAACTAATTTTCAACCAAATAACTGAATTTTCAACTAACAAAGATGAATTTTTTACAAAAAATGTAATAGTTAAATTTTCAGTAAAAAAATAATTTTCAACAAAAAAAAAACGAATTTTCGGCGAGATAATTAAATTTTGAACCGAATAAACTAATTTTTAACTAAAATTATGAATCTTCAACTATAAAAATGAGTTTTTCAACAAAATAGTTCAACTTCTACCAAATAGTTAAGTTTTCTACCAAATTGTGGACCTTGCTACCAAATTATTGAATTGTCTACCATATTGTTAAATTTTCGAGCCCAAAATAAGAATTTCCTACATAACAGTTGAATTTTTAACCCGAAAATGTGATTTTTTCAACGACAAAATTAATTTTCAACTTGAACAGATTATCTTTCACCATTTTTAACCAAAATAAATTAAATTTCTACAAAAAGAGAAGAATCTTCAAACCAAAAAGACGAATTTTCCACAAAATAGTTGGATTCTCAGCCAAAGAAAAGATTTTTAGTCAAGAAGGAAACAAATTTCAATTAAATTGTAGAATTCTCAAGCCAAAAAAACGGAATGGACTTTGAACCAAAAATAGTTGGATTTTCTTATTGGGTTCTAATAATTCAGTTCACATTTAAGTAAAAACCGAAAAAAGGGGAACGTCTGTGAAGCCTGGGATAAATAAATAGGAATTTTGATCATTTATAGACTGAAGAATAATAGTCATAGAATACACAAAATGTGTTGGACTTCGCAACATTTCAGGCACTGAAGATATAATATTGTACTAAATTGTACTAAAATTGTAACTAAATACTTATTATTTAATTTTCTGAAAGTAATTTCATTAAGCTTCCACGTTTATTTAATTAACAGAGTTTATATTTTATATGTAATTTCGTTCCCTAAGTTTATAAAATCTTAGCAATATTTGGAGTGGGAAGGAGGGGACAGCAAATCTCACGGTATCTTACATAAGGGGTGAGGGGGTTAAAAATTTTAGAAAAACACCTGACGTAATTTGTGGATGACCCCTTATTTATTTGTTTATTAATTTTTTATTATTTCGTGAATTCATGACTATTTGCGGATCTCGGGACAGAGGGTACGTGGGTTAGCGTTTGCGGATGATAAGGTTGTTATGGCAGAGTCAATCGAAGATTTGTTAAGAATGTTGAGCAAACTGAATATAAGCATGAAGAACATAGGTCTCAAAATTAACATAAATAAAACAAAATTATGGTGTTTGAAAGAAAGGGTGATAATATATATATATATACACACACACATATAATTTAATATACATAATTTAAACATATTCTCTTATATTGTCTCATATTCCCAAATATTCCCGAATATTCTTTAGGGAATATATTCCTGGTACACCAAAAATCAGAGTGGTTGACCCCTCGATGTAGTGTATTTGTTCACGTCTTCGAGATGTATCGATCGATCTATTGTTGAACCTTTTATGACCTACCAATACTGATTTATGAAGTTCGAAAAAAAAACAGCTTATTCTGTTTTTATGAGAAAAACTTCTGATATTCAAAATACATCAATACTATATGTAGTGTATCTGTTCACGTCTTCGAGATGTATCGATCGACCTATTGTTGAACCTTTTATGATTCACCAATACTGATTTATGAAGTTGAAAAAAAACAGCTTATTCTGTTTTTATGAGAAAAACTTGTTTGATATTCAAAATACATCAATACTATATGTAGTGTATCTGTTCACGTCTTCGAGATGTATCGATCGACCTATTG
>CAKNYM010052653.1:470121-500285 GCA_932195095.1 Andricus curvator
GCATATAAACAAGATAAACAATATATTTGGAAAAATTATAAATAGGTATTGTCAGATCATAAGGTGTTATGAGAGATTGTTCAGTAGGTCAATCGATGCGTCTCTAAGATGCGAACAAGTACATCATATAGAGCCCTGTTGTATTCCAAATATTAAAAGACTTTTCCGCACATAAACAAGATAAACAATATATTTTGAAAAATTATAAATAGGTATTGCTAGAACATAAGAGGTTACGAGAGATTGTTCAATAGGTCAATCGATGCGTCTCGAAAACGCGAACAAATACTTCACATACAGACCTGTAGTATTTCCAATATTAAAAAAGTTTCCCTCACATAAACAAGATAAACAATATATTGAAATGAATTATAAACAGGTATTACGAGATCATAAGAGGGCATGGAAGGTTCTTCAATAGGTCATTCAATACGTCTCGAAGACGTGAACAAATATATCAGATATGGTACATAGTATTCCTAATATGAAGAAAGTTTTTCTCATATAAACAGAATAAAATTTCTTGTTTTGCTTCACGAATCGTACTAGGAGGTCATAAAAGGTTCCACAATAGGTCGATCGATGCGTCACGCAGACGCGAACAAATACATTAGATATAGTATCGTTGTAGTACTTCGAATATAAAAAAAAGTTTTTCTCATATAAACAATGTAATTTTTTTTTTTTGAAATTTCGAAACGTCAAAAAAAAAACTCCTAATTGGCTGATCTAGCTCAAAATCCTATCAGACCTGGATTACTTCTTGAGATATGGTAAACAGAAAAAAGTTTCACATACTCACAGAAAAAGGATCGAAAGGAATTTGAGATGAATCAATAAGAATTCATGGTAAATTCCAAATTAATTTAAATTACGTGCAAAACATATTTGAAAATTTCTTCAAATCTTTGAAACCCTACGAAAGCCCTCATTTCTTGTGAATAAATTCTTTGAAATCCATTAAAATATTATAAAATCACGAGAATTTCTATGAAATCTGTTGAAATTTCCTGACAACCTGGAAACATTATTAAAATATTTCTAATAAATTCTTTACAACCGCAGGCATTTTTATCAAATCCCTCATAATAATTAAAATCCCTGAAAATCCCTTGAAAATATCAAATCTCTCCAAACAGCCTTGATTTTTTTTTAATAACCCAAAATGTTTCGAAACCTGTAACACCTTTTTAAATTCATTGACATTTTTTTAAGCTCTTGAAAATTCCTTGTAATCTTTGAAAATCTTTGAAAATTTTTCTCAAATTTTGAAATAACTTGAAACTTTTTAAAGATCTTAAAAATTCTTTGGAACTTCTAAAAATACCCTCAAATTCTTTGAAATCCTTCCAGATTATTGAAATGAATGAAAAATTCCTTGTAATCTTTGAAAATCTTTGAAAATTTTTAAAAAATTTTGAAATAACTTGAAACTTTTTAAAGATCTTAAAAATTCCTTGGAATTTCTAAAAATACCCTCAAATTTTTTGAAATCCTTTCAGATTATTGAAATGAATGAAAAATTCCTTGTAATCATTTAAAATATTTTGAAATAACTTGACACTTTTTGAAGTTCTTAAAAATTCCTAGGATGTTTTTAAAAATATCCTCAAACATTTCAAAGTCTTTGAAATCCCTACAAATTATTGAAACTGATTGAAACTTCCTTGTAAATTTTGAAATAACTTGAAACTTTTTAAAGATCTTAAAAATTCCTTGGAATTTCTAAAAATACCCTCAAATTTGTTGAAAGCCTTTCAGATTATTGAAATGAATGGAAAATTCCTTGTAATCTTTGAAAATCTTTGAAAATCTTTAAAAATCTTTTGAAATAACTTGAAACTTTGTGAATTTCTTCAAAATTCCTAGGAATTTTTATAAAATATCCTCAAACATTCCAAATTCTTTAAAATCCCTACAAATTATTGAAATTGATTGAAACTTCCTTGTAATCTTTAAAAATCTTTTAAAAATTTTGAAATAACTTTAAACTTTTAAAGATCTTAACAATTCATTGGAATTTCTAAAAATACCCTCAAATTCTTTGAAATCCTTTCAGATTATTGAAATGAATGGAAAATTCCTTGCAATCTTTTAAATCTTTAAAAATCTTTAAGGTCTTTTGAAATAACTTGAAACGTTTTGAAGTGCTCAAAAATTCCTAGGAATTTTTTTAAAATATCCTCAAACATTTAGAATTCTTTGAAATCCCTTCAAATTATTGAAATTGATTGAAAATTCCTTGGAATATTTTATAATATCCTAAAATCTTTAAAAAACTTTGAAATACCTTAAAACTTTTTAAAGTTCTTAAACATCTCTTGCAATTTTCAAAAATAACATGAAATATTTCAAATCTTTTTAAGAACTTTTTAAATTCCTCGAACTTTTTAAAGCTTTAGGAAATTCTTGGGAATTTTCAAAAATACTCTAAAACTTTAAAATTCTTTGCAATCACTTCAAATTACTGAAATCTATAAAAAATGCCATAAGATATTTCAAATCTTGAAAAATCCTGTAAAATCCCTTCAAATTTTTGAAATAAATTAAAAATTACTTAGAATCTTTTAAATTACTCTAGAATATTTAAAATCCTTTTGAAATATTTCAAACTGTTATAAGCAATTAAAAGTACCCTCAAGTATCTCAAATCCTGTACAATATTGTGTAATCACTTGAAATTTTTTAAAATACCTTGAAATATGGTATCTGATGATATTTCCTAAAATTCTAAAAAAAATTATTAAAATACCTTGAGAGCTTTTGAAAATCATTGAAATCCTCAGAAATCTCATAAAATCCCTTTGAATTATTTAAAATATTAAAATCATTCAAATCTTCAGACATTCTTTGAAAAAAATATTCTAAAATATTTTAAATCCTTCAAAATATTTTGAAATCCCTGGAAACTTTCTAAATCTCTTAAAATTTTTTTTGAATTCTTATGATACCCTAATGTCCTTCAAATTCTTTGAAACACTTTCAAATTATTGAGAATAATTACGAATTCCCTAGAATATTTGAAAATATTCTAAAATCTTTTAAAATCAAAAGTAATCTTTTTATTTAAAAAAGTGGCTGAGACAGTCAGACTTAGAGACAGTTACTTAAAGTGCGTCTTACAGAAATTCCCTAAATCTAACGATTTTTTCAAAATGCCTAATTTTTCCCTGCCCTGAGGTGACCTTGAAATTTAAGACCCAGAGAATAGAGGAAAAATGGAGAACTTTCAAGCTCTATTGTAGTGCTACTGATTTTCCACAAGCAGTATCGAGGATCCAAATTGCTGCATTGCAGTTTTCAACCATCCTGATTGGTCACTTATATTCCCCCAAGACGATCTTATACCCTTTCGTCTAAATAACCAATTTTCCTAGTCTCCGATGGACCAAATATCTGAAACGAATCACGTGAAATGCTTCGAAAATCTTTTTGCAAGTCATGCGGGCTACACAGCCGATTTCCCATCATGCAAGGTAATAAGAACAGATAGTCCCGGTCCTCGGACGAAGAAGTAGAGGACGTGATTTGGAAACGAAAGGATCTCGAATCCTTTTCCACTTCCTCTTACTTCCATTCACCCTTATTCTGTCTTTGTTATCGTCTCCTTTATTTCCCTTTCTTTTATCGTGAATCTCTATCCATTTCCTCTTCATAGAGCGGTTTCCCTCCCCCTTTTCTTTATCTCTTACGAACACTATTTCGACGTTGGTAGGTTGAATCAAATTTCGTTAGCCTCTAGTGAATTCGAGTAGTCCCACAGCGAGGGAAACCGGAAAGTGCTTTTTTCTGAATCGACCCAACCTGAGTTAACTATAAAGATTTGTAATTTTTTCGTGTTTTATAGCTGAAAATGGTTTGACTGATTCGGCAAAGAGTCTATTATGTTATTAGTTTACTCTTATTGCACTGAGACGCTCAAGACGGAAAAAATTTGTTCTTTGAAAACTACTGAACTTCGTTCCGGACTTTTTCCTGAACAGCTGCTGACTTGTTTCTGAACAGTTCAGTATTTAACCTTTAGGTATGGACGTGCGGTCTCACACACCGCACCATGCTTCTGATATGTCCCTTCATATACTTGTATAAGTTAGATAACAAAAATTTATTTTCTTATTTAATTAGATATAAATATAAACAACGGTCTGTGAAATCTCAGGTCCATGTTAGTGCAAAAATGAAATCACGTACATACTCAAATGTTAAAAGTCCAATCGATGAAGAAAAATTTAATTTTGCGATTTTATTTATGAATTTGTAACTTTGCTAATCCAAACCCGGATTCAGGAACTCGGTTTTCTTAAGTTTCTTCTGTAAAGTTCATGACACCAATGCTTTAACATTTAATTAATTTTTATCATATTAAAAGGCGAACACGCGCACGATAATAATTTTGTTGTCTTACGCAATTTTTAAATTGAAATATAAAATTCATATTAATACAAAATGTTTGTAGTTGATGGTATCTACTATCTAAAATAATACACATGAAATGCAAAGACAACATTTTTGATAATTGATAAAAAGTGACATCTTAACTTCAAAATTATTATATTTTTGTACAATATATAAACAATCGAACCGTTTCATTTTTGTTTAAAAAAACCCATTTCCGAAAAAAATACTAACACAATCTGAAGTTTTCAAAACTGTAACTTTCATTTTTGAAGTCAAATCAGTTAACATGCCTTATTATTCCTAAAATATTATTAATATTTTTAGAAATCTAATGACTTTTTGTCAACAATAGCAATTTTAGATGAAAAACACTCACATAACATAACAAAAACTTGTTTTAGATTGTAAATACTCTGTTAAACCTAATGTTTTGTTTTGTTCCAAATAACCGCTTTTTAAATGTATCGATATTGTCAGTGAAAACCGGTAGCTTGACCCAAAATTGTACGAAAAATCTTCTTTGAAATATGATCATTATTTACTAAAGAAAAAGATTTCCGATGTAAATCGCCAATATAACCTAAAATTGTTACAAAGTTGTGAATCTTCTTTGAAATGTTTAAAATATAGATTTTTGTGAATTAAAAATACCATTTTCCGACGAAAAAAACTAACATATCCCAAAATTGTAAAAGATTCTAAATCTTGTTCAAATTATAATGATTTTTGTTCGAAAATACCAATTTTTGATGTAAAATGCCAACGTAACCTGAAATGGTAAAAAAATTATGAACCTTTAAAATCTAATGAGCTTTGTTCAAAGACCTCAATTTCCGGTAAAGAACGCTAACAAATTCGAAAAATGTAAATTATTGAAAATTTTTTAAACTTTAAAATCTAATAATTTTTTATTAAAAATACCCATTTTCGGTATAAAGTGCTAAACTAACCTAAAATTGTTGAAAATTGGGAATCTTGATGATAATTTTTGTTCAAAAAAGCTCATTTGCGGTGAAAAAAACTAACGAAACCTTATATTTTTAGAAATTGTAAGTGTTCTTCGAAACTTTATGATTTTATACTAAAATACTAATTTCCCGGGAAAAGCACTAACATACAACATGTACAATATTTTCAATAATTTATTAAATAATTTGAAAGTTTTTATTTAAACGCAGAAGAGTATTTAAGAAGCACAAATGTTTCCACATTCGCGTGAGGGTTTCTATGCTTTTTTATTAAAAGGGATTAGTGGAAACCTCCCTACAGTGGATAGTGCAACCTACAGTGGATGATAATTAATTAAAAATGCTAATGTGTGTAAAGTAATTAATGAAATTTAATTAACAGTTAAGACACTATACGTGTTAATAAATTAAAATTAAAATTATTGATTTTTCTCTTATCTGCGTTCTTATTTAATGTTTATCCACTGTAAATTATATTAAAAAATGTTCAAATTTAAGATATAAAAGAGCTTCAAGTAATAAAAAGCCAATCAGGTTTTCAAAAACAAAAATTGCGAAATTTTCGAGGCATATGGTTACAACACTCCTTTTTCATAAGATTAAACCGGATCGCTCAAGACGGAAAAAATAGTTCTTTGATAACTCCTGAACTTAGTTCCGGACTTTTTCCTGAACAGCTGTTAACTATTTTCTAAACAGTTTCGTATTTAAAAGGCCAATGAAAAAAAAAATGTTTTGATTTATTTGGATAAATTTGTAACTTTGAGAATCCGAACAGGAAGAATTCAGGAACCCAGTTCCCAACTTTTTCATGCACTTTTTTTCTGATAATTGTAAATAGTTATTATTCACATAAGTTGAACTAATTCTAAAGTTTTGGGGCTGAACTTTGAATATTTTCATCTCTTCAGAAAAATGTGTTCTCCTGCACCCGAAGTTCACCTCCTGCCTGAGACGGAGGCACTATCCTTTCCAATTATAATTTTTTGGGTTGAAGAAAGGCGAAAGACGAAAGAAAAATACCGCGAAAAGAGAAGTAGCTGAAGAAAGTTCTCTTCAAGATTCTTGAGCATCACTAATCACGGCGAAGGCAGTAGAGTCGAAACATCGGTGGGCTAATTGATATATGAAAGAAAGAACAGGAGAATGGAAGGGTGAGGGAAAATGTAATGGTGGTGAAGGCGGAAAAAAAATTATTTCTTTGAAAACTCCTGAACTTAGTTCCGGACCTTTTCCTAGACAGTTGAGTATTTAAAAGTACAATGAAGAAAGAAAATTTTGATTTTACAATTTAATTGCTAATTCAGGATTCTTTAGTATCACTAATCAAGGCGAAGGTAGTAGAGTCGAAATGTGAGTAGGCTAATTGATATACAGGGTGTCCAAAAAGACCCGGGATGGCTAAATATTTCCTCAGGTAAGATATTTTTCAGGGTGTTCAAGGTCATTCTTGAAGGAACTTCCAACAAGGAATTCAATGGTGACCTTTATTTTGATCTTGACCATGAACTTCAAGGTCATTTCAAGGTCAAATTGATTTTTTTAAATGGGAACCTCTATTTTTGACCCCGGGAACTGAGAGAGCGGAAAATTTTACGTCCAGATATGACCTTGACAAATCGAAAATTTGACCTGGAAATGTCAGGGCAAGGTCAAACAACGTGCAGCAGGATGACTCGACTGGCATGCATTTTTGAAGAAAATGTCCTGGTGAAGGTTCTGGTCATAGACAAGGTCAAAGTCACCAATCGATCGGGAGTATAAAATGCTACAACTCTTGCGCTGAACATTTTCTTCATAAATGCATGCTGATCGAGTCATCCTGCTATACGTTGTTTGACCTTTCCATGACCTTTCAAGTCAAATTTTCGATTTGGCGAAGGCAGTAGAGTCGAAACATCAGTGGGCTAATTGATATATGAAAGAAAGAACAGGAGAATGGAAGGGTGAGGAAAAATGTAATGGTGGTGAAGACGGAGAAGAAATTATTTCTTTGAAAACCCCTGAACTTAGTTCCGGACTTTTTCCTAGACAGTTGAGTATTTAAAAGTACAATGAAGAAAGAAAAATTTGATTTTACAATTTAATTGCTAATTCAGGATTCTTTAGTATCACTAATCAAGGCGAAGGCAGTAGAGTCGAAATGTGAGTAGGCTAATTGATAAACGTAAGAAAATACAGGAGAGTGAGAAGGTGAGGAAAGTGTTTATGGAGTTCCAACCGAAAACAAAATTATTTCATTGAAAATTGTTTTCTCATACCCAAGAATTCGAAACAAGTTCAGAACATTTTGATCTCTTCAGGAAAAAATTCTATCCTGCAACAAAAGTTCATTGCGTCTCAAATATGGGAATCATCCCATAATTAACCAAGTCCCTCACGCAGCATGGGGATTCAATTTTCAAATTATAATTATTTCAGGAGACGTAGGTACTCTCCTTTCCAATTTTAATTTCTCGAAGTAAAGAAAGACGAAAGACGAAAGAAAAAACCCGAGGAAAGAGAAGTAGCTGAAGAAAGTTCCCTTCTGAATTCTTGTACCACTAATGAATATCTGAGAATTCAAAACAAGTTCAGAAAATTTTAATTTCTCCAGAAAAAGGGCTATCCTGCAAGCGAATTTCATTGCGTCTCAAATGTGGGAATCATCCCGTAATTAACCAAGTCTCTCACGCAGCACGGGGTTTCAATTTAGAAAGTATAATTATTTCCCGAGACGGACGCACTATCCTTTCCAATTATAATTTCTCGAATTGAAGAAAGACGAAAGAAAAACACCGCGGAACGAGAAGTAGCTGAAGAAAGTTCTCTTCAGGATTCTTGAGTATCACTAATCACGGCGAAGGCAGTAGAGTCGAAACGTCAGTGGGCTAATTGATATACGAAAGAAAGTACAGGAGAGTGAGAGGGTGAGGAAAAAGTAGATAGGGTAGGTAAAGAATGAGGGTGGCAGCGGTGGGAAGGGGGTCGTGTGTGCTGAGTCGGTAAGGTTGCGCACGATATTAACGAGGGAGGCGATTGACCTGGGTGACCTGACCCAGAGACGCTGGCTCGGGTGTCCTCGGCTCTGATCGACCCTCCTCTACGAAGAAGCACGATCTGTACACTGTAGTTACCCGGAGACTGTGTTATTTTCGCTAAAAGTTGTTCCACCTTCCACCAACGTGACGGAGAACACGATGTTTTTTCAAGGCAGGAAAACTTACTCCTACAAAAAAAAAAAGATTGAGGACATGAAGAAAAACACGATCTCTGCAGGATTTATATAGAAGAAAGTTCTTCGACTAAAATACACTTTGCACTCTGTCCCACCATCAGGGTGGCCGCTAAACTTCATTTTCCAAATTCCCTGACTTTTCTCTGATCTTTCTCTGATCAATTTTTCATTTTCCGTGGTCATTAATATTCAAAGACCAGTATTTTAATTTTCAGACGAATATTCAACCAAATGATCGACTTTTTAATAAAAAAAGATTAAAGTTTAACGAAAAACAGTTGCATTTTTAACCAAATAGTTAAATTTCTCAGCTGAAAAAATGTATTTTTTAGAAGATAGTTAAATTTTCAACAAAAAGGTGAATTTTCAACGAAAAATCTAATAACTGATATTTCAACAACAACAACAAAAACAAATTCTCAATAAAACCGTTAAATTTTAAAACGGAGTTTAATTTTCAACAAAATAATCAAATTTTCAACAGAATACTCAAATTTTTGCCCAAAAAGTTGAATTTTCAAACTAAAAAGATGAATTCTCAATAAAAAAATTATTAGTTGATATATCAATCAAAAAAGATAAAATTTCTACCAAAACAAGATGCATTTTTTAATCAGAAACATGAATTTTCAAAAAAGAAGAATAATTTTCTATAAAAAAAGATGAATTTTCAACAAAAAAAGTGGAATTTTCAACAAAATACATGAATTTTTGATCAAAGAGTTTAATTTTCAATTAAAAAAGATAAATTTCCAACCAAAAGTTGAAAAGCTACAAAATTAGTTTTCAACCGAAAAAACGAATTTTCAACAAAAGTCAAATTTTCAAAGAAAGATACGAATTTTCAAGCTCAAAAGTTCATTTTCTACCAAAAAGTTGCACATTTAACCAAAAAGGGAAATTTCAAATCAGGAAGATTAGTTTACTCCCAAAAAAGATGAATTTTCAACTAGAAAAAAGATCAATTCTTAACCAAAAATGGAAATGTTACATTTCCAGTAATTAAAAATTAATTAAAAAAAAAATCTTAATAAAATAGTACAATTTTTACCAAAAAGATGCATTTTCAACTAAAAGTGTGAATTTTCCAACAAAAAAGACAATTTTTCAACACGACAAGATTTTTCAGTTAAGCAGGAAAAAAAAATTCATCCAACTTGTTGAACTTTCAATCCAAAAGAAAAAATTTCTGTAAAACATTTGAATTTTTAACCTGAATATGTAAATTAAACAAAATTATCAACTGAACAGTTGACCTTTTAACCAAAAAAGGGAAAATTTTAAACCAAGAAGGTTAGTTTCATACCAAGAAGACGATTTTTCAATTAAAACAGATAAATTAAAAAAAATAGTTCAAATTGCAACCAAAGAGATGAACTTTTAACTGAAATATTGAATTTCGAACTGAAATAATTAAATTTTTAGATGAAAAAATCAATTTTTAATAAAACAAAAATTTTTAGCCAAAGAGATGAACCTTCAAACAAAATATAAATTATAATAACAGAGTAGTTCAAAGTTCACCCAAGTAGTTACATTTTCAAGCAAAAAAGATCAATTTTCAACGAAAAATGGAAATTGCATTTTCACTTTAAAAAAAAAACAACAAAATAGTTAAACTTTCAAAAAAAGGGATGAACGTTCAACCAAAAAGTCAATTTTAACAAAGTAAACGTTCACCAAAGTAGTTGAATTTTCAATTTAAAAAAATCAATTCTCAAAAAAATAGTTCAACTTTTAACCAGAGACATAAATTTTTGAATGTAATTATGAATTTTTAACTGGAATAATTGAATTCTCAGTTAAAACAATTAATTATTGAACAAACAGAAAAACGATTTTTTAACTAAAGAGATGAATGATCAACTAAAATGATGAATATTTAACAACAAACATTATTTTTAAACAAAGTAGTTCAATATTTAACCCAGCAGTTCACTTTTCAACAAACAACAAAAAGAATTTTCAATGAATAATGTAATAGTAGATATTTCAAGTAAAAAATTTGTTTTTTAAAAATAAAAAACAGTTGAATTCAACTAATGAGACTAATTTTCATCAAAATAGTTGACTCCTTAACCAAAAAAGGGTTGTTTTCAACCAAAAAGTCGTATTTTTATCTAGAAAGATGAAATTTTTACAGAAACAAATTAATTTTTTAATCAAAAAGGTTATGTAAAAAAAACCTTAAATTTTTAATCGAGAAAGATTTTATTTGAATTTTCAACTCTTGTAGAAATTCCCTGACATTTTCAAGATTTTTTTGAAAAATCTCTGACTTTCCCTGACCAATAAAATTTCCTGACTTTTCCATGATTTTCAGGTTTTCCTTGGCCTACGACCAACCTGCTTCATTGACTTTCATAATAATTTGTTAACAAATTATAGAAAATTAAAATTCAAAAAAAAATTCCCTGAGATTTCTAGAATTCTCCAGGAATATAAAAATTATTTCTGGGTAATCCCGGGTTTTCATTCCAAATTAAAAAATGTTGATTTAAGCGGCATGAATTTGTCCAATATTATCTTTTACATACCAATACGATCAGCAAATTCTATTTTGAAATAGAAAATAATCCACTGTATGATTTATACGTACCTGAAACACAAAATAAAGTTACACTTTAGTATTTTGTATAATACTATTTTTTTTTTAAATATTCAATACAGAAATCTAAACTCACTTTAGTCAGATATTAGGTTTGAATTAATTATATGCTAAAATATTTTCTGTTAACTTTTGCATTTAACTAAATTTATTAAAAAATCGAAAAAATAGGAATAAATGAAAATGTAAATATTTCTTGCTTGGTTGAACATCAATCTTCTTCAGTTGAAAATTCAACTATTTGTTCGGAAATTTTTGTATTTTATTGAAACTTTGTCTCTTTTGGTAGAAAATTAATCTTATCGGTTGAGAATTCATTTCTTTGGTTGAAAATTCATTAATTGGGTTTAAAATTAGTTTTTTCATTGAAAATAAATTTTTTTAAATTAAACATTAACTACATTTTTTCTCGATTTTTTTTTGCATAGACATTTCATCTTTTTGGTAGAAAATTCATTTCTTTGGTCGAAAATTCAACTATTTTGTTGGAAATTTATTTAATTTACCTAAAAACTTATTTATCTAACTAAAAATCAAATTATTTTATTCTTTCTTGAAAATTCATCTATTTTGTTAAAAATTTGTCTTTTTTTGGAAAAAATCAACCTTTTTCGTGGAAAATTCATGTATTTTGTTACAAATTTTTTTTTGTTTAGTAGAAAATGAATCTTTTCTTTGAAACTTCATTTCTTTGGTTGAAAATTACTTTTTTCATTGAACATTAATTTTTCAACTAAAAATTTAACTATTCCATTTTATATCGAAATTTTTTTTATAGATATTTAATCTTTTTCGTAGAAAATTCATTTGTTTAGTTGAAAACTTAACTATTTCGTTGAAATTTTATTTCATTTGCTGGAAAACTTATTTCTCTAACTGAAATTAAACTATTCTTTTGTTGTTGTTGAATATTTAGCTTTTTTAGTTGAAAATTCATGTATTTTCCTAAAAATGATTCTTTTTCAGTAAGAAATAATTTTTTGGGACATTAGTTTTTTCATTGCAAATTAATTTTTTTAAACAAAAATTTAACTTTTCCATTTTTCGTCGAATTTTTTTTATAGATATTTAATTTTTTGGTTGAAAATTCATTTGTTAGGTTGAAAATATAACTATTTCGTTGAAAATTTATTTTATTTGGTTAAAAACGTACTTCTCTAACTTAAAATTAAACTATTCTATTTTTTGTTAAAAAATTATCTTTTTTAGTTGAAAATTAATCTATTTTGTAGAAAATTTGTCTATTTTTGGTAGAAAATTCATCTCCTGGGTTGAAAATTCAACTATTTGATTACACATTTATTTTTTTGATTGAAGATGCATAATTTTAGCTAAAAGTTCATTTCTTTGGTTAAATATTTAACAACTTTAATTGGAAATTCTTTCTTTCTTTTTTTTTTGTTTAAAAATTAATTTTTTCATGAAAAACTTAGCTGTTCTATTTTTGTTATAAAATTGATATTTTTCTTCTAAAAATTTCATTAGTTTGTTGAAAAATCGCCTTTTTTTGGTCAAAAATTCAACTATTTTGATAGAAAATGCATATTTTTGTGTTGTAAATTCAACATTTATTTTAAATTCGTCTTTAAGACTTGAAAACTCAAAATATTGGATGTTATTTTTTTTCTTTATTGATTTAACTATCTTTTTGGTTGAAAATTTAACTCTTTTGCTGAAAATTTGTATTTTCTTGCTTAATTTAACAGTTTTTTAAATTGAAAATTAAAATATTTTTGGTGGAAATATCAATTATTACACTTTTTGTTGAGAATTCATTTTTTTATCACAGATTTATCAGTTCGGTTGTAAATTTAACTACTTTCTTGAAAATTTATTTTTTACTGGCTTAAGAATTATTTTAACTAAAAATGTAATAATAATATTTTATATTAATAAATCTTAAACTCTTCATTAAATGTGTGAATTTGGCAATATTCCTACCTTCAAGTTTTTCAAATTAACCAATCGGCATTAAGGAAAAGCGACAACAATGCTTTCAAGATTTTCGCGACACACCTATTTTTTAGAGAAAGGTTGTTGAACTTTAAAAGTTACCAATTTATAATATGCTTATCAGAAAATTTTGGATCTGTATCAATGTTAATCCAAATCATGAAAACTGAAACAATTTCCAATTTAATTATTCGACATTACAAAATTACTACGAATGCTTCGGAATTCGATAACTGCTAATTCAACGTTAATGTTAATACACGGTGATTAAATTCAAATATTTAAATTAATTTCAATCAACATTGTTTCATAAGTGAACATTTTGCGAAGTAGATTGTAGAGTTCAATTAATGTTAACACAATTTAAAATGAGTCTAGTACCGGGGACATACAGGACGCATAAGTTCAAAGTAATAATTTATTTACTGTTAATTAATTAACGAGAAAATTTAATACACGCATTACCTTTCGATGTGATTTACATTTCTTGCATGTTTATTGATTTAGGTATCATGCACTCAGAAAAAATTTTGTTTTAATCAAACAAACATTTGTTTAACCCTAAATAAAAGATCAAATTTGTTTGATTATAAAAAAATTGCGTAGGTATTTAAATGAAATAAATTGTATTCGAATTAAATAAATATTGATTTGACCCTTCATCAAAGATAGCCTTTATTTTATTTGAACAAACATTTTTCTGAGTTACGTTGAAACTGTTGACAGCCATCAGGAAACTATAAGAAATAAGTGTCTCTTGCTAGCTAGGTATTTTGAATATTTTACTTTTATTATATTTATTATTTTATTTATGTATTTTTCATTAATTTTTTTATTTGGTTTTTGCCAAAGAATTTCTTTTCTCTTTGATTGCATACTCAAAAAATCAGAATTAGTCAAATAAATAGAATCAATGATAATTTTTACAGTTAGGCATTCTTACGGGGCCCAAAATAATAGCCCACAAGGGAAAAATTTGAATTTTACGTAATATTAGGTTTATTAACGCTTTTTGAAATAATTCTTTTCATAAGAAATCCTTAATCGGCAATTTAAAAATATTTAGTCATTTTGGAAATAACTTTATAATGTTTAAACAATTTTAGTTTGTTTAAACATTTGATTTTTTTTAGGTAAGTTGCGAAATGAATGCATTTTCCAGAAGTTATGAGTTTTTAATCAATGATAACAGTGAAATAGTTTGTTTGAATAATTTTTTAAATCATTTAAATGATACCAATATCTACAAGTATATAGTTTACCTAGGAAAAGAAAGAGAAAATTATTTCACCGAATTTTCCATACATTTAAACACATGTAAATTGTTGAAACACATTTATTTTCTTTTAATTTTTTCTTTTCCATTTTCAAAAGATTACCATATTGTTAGGTACTACTTTCTTTTTTAAAAATAATCTGAAATATTTAAACAATTTTTTTTTATTTAGGAATATTATGCACCCAGAGGAAAGGTCCGCTCTCTCTTGCTGCATACGATATTTTTTATAAAAAATTCATGATCTCATATGTTTTTTTCAACACAGGCACGATTTCTGCTCGTATAGAGAATTTTATGAAACTAAACATTTTTGAAATTTATGGTAAATTTGTAAAATACCAAAAATTGAGAAAATTTTGTAGTTTTGAAAATTTATGAAAAAACCTGAATAAAAAAAAGTCAAAATTTTCTTAAACATTTTCAAAAGACCAATCAAGGGCAAAAGTACTAAAAGTTTCACTTTCCTTTTGTCGAAATTTTTAGAAGTGCTGATAGGACTTTGATAGTACAAAAGCCATACATACAAAAGTATTTTTTGGACAAAAGTTCCAAAAAAGTACTACTAAAATAGAACTACAGTACCAAAAAAGTTTAAAATAAGTCCTGTTTCAGCAGGACTTTTTTAGGACAAAAGTACCCGAATAATCACACGTAATTTTCTTTAATAGGACTTTTTTAAGGAAAAAAGTACCAGAAAAGTGTGACTTAATTCTTTTTAAATTTGCACAAGTCCTTAATAATTTTTGGCACAAAAGTAACGGAAAAAGTTCCATTTTATTTTTTACAAGTGCTGATGGGATAAAGTCCCGGGCAGAAACCCTGATAGTTTCAAACAGGTCTCAGTCTCTCTGTCCAGCTTTTTGGCCTTAGGAGAGGAAGCATAAAAAGTAGGAGAAGTAAAGTAGGGGAAGTAAAGTAGAGGAATAGAGATAAAGTAGGGGGAGTATAGGAGGGGAAGTATAGGAATATAGGTGAAGTAGAGAAAGTAGGGAAAGTAAAGTAGGGGAATGGAGATAAAGTAGGTGGGAGTATAGGAGGGAAGGTAGACGAGTATAAGTAAAGTGGTTATAGTAGGAGAGGGGTATTTGGGGAGGGGAAGTAGATGAATGGATTTGAAGTAGGCAAAGTAGACAAAGTAGGGAAGGGAAAGTAGAGGGATGGAGGGAGAGTTGGGATGGGGGAGTAGAGGAATGGAAGGTGAATTATGGGTGGGAAAGAAGCGTAATAGGGGTTAAGTCGGGAAAGTAGGGAAGTGCGAGTAGCTGGATGATTAGCAAGTACGGTAAGGAGGGGAGGGAAGGTAGAGAAATGGAGAAGTAGGGAAGAAGAAGTAGAGAAACAGAGGAAAAGTAGGGAAACTTGAGGAGGGTAAGTAGAGGAATAAAGGTGAAGCAGGGTTAGTAGAGGAGGAGAATTACATGAATGGAGAAGATGTAGGCCAAGTAGGGGAGGGGGAGTAGAGGAATAAAAGGGGAATTGTGAGAGAAGTAGTAGAATGAAGGGTGAGTAGGGAAAAGAGGGGAAGGGGGAGAAGAGGAATGGAGAGGAAGTATGCAATGGAGGCGAGGAGAAGTACAGAAATAAAGGGGAAACATTAAACGGAAAATAGAGGAACGGCGGTGAAGTAGGGGTAGTGGAGGAGGAAAAGTAGAAGGAATGAAAGAATTATAAGATGAGGAGTAGCGGAATCGAGGGTAAGTAGGGAAATAAGGACAGGAAAAGAAGAGGAATGTTGAAGAAGCAGGAAGAGTAGCGGAGAAATAGAGGAGTGGAGTGGAAGTAGGGAAATTTGGGGAGGAAAAGTAGAAGAATTGAGGGAAACGGAGCAGAAGCAGGGAACGTAAGGGGAGGTTAAGTAGAGGAGTAAGAATGGAGAAGTAGATGATTGTAGAGGAAGTAGAAGAGGAGAAAGGGTAGAATGGGTAAAAGAAGGGGATGATGAAAAGTAGGAAGGGAAAGTAGGCAGTGAGGGAACTTAGTGGGATGGAAAGTAAGGGAAGTGATGGCGAGGGCGCGGAAGGAGGGAAGTAGGGTACAGGAGGAGGAGTGATATGCGAGTGGAGGGGATGGTAATATATGATCGGATATGATCGGACCGGGCAGGAGAGGATGGAGGACAAGGAGCGAGGAAGGAGTGATAGGAGGAGAGGAAAGTTTTGAACAACACTTTCTTGTAGGACCATGGCCAATAATTTGAATAATTTTTTAAAAAACTTTTATGAGTTGCTTAGACAGTCATTTTCAAAAATATAATATATGACATGTGTGCCTTTTATAATTCATAATTCGTCATAAGCTCACAGCAGCCTGCCGAGGATTAACGCATTCGCTGTCTGAGTTTTGCGACTGCAGTCGTTGGCGGCCAACCACAGCCGCGTTAATTATGCAGCCTCGTTCTGGACGGGGCCTTAGCTGGAGCTTAACTTACAAAGCTAAGCGAGACCAGGCATGAATAATGCAATGTTTGTATCAGCAGTTGCCGTTGAAAAGACGGATGCTATAAGTTATTCCTGTAGGCGTCTGCCTTCTCCACCCTTCAATCTTATAAAAAATAGTGACCGTAAAAATGCAAATTTGTTTTTTTTTTATGTAGGAAAAATTACCGACTTCCAAATGAAAGCTCTGCACTATATCGCTCGTATGGAAAGCTTAATTTTCGGTGCGTTAAAAACTGAAAACTTGAAAGTTGAAAACGTAAATACTTCCTTGAATTAAAATTTATTTTGAACCCGCTCTTAATTTCAGACTTTACATACCAAAATTCTCTTAAAATATGGAAAAGGGGGTGATTTTGTGGGTACCATTATATTGAATTTAATTTGAAATGCTTTCAATTCCTAAGGTTCCAAGTAAAAATATAATGCATTTTATACAAAATGGATTCATTTTTAACCAAAAAGTTGAATTTTTAAATAAGGTGATTAATTTCCTACCAAAAAGACGAATTTTCAACAATTAATATGTATTTTGAAACAAATAGTTGCATTATTATCAATTTAGAAATATCAATTTTTAATCAAAATATGAATTTTTTTAAATTTAGTTGAATCGTCAACCAAAAGAGATAACTTAAAAAAAGAATTAACTTCCTAGAAAAACAATTGAATTTTCAAACCTAAATTATGAATTTTCTACAAAAAGTTTCAATTTGCAACCCAAAAACATGACTTTTCAACAAAAAGATCATTTTCAACCAAATATTTGAATTTTAAAACAAAAAAATTGAATTTTCTACCCAATAATATGAATTTTCAATAAAATAGTCAAATTTTCGACCAAAAAATATGATTTTTCTACAAAAAAGTTAGTTTTCAAACCAAATATATGAATTTTCCACTAAAATAATTAAACCTTATTTCAAAAAGACGAATTTTCAGTAAAACAGTTCAATTTTCAACCAAAAAGGATAACCTTTCAACCAAACATTTGAATTTTCTACCAAAATAGTTGAATGCTTAACCCAAAAAAATGAATTTTCTACAAAATAATTAATTTTTTAACTCAAAAATATGAATTTTCAACCAAGCCGTGGAATTTTTGATTACAAAATATGAATCTTCAAAAAAAGTTCATTTGCAACCAAATAGTTGAATTTTTAATATAAAAAGATGAAATGGCAACAAAACAGTTGAATTTTTAACACAACATATGAATTTTTAATCAAATAGCTAAATTTTCTAACAAAACTGATTCATTTTTTCAACCAAAATGTTCAATTTTCAACCAAATACTTGAATTTTCTACCATAATAATTGATTTTTGAAACAAAAAATATACATTTTCAACCAAGTAGTGTATTTTTGGACCAAAAATATGAATTTTTGAACGAAAAAGTTTATTTTCCACTAAATGGTTCCATTTTCTAACAAACTAGTTAAATGTTCAACAAACAAGTTAATTTTGAAATTATTTTTTTAAATTTTATACCGGAATAGTTAAATTTTGAAAAAAATATTTCAACTGTCAACCAAATACTTCAATCGGCAATCCAATACTTGAACTTTATACCAAAATAACTGAATCTTTTACCCAAAAAATATGAATTTTCAACAATAAAGTTAATTTCACGACCAAGTAAGTAGCTTAACTTTCTACCAAAATACTTGTTTTTCAACCAAAAAGAAGACTTTTCAAAAAACAGTCGACTTTTCAACAAAAAAAGATGACCTTTGAAAAAAATGTTTAAATTTAAAAAAAAATAATCCAATTTTCAACCAAATGATAAAAATTTTTAACAAAAAAAGTGTAAATTTTAACTAAGAATATAATTCTAGTCTTTTGAACCTGAAAAGATCAATTTTCAACAGTAAAGTTGATTTCCAACCCAAAAAGGTGGCCTTTTTAACAGAAAAAAATAAATTTTCAATCCAAAAGGAAGAATTTTCAACAAAACAGTTAAATTTTTTCCAAACTGGTGGTATCAATTAAAAAAAACGAGAAAATGGAAACTGATTGAAATCAAGGAAAAAAAAGAAGAATTTTTTAAAAAGGACGAAAATAGGATAATGGTGGAAAGAGTGTGAAGTCTACAATTTCCTAAAGCAAAAAAGTACAATTTTCACCCTTTTTGCAATAAAAAAAAGTCACAAAGTCCTTTGAGTTGGCTGCTAGCTCTCCAATTTCACTATATCGAAATTTGTATTTTTCCCAATTCGAATTCTTCAAAAGTTGAAAAATTCTAAATGGCCAGTCCATTGAGAGATAAAAACTTTTATAAATTCCAAACTTTTGATACAAAACAAAATAAAAAGAATGAATTCAAATTTAAGTTATTTTCTTAAAGAGTATTGTTTAAAAGATGAAGTCTGCTGGATGGAGGAGGGAATAAAGAAAATAAAAAGAAGCAATTTTAGCTCGGAGCAATGCCCCCGAGAACAGGCAAGAATAGTGCAAAAATAATCGGGAACGTAAAATGTATATAAGCAAAGAATCGACATAATCCCATTGGAATCGGTGGGCGGGCGGGCGTGCCAGAGGGGTAGCGAGGATGGTGAATTATTGAGCGACAACATGCTCCACAGTGCATTTTAAGTCTCTATCGTTTCTGTCTTTCGTCTTGGATCTCTCTTAGCTTTTCTTCCCAGTGTTTACTTTCTTGCCTTCCCTTTAAAATTTTACCCAATATTCTCTGCCTGAGCGAGAAACGACTTTCGACAAATTTGCCATCAAGAACAGACCTGCATTTTAAAGATAGACTAACTCTTTAAAAATTAGTCAAAGTAGGCGTCGCGAGCCTACATAGAATGGTTTCGTAGCCTATTAATACGTTAATTAAGTCGATCAAATATCCCTTCTCCTCCTATGACTCCTTCCTCGCACCTCCATTCTATCCGATCCTATCCGATCATATACCATCATTCCCTCCACTCACCCCTTACTCCCACTATTTCCCTTTCCTAATCCACTTCCCTCCCTTCCACGCCCCTCCCCATCACTTCCCTTAATTCCCATATCACTTCCCATCACCGCCTACTTCCTCCCAATACTATCCACAGCCCGCTTCTCTTACTTACCCATCCTGCCATCTCCCCTTCCCTACTTCCTCTACAATCATCTACTTCTCCTACATCCCCTCCTCTACTTCTTTCCTACTTTCCCTTCATTCCTCTAATTACCCACACCATGATTTACTTCTTCCTCTCAATCCTCCCATACTTCCCTTCCATTCCTCTACTTCCACTCCGCTACTCCACCTACTTCCCCTCCATTCCTTTACTTCCACTCCGCTACTTTACCTACTTTCTTTCCAGTCCTAGGCTTGCACTCTTCTACTCTACCTACTTTCTCTCCATTCCTCTACTTCCCTTTCCCTACTCGCTCTCCATTCCTCCACTTTCCTTCTCCTACTCCCCTTCATTCCTCCACTACTTCCTCACTTCCATTCCGCTACTTCCCCCTCTCCTTGCTTCTCCAGCTAACACTTTCCTTCCCCTACTTCCCTTCCCCTGCCATCACATCCACTCCCCTACTAAGCCTCATTTCTAATCATTTCCCTACTTCACTCATTTAGACTCAATTCCCTTCACTTCCCTTTTTATATTATCTTACTAACGGGAGAAATAGCGCGCTAGGCGCACTTATTACAAGCTTCTTAAATCCATTGCCTAATTAGCAAAATAAAATTTATACTTAAAATTAAAGTACTATAAAATATAGTTAATAATCATAAATTAAAATAAATATTAAAATAGCATTTTTAAAATTTTAATTTTAAGCGTCTTTCAGTAACTTGTAACTTTTATGTTAATATAAATTTCATCCCAGCAGCAATTACAAGGAAAGTAATAAATTAATAAGTTAATTTTGGATTTGATATAATTCTGAGCCTTTCTGATGTCTTTTCTTTACGCTGATCCATTTCGAAGATGTTTACAATTGAAAATTCGCCAATTTGTTCAACTTTCAATGTTTTTAGTTTAAAGTCATGAAATTTTAAACAAATTTTGGAAATAGGTCTATTTTAGCATTTGCAATTTTCAATTCTAAATCTTCCAAATTAAAAAATTTCGAATGTAAATCTTCAAAATTACATAATTTTTAATTGTAAAACTTCAAATTTGCATCATTTTCAATCGTAAACTTTCAATATTAAAAATTCTTCAATTTTAAACATTTAAAATTCACGATTTTACAATTTTCAAGAGCTATAATTGTAAACTTTTCGATTTCATTGATATCCATGAATAAAAATGCTTAAATTTGGATGATTTTTGAGATTGTGAGTTAAGCTTTCAATACTAAATCCTTCAAATTAAACAAATTTCGAATGTTTTTGTTTGCGTTTTTTATAGTTTAATTTTTAAGAATTACAATAATTGAAAAATCCTCAATTTCAACGACTTACAATTTAAAAATTTTTAACTTTCAATTTTCCAGATATACAATTAAAGATTTATTAATTTGGAATTTTTGTAGTTTAAAATCATGTAATTTTGAACGCTTTTTTGGAATTGGTAGTTCAATTTTGCAGATTGAAAATCATACAATTTTTAGGATTTGAAACAGAAATTTATTCAATTTCGCATATTTATAATTGAAAATTCAATTGTGAACATTCGAGTTACTTCAATCAGCGGGTGGAAATGCAACAAGTTACTATTTTCACGAAGTAACTGCAGCTTTAATTAGTTTCTTGTTTCAACTTCGCCGAACGAGAAATTTCATTTAACTTAAAGCACAAACAGCATAAAAATAATGGCGCGAAAATTAAATTAAAAATTCTAAGTGGCTGAATTTAAATTTCACGCCCTTAATTTTATGCCGGATGTGCTTTAGGTAAAATGAACTTTCTGTTTCCAAACTTAACAGCCCAAAGGATCTCTAAACAAAGCAAACAGGGTGATTATTTACGATAGGGGAAAAATATCAGAATACATTTTTTTTAAATAAAATTAATGTAGGTGCCATTTTGAATTCAATTAAAAACGCTTTAAATTCCTAAGATTTTTAAGTCTAAATATATTGCATTTTCAACCAAATAGATGAAGGTTTAATCAAATAGTTGAATTTTTAACCAACAATATGAACTTTAAACTACGATGCTTAATTTTTAATAAAAAAAAACGAATTTTCAACAAAATAATACATTTACAATTACATAGTTGAATTTTCAACTGAAGAAAGATAAATTTTCAACAGAATAGTTTAATTATCATCCAAAGCAATCAATTTTTAATTGAAATAATGAACTTTCAAACAAAAAAATTAAACTTTTAACAAAGTACTTCGACGCTCAACGTAGTGGTTGAATTTTCAACCAAAAAAGATGAATTCTCAACAAAAATGTAATAGTTGATATGTCACTTTTCTACAAAATAATTGAATTTTCATCAAAAAGGTTGAAGTTTCTATAAGATTGTCGAAATTTGAAGCCAAAAAAACGAATTTCATACAAAACAGTTGACTTTTCAAATAGTTGAATTTTTAACAAAATAGTTGAATTTTTAATCAAAATAGTGGAATCTTCAACCCGAAAACACGATTTTTCTACAAAAGAGCTGAAATTTCAACGCGAAAATATGAATTCTCAACCCAAAAATACGAATTTTGAACAAAATAATTAAATTTTCAACCATAAGGATGAACTTTCTGGCAAGAATCTTAATTTTCTACCAAAGCAAGGAATTCTCAACAAAATACGTGAATCTTTAACAAAGTAGTTGAATTTTCAAATAAAAAAGTTAAATTTATAGCCACATGCAGTTAAGTTTTCAACTAAAAAAGATTAATTTTCCACCGAAAAATGGAACAGTTAAATTTTCAGTTAAATTTAATTTCGAATAATTTTAAACCAAATAGTTGAATTTTCAACAATGAATTTTTTAGCATGAATTTTCATTTTCTACCAGAGAAACAATATTTCAACAAAACACATGAATTTTCAACCAAGAAAGAAAAATGTTTACCAAAAAGGAAACAATTAAATCCTTTGGTTAAAAAAATTAATCCCCCCCCCCCCCAACGAAATTTCATGAAAAAAGTCCAATTTTCAACCAAACCTTTTTCAACTAAAATTAAGAATCTTCATCCAGAAAACTTATTTTTCAACAAAGTAATTTAACTTTAGACCTAGTAGTTGAATTTTCAATTCAAAAAGGTAAATCCTTAAAGAAAAAGAGAATAGTTACACTTTCAGTTAGAAAAATTAATTTTTATCCAAAATAAAAAAAAAATAAAAATTGAGGGAACGGGTGCAATAAGGGGACCAGCGCTCGAAAATGCAAAAAATTATTGTCCAAGCGTCTCGTGATATCCAAATTTTAAAGTTAAAAATATTAAATTTTTAAAAATATGGGCTTATAGAGAATAAAGCGGCACTTTTTTCTACTTAAATTTTTTTTTCGATGAATATTTTTAATAAGGAAATTAAAAAAGTGAAAAGAATTGTTTCCCAAATTCAATTATTATTTAAAATACAAATTGTCATAACTTAGCGAAATATTATTGAAACTGTTCGAAAATTTAGTATACACACGCAGTACACTCTAGTAATGCCTACGAAATGAAGAAAAAATTTGAATTGACCATTGCTAAATAATAATTATTCGCAAATTGAGACCGGTCAGTAATGATATTTTTTTAGTTTTTTTGGATTTTTGGAATTATTTAGATCGATTTATTGAGAATTAATTATTATTAAACAAAAGGCTGGTTTCATTTTTTTCTCTTTGCAGGCATTGCTAGTGTATAGTACACGTGTGTCCTAAATTTCAAACAGTTTCAATAATATTTGGCTGAGTTATGACGATTAATGTACTGAAAAATAATTGAATTTAAGGAAAAATTTATTTCATCTTTTTAAATTTTATTGTTAAAAATTTTCATTGGAAAAAAAACTTCAAGAAAAATAGTTACAGAGGGTAGCCCGATGTGGCCCCGACCAGGACCACAGCCGTAGCCATGATCAGGGCCGCATTGAGCTGACCCGATTAGGGCCACGTCGGGAATCAGGATTAAATTGGGAAATTTCTCCTCGGGAATTACCATCTATTAATAAGGATATTATCAATTCCACGAGATATGAAATGAAGTCTGCTAAATGAATGTACAAGAATAAAGAAACTATTAACATGACTTTTTCGCTGCAATAAATACAGCGAGGTGGAAATAATGTAGTAAAAGGAGATTTATCAACTGAGAAGTAAAAGCAGTGAATAAATGATACAAAAGCATTCATATGTACTACTAGCAAATTATTGCGTGGACATTCCTCGACAGGAGGAAAAGAGCAAAAGCGAGTAATTCATCCTGAAGTCCGAGAAACTGCAATGAATCATTTTGACCCCTTATGCTTGCCATTATTAATTAACCGAGAGCAGATACTCGTGTAAATTGTGTAGCATGTTAATCTACATGAGTGACTATTCTGAAGGAAGATCCTGAAGGTGTCTTGAATGTCTATTTCTAGGGCGCCAAAGGCGTCCTTAAACTGCCATCAGTTAGATTCTACTTTAAGGAGAAGGAAGGAAGTGTCTAAATTTCATCCTTCTCTTCTCGTTCCGAGGGCAGTTCATGTGCAGTGATATAAAGGAAATTAATGTGAAGTTTACATAAGTAGAAACACTATATTTCAAATTCAGAAGATTTCTTGACTCAAGTCGTTCTAAGCTTTCTCAAGATAAAGCGTGGTCTTTTGTTCGAAATAGTTCAACAGTTCACTGATACATAGTTGGGCAGAATCTTCAGAATGCGGTCAAAAGTCCTATTTATTAAGTTAACCATATAAACTTAAAATATTTAAAATTATGTTCTGATATAACCAGTCAATCGTGTGGTACAATATTTTTAAATAGCATTAACTTTTAACATGTTTTTAGATAAAGAAGACACTATAATAGTTATGTATTTGCAGCTTTTCTATCTCTAGTATTAACAGCTTCAACATAAAGAATGTGATTAAAATATGCAAGATTAGCAAAAGCCAACATATTTTTGTACAACTTAATTTTCAAAATTTCCGGACTTTTTCTTAATTTTTCACTGAGAAATTTGCTATTTATATTCTCTGACCATTAATATTTAGAAACCATAATTCTAATTTTGTAACATTTTCAAGTTTTGCCGCCCAAAATTCTCTCAAAAGAGGGGAAATAGGGTGATTCTTGACGAAAATAGGAGAATAAATTCGTTTAAATAAAATGTAGATACTAAAACGCTTTTGATTTCTGAACTTTCAAGTAAAAATATATTGCATTTTTAACAAAATATTTGAATTTTCAAACAAAAACGACTTTCTACCAAAAGAGATTAATTTTAAACCCAGAAAGAGGAATTTTCAACCGAAGAGTTAAGTTTTTAAGCCCGAAAAGTTTGATTTTTATCAATAAAAAATAAATTTTCCACCAAATAGTTAAATTTTCAGCCCATAAAGACGAATTTTCTACAAAACCAAATAGTTAAATTTTCAACAAAACAAGTTAATTATCAACCAAGACCGATCAATTTTCTACCAAAAAGATGACTTTTTTACCATAAAAATGAATTTTCTACCAAAAGGGCGAATCTTCAACAAACACGTTAATTTCCAACCAAGAAAGTTGAACTTTCAACTAAATAGTTGATGTTTCAACCTATAAAGGAAAATATTCAAAGAATTAGTCGAATTTTCAATTAAAAAAAAATTAAAATTCAACCAAAAACAGTTGAATAGTTAAAATTTTAAGCCAAAAAGGCAAATATCTTAGAAGATAGTTGAATTTTTAAGATAAAAGTTGAATTTTCAACCAATAAAGATGAATTTTCTATTCCAGAGGACGAATTTCCATTAAAACAGTTGAATTTTCGACCAAACAAGATGGCTAACAAAATAGTTGACTTTTCAGCAAAATAATTAAATTTTCAACAAAATAGTTGAGTTTTTAACCAAATAACTGAATTTTTATTTCGTATTTCTTGGGGGTATTTTTTGGGATTTGAAAATCAATTTTTTGAACTGCAAATTTAACTATTCCATTTTTAATTTAAAACTGTTCATTTTTAGTTAAAATTTCAACTACTTGGTTGAATTCAACAATTTTTATTTAAATTGCAAATCCCTTTTGGTTGAAATATATAAATAAAATTCATTTTTGTTGCTGAAGATTCACCATTTTAGTTCAAAATTCATCCCTGGTATGAAATTGAACTATTTTGTTGAAAATTAGTTTTTTTTTTGGTTGAAAATTAATTTTTTTAACTAAAAATTTAAATAATACATGTTTGGTTAAAAATTTGTCTGTTTAGATTAAAAATTCAACATTCTTCTAAAAAATTCGTTGGTTTTTGGTTGTAAGTTAACTTTTTTTTCCAAAATTCCACCATATGGTTACAAATTCATCTTTGCAGGTTGAAAATTCAATTATTTGGTTAAAATTGAGTAGTTTTGTTGACCATTAGTCTTTTTCGATAAAAAATTCGTCTTCTTGGATTCAACATTTATCATTTTTGATGGCATTGTAACTATTTTGTTGAAAATTTAATTATTTTGTTGAAAATTGAGCTATTTTCTTAAAAAATTATCTCTTTTGGTCGACAATTCAACTATTTTGTTACAAATTCATCTTTTATGGTTAAAATTTAATTTTTTTGTTGGAAATTCAACTTTTCCAGGTAAAAATTCAACTATTTTGTAGAAAATTTAATTATTTTATTGAAAATTTTCAAGAGAACACTGAAATTTTCAACCAAATAGTTGAATTTTCAACTTATAAAGAAAAAATTTTCAAAAAAAATTGTAATATTTAAATCTTCAGATAAAAAAAAATAAATTTTCAATTTAAAAAAATGAATTTTCAACAAAACAGTTAAATTTGCAACCGAAAAAGACCAATTTTCAACCAAATGCATGAATTTTAACCAGAGTTTAATTTTCAGCTTATAAAGGAGAAATTTGAAACTAAAAATATAATGTAAAAATTTGCAGATAAAAAATTAATTTTCAATTTGAAAAAACAAATGTTCAACCAAATAGTTAAATCTTTAACTAGAGACGTAAATCTTGAAAAAAATGAATTTTTAACAAAGTGGTTTAACCTACAACCAATTAGTTGAATTTGCAACAAAAAAGATGCATTTTTAACAAAATAGTTACATTTTCAACCAAAAAGATGTATTTTTAATTTAAAAAATGAACCTTCAACAAAAAAAGAAATTTACTTTAAAAAAAAATTAGTTACGAAAACGAGAAAAAGGGGAAAGTTCTTGAAATCGATGGTTAATAAATAAATAAAACGTTAAATTTGAAATCATACTGAATGGGACTCTATCTGCAAAGCCATTTTGAATTTTGTATTTTTAATACGAAATTCGGAATCAGCGATCTCGAAAACCTATAAAAGCTGCTTTCTCGTTACATTTTAAATAATTTAGGACTTTTGGCCAATAAACTTTTTGGCAACGGGTCCGTATTATATAATATGGGAATTCCTCAAGCGGAAACTCTTTTAAATTTGAAACTTGGAAATGATAAGAAATGTAGAATGAATTTTATTTTATAAAGTCAAATTTTATCCGTGGAAAATTCAAGGAATCTAAAATTCTATGAGCGAATTCGATATCTATGTAGTTATTTTCTTGTTGGTCAAAATACAATAGGCAGATATTTGCTTGATTTTTTCAACAATTTTTGACGGTAATTGAAATTTAAAAAACACTCTTAAAACTGCAATTTTTTTCATTTGAAGTGATCAAAGCTGAACTGCAAATTAAAGCACTCAAAGTGGAACACTTTTGAAATTTAATCTTTCAAAAATGAAGCTAATTTTAAAAAATTCCGATTGAAATTTGCCGCTTCCAATTAAAAAAACAAACAATTAATAACCAAAATTTCCTAAAATAAAATGTTTAAAATAAAGAAATGTTCCTTTTTCAATTCAGGAAAAATTAAAACCAAAATTCCCTCCCTTCAAATTCAATGAAAACAAAAAATTAACATCAACCAATTCACAATAAAGGTTGAAAATAAAAAGTTCCCTAAGTCGAGAAAAATGCTAAAAAGAAAAAATGGCCTTTACCAATTCAGAAAAAAATAAACAAAATTTCATTCCTGCTAACTATATGAAAATCTTAAAAGTAAAAAAATGTCCCTCTCCAAAATCAGAAAACATTACAACCAAAATTTCCTCCATCCAACTCAATAAAAATGTTGAAATTAAAAAATTTCCTTATTCCAAATTCAAGACAAAATTTTTAATATGAAATTCTTTTCCTAAACTCAATAAAAATACTCAAAAAAATGGCCTTTTCTAATTCAGAAAAATAAATAAATTACCAAAATATTATCCCTTACAAGCCAATAAAAATGCTGAACAAAAAAATTACCTCTTCCGATTCAGAAAAAAATAAATGACAAAAATTTCCCCTCGTCCAACTCTATGAAAATGTTAAAAAATGAAAAATGATCCTTCTTCCAAATTATAAAATATTGACAACTAATATTGCCAACCTGAAAACTAAAAAGAAGTTTAAAATAAAAATATGTTCCTTTTAAGATTCAGAAAAAAATTGAAACCAAAATTTCCTCCCTTCCAACTCGATAAAAATCTTAAAAACGAGAAAAGTCCCCCTTTCAATTCAGAAAAAAAGTTTTAAAATGAAAAGTTCTCTCCTTCAAATCAATAAGAATGCTAAAAAGAAAAAATGACCTCTTCCGATTCAGAAAAAAATAAATGACAAAAATTGCATCCCTTTCAACTCTATAAAAATATAAAAAATGAAACAATTCTCCACTTCCAATTTGAGAAAAATTAAAAACCAAATTTTCTCCCTTTTAACTCAAGAAAAGTTTTTAAAATAAAATGGCCTTTGCCAATTCTGAGAGATGAATAAATAACCCAAATTCCATCCCTTCCAACTCAATAAAACTAATAAAAAGAAAAACAGTACTTTTTCCAATTTATAAAACAATGAGAACCAAAATTTCCACCCTTGCAACTCGACAAAAATGTAAAAAATATAAAACTTCCCTCTAGCAATTCAACACAAATTAAAAAATTAAGAATACCCTCGTTTAAAAATCAATGAAAATGTTAAATATAAAAAATGTGCTCACCTTTAACTCGATAAAAATGTACAAAAACAAAAAAATTCCTCTTACAAACGTTTTTTTTTATATATAAATCCTTTTATGTTGAAAGATTTCAATTTTTAGTAATTTCAAATTAATAATGGTTAAATTTTTGTTACACATAAATATTCAACAATTCACTTACAAATTAAGAAAATTTTAAACATGCAACTATTAAAATTATGGCGTTCAAAGTATAAATTTTTAGCCCTCTGCAATTTTAAAGATTCAAGGTTTTATATTTCAAACAATTCAGTTTTAAATTGTTTAATTTTGAATATTTTATTGGTAATTTCTCATTTTAGGTGAGCAGTAAAATATTGCTGAATATTGAAAAAAAATTTTTTTCAAATTAAATAATTTCAATTTGACTGGGTCAGAAATGGAATATTTTAGACTGAAACAATATTTAAATAGGATTTTAAATTGAATAAAAGTGTTTGAATATGAATCTATTAATTATACATATACAAGATTTTAGAATGACGCGTTGTAATTTGAATTATTAATTAATTAAAAAAGTTAACAGTTAAACTTTAAATCATAAAAAAAGTTTATGACAATTGTTATTTTGAAAAAAATCATATTTCAAGCGGATTTTTTCTTATATTTCAGTAAAATGTGAAACACAACGCATTAGTAAAAAGTGTCAAAAGACTAATCTTTAGAACCCTGAAGTGAAAATTGGAAATTGAAAATTGCTAGGTTTTTTTTACTCGATTGCCTTTCAACATTTTCAGAAAAATCCCCACCAATTTGCTAATTTTGAAGTTTTTCAAAGAATTTTTCGCCGGATTCAGAAAGAAAACTAAAAGTTCTATAAGATCCTGTATTAGTTTAAATAATACCACACTTTAAATGTTCAAAACTTTGTTAAGAAAATTTTGTATTTAATAAATAAAATTCTTCTCGTATCCTTTCCTTTAAAAAACAACATATTTTGTCGTCGACTAATTCTGCGACACTAGCATGAACCACGAACTGATTTCAAATGGATACGGTCTCAAATTCTTTTAAGAATTAAAATTGTAAACAAAATTTTACTTTGTAAATTGAAAAAAATTAAAAGAGGTGACAAATTTCCAAAATAGGTGAAATAGGTGACAACTTTCAAAATAGGCGATATTTAACAATTTCAGAGAGAAGAATGAGAAAAAAATCTGCCCGCTTCGCGGGCACATTCTCATGGCGCGCTTCGC
>CAKNYM010052653.1:510285-524639 GCA_932195095.1 Andricus curvator
AGACAGACTACAGACAGACAGACACCTTCGTAAAAATCGTTTTTTCTAGCTCAGGGGGTCTCAAAACGTGGAGATTTGATGAAAACCGACTATGTCAAATTTTACATAAAACCAATACCTTCTCATTAGAATGAGAATGTAATAACAAAAAAAATTTGATAATACTTTAATAAACCCTCTTATTATCCATCTGTGAATGAGTAAATTGTAATTAACTAAATTTATTGAAACATTGGAAAATTTATAAATAATATGAATAAGTAAGTTTACTGTAAATAACTTTTTTCAGTCAAAGTATCGAAATGGGTAGAAATGGTACTTTTCTTAGGCAAAATTAAATGACGATTTTCCTTAATTTATAAAAAAAAATGCTCTAAAAGAGGGAAAATGAGAAGATTTTCCACGAAAGCAGGGGAACAAAATCCTTTAAATAGAATTCATATGGGTATTGTATTAAATTCAATTTAAAATGCTTTAAATTCCGAAAATTTTGTGTAAAAATATTGCATTCTTAACAAAAAAATGCATTTTCAACCAAATAGTTGATTTTTCAACCAAGAAGATTAATTTTCTACCAAAAAGACGAATTTTCCACAAAATAATTGAATTTTCAATCAAGGAGATGAATTTTCAACTAAAATGATAATTTTTCAACCAAAGGACAAATAATTTTTAACAAAGTAGGTCAACTCTCAACCAAGTAGCTGAATTATTAACTAAAAAAGATGCATTCTCAATGAAAAATGTAATACTTGGTACTTCAACCATGAAAGTTTACTTTTAACCAAATTCAGTCGAATTCAACCAAAAAAGAAGATTGTAAACGAATAGTTGAATTTTTTACCAAAATTGTTGAATTTTCAAACCTGAAAGACGATTTTTCTACAAAACAGTTTAATTTTTAAGCCAAAAATATGAATTTTCAACAAAAAAGTTGGTTTTCAATCAAATAGTTGAAATAATGAAAAAAATTGAATCCTCAACCAAAACTTATTAGTTTTCAACTAAAAAGTTGCAATTTTAACCAAAAAAGGATACATTTCTACTAAAAAGATGAATTTTCAAACTCAAAGGACAAAATTTGCAACCAAAATGTTGAATTTTTTACCCGAAAATATTAATTTTTAACAAGAAAGTTAACTCTAAACAAAATAGTTGAATTTTTAACCAAATAGTTCAGTTTTCATCTAAAAGGGGTAATTTTTTATCCAAAAATAGAATGATTAAATTTTTAGTTAAAAAATGAATTTTTAGAGAAATATTTGAATTTTCAACCAAAATCGAATAATTTTCAACGATACAGTTGCAATTTTTTTGACAAAAGAGATTAAATTGCTACCAGAAAGATGAATTTTTGAACCAAAAAGACGGATTTTCAACCAAAAATTAACATTTTTAATCCAAAAATATTAATTTTTAACAAAAAAGTTAATTTTTAACCAAACAGTTTAATTTTCGTCTGAAACATTTATTTTTGAAAAACAAAAATGGAAAAGTTAAATTTTAGCTCAAAAATGAATTTTTAGCGAAATACTTGAACCTTCAACCAAAATTGATTCAATGTCTACCAAAAGAGATTTCGAAACAAAAAGACGAATTTTCAATCAAAGAGTTGGATTTGCAACCAAAAAAGATTTTTCTGCCGAGAAAGAAAAAATATTTCAAACAAATTGTAGAATTTTTAAGTCAAAAAGATTAATTCTCAACAAAAAATGTAATAGTTAATACTACAGACATAAATTTTATTTTATTTTAAACCAAACACAGTTGAATTGAATAAAAAAAGACGCATTTTCATTATAATAGTTGAATCCTCGACCAAAAAAAAATTATTTCAACCAAATAGTTGTAGTTTCAAACAAAAAATGCTGAAATTTTAAAACAAAAAGACAAATGTTCTACGAAACAGTTTAATTTTTTAAGAGAAAATATTAATTTTCTACTAAAAAGTTAGTTTTCTATTAAATAGGTGAATTAAAAAAAGTTGAATCTTTAACCAAAACCGATTAATTTTCAACTATACAATTGCATTTTTAACCAAAAAAGATTAAATTTTTACCAAAAAAGATTAATTTGAAACGAATAAAACGAGCTTTTAAACTAACAGTTAAATTTTTAACCCAAAAATATTAATTTTTAATCAGATAGTTGAATTTTTAATTAAAAAAGGTATTTTTTTCAAACCAAAACTGAAATAGTTAAATTTTTAGTTAAAAAATTAATTTTAACCGAAATAGTTAAATCCGAAAAAAAAACAAATGCAAATTTTATCGAAAGAGGACAATTTTCGGACCAAAAAGATAAATTTTTCACCAAAGAGATTTTTTTGTGAAACAAAAAAAAATTATTTCAACCAAATAATTGAAGTTTCTACCAAAACTGCTGAATTTTCAAACCAAAAAGACGATTTTTCTACAAAACAGTTTCATTTTTTTACTGAAAATATTAATTTTCAACTAGAAAGTTAATTTTCAATCAAATAGTTGGAATTAAAAATTTGTTGAATACTCAACCAAAACAGATTATGTTTGTGAAGCAAAATGATATTAATTCTCAACAAAAAAGATCATTTTTAACCAAACAGTTAATTCATTAACCAAATTGTTGTATTTTCTACCAATCTGTTGAAATTTCAATCCAAAAAATAAATTTATACAAAACAGTTGAATTTTCGACCCGTAATTAGGTTGGTGAATATGATACAAAGAAGTTTTATTTACACAATTATAAATCCAATACTATAAACTTACTTTTACAAATGAAAGAATATCGTTATTTAATTTGATATAAAAATTTGTTAAACAAATTTAATCACGTTCAAAAAGTGAGTGGGCGGAGAAGTAGTGGGGCGTGAAGCGAGGGAAAGTAGGAGAATGAAGGGGAGGGATAGTAGGAAAGTGGAGGTGAGTAGGTACGAAGTAGAGGAGGGAGAAGTAGAAGGATTATTAGAAATGAGAGTGAGTAGGGAGGTGTGATAATTGGAGAATTAGGGGAGGGGAAGTATTGGGGAGGGGAGCGAGGGGGACTAGAGGAATGGAGAAGGTTAGTAGGGAAGTGAGAGTGAGTAGGGGAGAGCAAGTGATGGTTGGAGAAGTAGAATAGGAGAATTGAGGAGAATAAGTGAGGGCAGTAGAATTAGGGGAAGTGAGGAGAGGGGAATCAGAGAATGGAGAAGTAGGGGAAGTGAGAGAAGTAAGAAAAGTAAGAAAAGGGGAATTATGGAAAAGGGGAACTAGACGAAAGGAAGGGGGTAGGGGAGGGAAAATATAGGAGAGGAAGATTTTAACGACATAATTATCGTCTGAATAGGTTACGAAACTCTTTTTTGTAGGCACGCGGTACGTACTTTGACTTTTTTTTAAAATGAAACTTTAATTTTTCTGCGTTTAAGTTATGACGTAAGTCTTAAAATAAAATTGCTGGTGCTTATAGTTGTAGGTAGGTAATCGCGTGCTTTGTCCGAGATATATTAAGGTTTTTAAAAGTGAGTTTTCTCTGTTTTTTTTATTTTTTTTATTTTTTCCGAGCAGTTAGAATCTGCAACATAAAAGTTGACCTACATATTCAAGTCGAAAGCACAATTCAGGGGTTGCGGCTTGAAACAGTTCTCGAGTCTCTCGAGATAGTCAGCCTTGCCGACTAGACGTCCTCTCTAATGTTGTTAATCGCAAAGTTTAGGTTCTGTCCACAAGTTTGTGGACACTGCAAGACGAGAGATGGGACGTTACGCAAAACTTTTCAAGTCCAAGTTTGCAAAGGGGGTAATGGACCATATTTAGAGAGTTGCACGAATTTCAAGTTGTACTTGCGGTTTTAGAAAATTACACGTCTTTGGAATTGGAAATGAGATAGCTTACGATTAAAGGACTGCCATTCAGGAAATACAAAGTAGGGGTGAAATTTAAATTGCAAGAGCAAAGACTCGCCTTTTCTGAAATTTGCACTTTAGAATTCAATGAAAAATATTTATTCAGCTCCTATCTAGCACTCAATTTTTATGAGTTTTTTTTATTTGATATTGTTCAATTGCGATTTAAAACCGCAATTGAACGAGTTAAAAAGGCCATTTTTTTAAACCATTTGACGCCTAAATCTGAAAAGATGAATTTTTAACAAAAAATTTAATTCTCAGCTAAGAAATATGAATTTTCAACAAAATAGTTGAAATTTCAACGAGAAAAAAAATCTCAACCAAACAGTTGCATTTACAGCTATATAGTTGAACTTTCAAGCAAAAGAGAAATTTTCAACCAAATAGTTGAATTATTAACCAAATAGTTTAATTCTTAATCTACAAAGAAGAAGAAAGAAAGATAATTCAAACAAATTGTTTCTGCCAAAATATTGAAATTTCATGCCAAAAAGACAAATTTTCTCCAAACAGTTGAACTTCCAAATACAAAATATAAATTGTTGACAAAAAAGTTCATTTTCAATCACAGAATTTTTTTATTTTAAATCAAACTCAGTTGAATTCAACAAAAAAAAAATTTTCAACTGAGAAACAAATTTGCTGCAAAATACATGTATTTTTAACTATAAATGATCATTTTTAAACCAAACATGGAATAGTTACAGTTTCAGTAAACAACCAAAAAGATGAATTTTGAACTAAATGATGAATTTTTAACTGGTATAGTTGAATTTTCAACAAAAAATATGAATTTTCAACCAAAAATTTCATAGTTAAATTTTCAGTTAAAAAAATTAATGTTTAACCAAAGAGATGAGTTTTCAATTAAAATGATGATGTATTCAATTGGAATAGTGACATTTTTATTTTAAAAAATTTATATTTTTCAATCAAAAAGATGACTAATTTACAAACAAAAAACATTTTCAACATATTCAAACAGAGTGATGAATTTTACAGTTCCAGTTAACAACCAAAAAGATGAATTATTTTCAACTAAATGATTAATTTTGAACTGGAATAGTTGAATTATTAATCAAAAAGATGAGTTTTCTACCGAAAAGATAAATTTCTACCAAAAAAGGCGATTTTTCAATAAATAACATGAATATTCGACTAAAAATAATCAATTGATTGATTAATTGATCTTTTAATCAAAGTAAAGAATTTTCAACTAAAAGGATAAATCTTCAACTGGAATAATTCAATTTTCATAAAAAAGATGAATTTTCAACCAAGAAGATTATTATTTACCAGAAAAGGCGAATTTTCAACTAAAAAACATCATTTTTCAACCAAAAATTTGATAGTTAAATTTTCAGTTAAAAAAATTAATGTTTAACCAAAGAGATGAATTTTCAACTAAAATGATAATGTATTCAATTGGAATAGTAACATTTTTATTAAAAAAATATATATATTTTTCAATCAAAAAGAGAACTAATTTACAAAAGAAAAACATTTTCAACATTTTCAAACAGAGTGATGAATTTTACAGTTCCAGTTAACAACCAAAAAGATGAATTTTCAACTAAATGATGAATTTTTAATTGGAATAGTTGAATTATTAACCAAAAAGATGAGTTTTCAACCGAAAAGATGAATTTCTACCAAAAAAGGCGAATTTTCAATAAATAACATGAATATTCAATTAAAAATAATCAGTTGATTGATTAATTGATCTTTCAAATAAAGTAATGAATTTTCAACTAAAAGGATGAATCTTCAACTGGAATAAATGAAGTTTCAACAAAAAGGTGAATTTTCAACCAGGAAGATTATTATCTACCAGAAAAGGCGAATTTTCAACTAAAAAACATCATTTCTCAACCAAAAATTTGATAGTTAAATTTTCGGTTAAAAAAATTAATGTTTAACCAAACTGATCAATTGTCAACTAAAATGATAATGTATTCAATTAGAATAGTAACATTTTTATTCTAAAAAAATATATTTTTCAATCAAAAAGAAAACTAATTTACAAAAAAAAAATATTTTCAACATTTTCAAACAGAGTGATAAATTTTACAGTTCCAGTTAACAACCAAAAAGATAAATTTTCAACTAAATGATGAATTTATAACTGGAATAGTTGAATCATTAACCAAAAAGATGGTTTTTCAACCAAAAAGATAAATTTCTACCAAAAAAGGTGAATTTTCGATAAGGAACATGAATATTCAACTAAAAATAATAAATTGATCGATTAATTGATTTTTCAAACAAAATGATGAATTTTAAACTAAAAGAATAAATGTTCTACTGGAATAGATGAATTTTCAACAAAAAAGATGAATTTTCAACCAAGAAGATTATTATCTACCAGAAAAGGCAAATTTTCTACAAAAAAACATCATTCTTCAAACAAAAATTTGATAGTTAAATTTTCAGTTAAAAAAATTAATGTTTAACCAAAGAGATGAATTTTCAACTAAAATGATGATGTATTCAATTGGAATAGTAACATTTTTGATTTTGAAAACATATATTTTTCAATCAAAAAGAAAACTAATTTACAAAAAAAAACATTTTCAAACAGAGTGATGAATTTTGATGAAAAGTTAAGGTTTTATTTTAAAAAAAAATTAACAAAATAGTTCAAGTTTCATCTGGCATAGTTAAATTTTCAGTAAAAAAATTAATTTACAGCCAAAGAAAAAAGTATTTTTAGGAAAATAGCTCATGTTTCAACCAAACAGATGAATTTTTAATTAAAATGATGAATCATCAATCAAAATCCAAAAAAAATCAATCTTCATTCCAAAAAAGATGGATTCTAAACGAAAAATGTAGTAGTAGATATTTCAACCAAAAGTTAGAGAAAACTTTGCAAACAAATTGTTGAGTTCTTAAGGGAAAAGATTCATTTTGAACCAAGAAGATTAATTTTCACCCAAAAAGAACGAATTTTCAACAAAATACATGGATTTTCAACTAGATACTTCAATTTTCAACTACAAATAGAATAGGTAAATTTTCAGTTAAAAAAATTAATTTCAAACAAAAAAAGACGAATTTTCAACAAAATAGTTACATACATTAATGTAAACCTACTTTTACAAATGAACAAAAATTTTTATTCAATTTAATATTGCAGTTTAAAAAAAACTTAGACACGCTCTCGAAAAAATTCCTTAACTTGAAAAAATACCTGATATTGCCAGGTTTTTCCAGGTATATACAAATTCCCTGAGAATTCCATGTTTTCCAGGTTTTTCAGGTAGGATAGACACCCTGGTTTGGCTTTCCTCTCTTCAATTCAGTTCGCATTCAAGGGGAAAAGGAGAAAAGGGAAGAAAAGAGGAATTTTTTTTAAATAGATAAAAAAAGAGGAATTCTTTTTAATAAAAGAGGGGAATAGGGGAAAGAGTGTGAAAAATGAAAACGTAAAAATGAGACTTCGTCTTGCTTGCTTGAACCCTGAAGTGGATCAAGTGAGTGAAATGTTTCGTTCTCATGAGTTTCAGACTCGTGTCTGTAAGCTACTGGACGTCGGCCAAAATCGTCGCTTGACAGATTATATTTTTGCAGTTTTCCGAACTGGGACTCGGCAGGATTACCAACCCGAAAGGATCGACCTGCTGAGGTCGTTAAAACTTTTAAACCTAGCATACGAGGCTCGACACAGACGTGCTAAACTACAGAAATTCCTATATATGCCCTATCAGCACTACATCCAGATTAAAGTAGAACGAAGCCCGGTTTCCCTAAAAATTTTAGATGAGTCTGCAGGTGCATTTTTAGCTATACTTCAAAGGTCAAGAGGATGCTCCATCAAGCGATAATACTCTATTCTGAACACGAAATTTATAACTGAGGCATAGAGTGCCAAATTGTTTTTGAGGAACCTTCTTTGCCAATTATTAGTTTTACTGGTTTCTCTGAAAAGCATTCTTTGGTGCTTTTTTATATTGAATGAACAATTTTGACCTAATTTTTCGAGAGAATTTAAGAAATTGGATATAGTTTTCTATAACTCTACCAAATGGAAAAGAATCGATAAAAATGAGGTTTCGATAATGAGTCAATAAAATCAATTCCTTACAGTATCTGCTTGAAGTTGAAGTAGTCGACTATAAAATTACTTACCTGAAACAGAAAGAAAAGAACATTCGTTAGAATCGAGATGTAGCTTTCTTCTATAATTTGTTCCAAGTTTCTCAAATAAGCTTAAGAATATTGAAAAATATTGTTATTATTTCGTCAGGATTGACAAAAAGCAATGAAACTTGCAATAATTTTTCAAATATATGTATATTATATTCCTATAAAAATAAAGAGAACATTCTTCATGTTTATACACTAAAGATAAAATGTAATCATTTTATAGTCCTATTTAATGAGCATATTCATAATTTCGTGGAAATGTTTCAGGGCTACAAAAAGTAATGTTCACGTTAAATTGAACGATGAGTATCTGTCAGATAGAAAATTCCTTGAACTAACTAAAAATTATTGATCTTTCCAAAAATTCCCTGTTCAAAGTCACAATCAAAGATAGGTATCTCAAAATAGGCTATAAAGAAGGGTTTCATAGCCTATTAAAACGTTAATTAATTCGTTCACACCTCCCCCTCCATTTATCAATCACTCTCTCTCCCTTACCAACGATCAATACAACTCCCTAGCAACGAAACATAACAAACTTTAGCAACTGTCAATGTCAATCCTTAGCAAAACTCAATAACATCCCTAGCAGCGGTGAATAACAACCCTTAGCAACGGCTAATAAGATTCCTAAGCAACGGACAATAACCACCCATAGCAACAATTAATGTGAATCCCTACCAACGGACCATAACAACCCTTATCATCGATCCATGAAACCCTCTAGCAACGGCCACTCATATCCTCTATGAAAGGTCAGTAACAAATCTTAGCAACGAACAATAACAATCCTTGGCAACAAACAACAGCCCTTAGGAACGAATAATACAGCTCCCTAGTCATGGACAATAACAACGCCTAGCAACAGTTAATAACAACCTTTAGCAAAGGTTAATAACATCCCCTAGCAACGGGTAATAACAACCTTTAGCAAGGGTAAAAAACAAGCCCTAGAAACAAACCATAAGAACCCTTAGCAATAGAAAATAACAGCCATTAGGAAAGATCAATACAAATCCTTAGCAACGGGCAATAACAACCCATGTCAACAGCTAATATCAACCATTAGCAACGGTCAATAACATCCCCTAGCAACGGGTAATAAAAACACCTAGCAATGGCCAAAAACATCCTCTAGCAACGGACAATAACAAACCATAGGAGCTGTTAATAACAACCTTCACCAACGGTCAATAACATCCCCTAGCAACATGTAATAACAATCTATAGCTACAGTCAATAACAACACTTAACGATGATTCATACACTTTCCTAGCCACGGAGAATAACATCCCTTAGGAACAGTCAAAAACAACTATCATCAATGTCAAAAACATCTTCTCTCAACAGTTAATAACAACTCTTAGCAACGGTCAATAAAAATGCTTAGCAAAGGATAATAAAAATACTTAACAACGGTCAATGACACCTCCTAAAATCGGTCAATAACAACTGTTAGCAATCGTTATTAACAAACCTTAGTAACGGTCAATAACATACCCTAAAATGGGGGTAAACAAACCTTAGCAACGATCAATATACTTTCCTAGCCGAATACAATAATAACTCTTAGTAGCAGTCAATAATACATCTTAGCAACAGTTAATAACAATATTAAGCAACGGTCAATAACATCTACTAGAAAAGGGTAATAACAGCTCTTAGCTACGTTCAATCACATCTCCTAGCAACTGACAATAACAACCTTTAGCAACAGACAATAACAGCCATTAGGAAAGATCTCTACAAATCCTTAGCAACGGACAATAACATCCCCTAGAAACGGTTAATAACAACCATTAGCAACAATCAATAACATCCCCTAGCAACGGGAAATAACAACCCTTAGCAACAAACAATAACAAACCATAGAAGCTGTTAATAACAACCTTTATCAACGGTCAATAACATCCCCTAGTAACATGTAATAACAATCTATACGTACAGTCAATAACAACACTTAACGATGATTCATACGATTTCCTAGCCACGGAGAATAGCATCCCTTAGAAAAGGTCAAAAACAACTATCATCAATGTCAAAACCATCTCCTCTCAACGGTTAATAACAACTCTTAGCAACTATTAATAAAAATCCTTAGCAAAGGTTAATAAAAACACTTAACAACGGTCAATAACACCTCCTAAAATCGGTTAATAACAACTGTTAGCAATTGTTATTGGCAAAACTTAGCAACGGTCAATAACATACCCTAAAATGGGGGAAAACAAACCTTGGCAACGATCAATACACTTTCCTAGCCGAATACAATAATAACTCTTAGTAGCAGTCAATAATACATCTTTGCAACAGTTAATAACAATATTAAGCAACGGTCAAGAACATCTCCTAGAAAAGGGTAATAACAGCTCTTAGCAACGTTCAATCACATCTCCTAGCAACTGATAATAACAACCTTCAGCAACAGACAATAACAGCTATTAGGAAAGATCACCACAAATCCTTAGTAACGGACAATAACAAACCCTACAAACGGTTACTAACAACCATAAGCAACAATCAACAACATCCCCTAGCAACGAGCAATAATAACCCTTAGCAACAAACAATAACAGTCCTTGGGAAAGATCAGTACAACTCCCTAGCAACGGACAATAACAAGCCATGAAGACTATTAATAATAACCTTCGTCAACGACGAATAATATCTCCTAGCAACGGGTAATAACAACCCTTAGCTACGGTCAATACACTTTCCTAGCCGAATACAATAACTCTTAGCAGCAGTCAATAATAACTTCCAGCAACAGTTAATAACAACCTTTAAACGGTAAAGAACATCTCTTAGAAACCGGTCATAACAACTCTTCGCTACGGTCAATGACAACCATTAGCAACGATCAACACATCTTCCGAGCCACGGACAAGAACATTCCTTACCAAGGGTCAATAATATCTCCTTGTAACGGTTGATAATAACCATTAGCAACCGTCAATGACAAACCTTAGCAACGTTAACTAAGATCCCCTAGCAATTGCCACTTTGATCCTCGGATTTCTCAAGGGTGCACAATGGGATGAGGGGAGTCCAGAGGGATCGTTGCGGTCCCACGGGACAGGGGCAGTCCCGAGGGATAGGTAGGGTCTTGTGGATTAGGAGGATGTCTCAAGGGATAGGGGAGTCCCCTAGGTCCAGGGATGTGCCGAAACATAGGTGGGACCTCATGGGTCAAGAAGTTTCTCATGAGATAGGTAGGGTCCCGAAGGATAGAGTTCCATGGGGTAGGCGATGCCCTGAGGGATAGGAGAGGTTTCGTGCAATAAAGCTGTTCCCTTGAGATAAGAGGAGTTCAAGGGTAAGGGAAATTATAAAGATTTCTGCCCAGGGATACGAAACCCTGAAAATGATTGTTTTCCTTCAATATTGAGAGGTGTGATAATTTAAATCGATCGGCAATGGTTTCTCTGAACTAAAGTTCAGGAACTTGGTTGGTTTACGGTTAAGGTCTTGGGACAAGTAGATGCTAATTAGCGAATACCAAATACCAAATCATCGCGCTATGCTCACCTCGTAAGGAATCCGCCTACTCGAAGTCTAGAGTCAATCATGTGAGATCACGCGATTGTGGTTAGCGGTTAGGAATCACGTTCTCAGGGGCGAAAATCGATTTATCGACCGGTCAGGACGAGGATGGGATAATAGACTCCTCGAAGAAATTGCACGTGTACCCGAGCGAATCTGAGGCTTAGGAGGAGATCGGCTCCTAAGTAAATTTATTGCCGATGCGATGGGACGACCCGCCATGTTGAATAAAAAACGTGCAAAGTAGCGGATTTAGAATCCGGATTTAAATCAAGATGAATGTACGAGAAAAACTAACCATATCTTTGTAAATACTTAGGGGGCGTCGTTATTAAAACGTCCGTGAACTACGATACCAATTTGAGGGGAGTAGGGGCCGCGCGGAAACTTACGGTTGGTAACAGGGGGAGGAATGGAGGGGGCAGTAGAAGTAACGCTACAAACTTAGATAACGTTTAGTACGTTTCCTGATGATAAATTTGAGCAAAGTTTGCGAATTTTGCGGAAAGATGGCCCTGCAACGGTATACTTCAATAATAACTCAATAAGTTTCAGAATCACTTTCATATTTCAGACTTCAAAGTCTTTCCCCTATTCCCCATTTTCTCAAATTTTTGAAGAATTCTTATTTGTTCCCTTGCATTTCAGAAATTCCCCGTTTTCTTCGCTTATATGTAAACTAAATTAATAGAACCCAATAAGAAAATCCAACTATTTTCGGTTAAAAAGTCTACTATTACATTTTTGGTTCAGAATTTATCTCGATTGGTTGAAAAATATACTATTTAGTTGAAAATTCTACTATTTAGTTGAAAATTACATTATTCTGTGGAAAATTTGTTTCATTTTTGGTTGAAAATTAATCTTTTCAACGGAAAATTTAACTACTCCATCTATGGAATAGTTATTGAATAGTTGAACAGTTTATGAATTAGAAATTTAACTTTTTGGTTGAAAATTCATGTTTTTTTTTAAATCATCACTTTTGGTAAAAAATTAATATTAATGTTTAAGAAATTATCTGTTGGGTTCAAAATTTATCTATTTGATTGGATGTTTAACTCTTTTCTTGAAAATTCATTTTTGCAGATTTATCGTTTTACTTGATTATTTTTTGTTTGAAGTTGAGAATTAATTTTTTTCAACTAAAAATGTAATTTGGCATAGTGAAAAATCATGTTTTTGGTGTGAAAAAGTTCAACTGCTTTGTACAAAATTCGTCTTTTCGGTAGAATATGAATCTTCTTAGTGGAAAATTTGTCTTATTGTCTGAGAATTTAACTATTTGGTTAAAAATGCGATTTTTATATGAAAATTTAACTATTCTAGTTTTGGTTGAAGATTAATCCCCTATAATTCTAAAATGCATGCATTTGTTGAAAATTCTTCTTCCTGGGTGAATATTGAATTATTTGGTTAAAATGTTGTCTTCTGGTGGAAAATTAAACTGCTTCTTCAAAAGTGGAAATACTTTGTTAAAAATCATTATTTTTTATGCATTAGGTTCAAAATTTGTCTTTTCGAGAAGAAAATTCATCTTTTTAGTTTTAGGCTAAAAATTCTTTTATTTGGTTAAAAATTGATTTTTTAGACTGAAAATTGAACAATCTCATTTTTGGCTGACAAGTTATCTTTATTAGTAGAAAATTCTACTTTGTGATTGAAAATTCGTCGCTTTTGGAAGAAAATGAATATTTTCGGTATAAATTTAATCTTTTTAGTCAAAAATTCAAATATGTAGTTTAAAATGCATCTCCTTCAATTGAAAATTGAAATACATTATGAAAAATGTAAGTTTTTTGTTCAAAATTTTTTTTAGTCAAAAATTAATTTTTTTCCAATGTAACTATTTTATTTTTGGTTTAAATTTTATTAGGTTGAAAATGCAACTATTTGGTAGAAAATTCCTGTATTTTTTCAGAATTCGTTCTTTGATAGAAAATTCGTCTTTTGAAAATACATTTTTTTTTTAATTCAACCTTAAGGTTTGAAAATTTCACAATTTGTTTAAGAATTCATTTGTTTTTGGTTGAATTTTAATCTTTTTTGTTTGAAAATTTGACCATTTGGTTGAAGCTGCATCTTCGTAGGTTCAAAATTTAATCATTTTATTAAAAATGTTATTCTTTTTAAAAAAATTGCACTATTTTTAAAAAAAATCTTTTTTGGTTGAAAATTTAAGTATACTGTTGAAAAATCGTTCTTTTGGAATGAAAATTCATTCTTCATGGTTGAAACTTAACCTTTTTGTTAAAAATTCAAAAGTGCCTTCGAAAAAATTCGTCTTTTTGACTTGAAAATTTAATTATTTGATTAAAAGTTCAACTTTTTGGCTCAAAATTAAATTGTTGTTTTTGAAAATCCAGCTATTATCGGAAAATATTAATCCTTTTTCCTTAAAAATTCAACTATTTTGAATTATTTTCTTGCAATATCCTTAGTTCTCTTAGTTTTATTTTTTATTTACCTTCCTTAGAGGGCTGTTTAGCCCTCGGGACTAAATAAATAAATTCTATTCTTTTATCCTATTTTGTTAAAAATGCAATATATTTCGACTTAAAATCTTAAGAATTTAAAGTACTTCATACTTAATTCAATATTCTATCTATATTGTATACCATTAAGCCATTTCCCTTTCGGGGTAGGCGTGACACTACCCGATTCGGGTAGTGTTTCTAGGTTGATAACTTGTAGTAAATAACTACAAGTGTCACAGTGGGGCAAAAAAAGTTTCTGTGGACAAATTGATATTCAGAAGCCACTTTTTAACCGATTTAAACGTTTTTTTTTT
>CAKNYM010052653.1:525039-588167 GCA_932195095.1 Andricus curvator
AAAAAAAAAAAACGTTTAAATCGGTTAAAAAGTGGCTTCTGAATATCAATTTGTCCACAGAAACTTTTTTTGCCCCACTGTGGCGATGTGCCAACAGCACTCCGTTTTCTCGAATGGTCACCCATCCAAGTGCTAACCGCGCCCAACGCTGCTTAACTTCAGTGATCTGACGAAAACTGTTTTTTTCAGCGTGGTATGGCTATATAATTTATTATATTATATATATATATATATATATATTATATTATTATATTATATTAATTTAATTAAATATTATTTAATCCCCTATTTTCGAGAAAAGTCACCCTATTTCCCCTATTTTGGGAGCATTTTGGGCTATCAAGTCTGATATTTTATTACTTGTCTTAAAGAATAAAAACATGAAGAAAGAATATAATAAAGGAGGAAAAAGAAAAGAGACAGAAGATAGAAGGAAAGAAATTTACTTCCTTCACTAATTTGCTAGAAGACCGTCATCCATCTGCAGCTCCAGAGTGTAACTACTTCGCGTCACGCCATCCACTTTTAACAGTCACGGATCTGTTCCACGTTTCCCTTCCTATTCTTCTTACCACTCTTTTTTTTCTCATTTTTCTTTTTATTTCTCCTCCCTCTTTCCTTATCTCGATATGTCTCTTTTCTTCTCGTTTGTCAGGACTCTTAAGTCTTATCGCACCTTACTTGAATCATCGTGCTCTATATACATTTATGCAATCTCTCACCCTCAATCTCTCTGACCAACTTGAAACTTCAAAAACAACTTAAACATTTCTAACGAGCCGTTCAAAAACTGCGACATGCCATTTTGAAAACTTTTTCCTCCCCTCCGCTTCTTCGACACAGATCATCAAACAAAGCTTTAACCCCTCAGGATTTTATTTGATGAACGTTTAAAAAGAAACGCAAAACATAAGTACAAATGTAACATTTCGACAGACTTTAAATTAAAAAAAAAAGTGTAATGTATAGGTAATATTGAATTCAATATGAACCGCTTAAGATTGAAAGTTGAAATATATTTCATTTTCAAAAAAATACACTACCGACGGAGAGTATTGGACTGCTAATCAGGTGACCTACTAGGCCTGTCCGGAAAGTATCCGACCTTATTCTCTAACTTTGTACCTAGTTATGCTATTGTAAAAACAAGTATTCATTATTTAGGGGGGGGGGGGGCGATGTCAGACCCCTTACTAAGTGAGATGGACCTACGAATCTTAAGGAAACGTATAATCACGTACGCGTTGCATTTCAGGATGACGGAACGCACCGAACAAAGAGTGCGCATTGCATTTTGCCAACAACTTGGCCATTCATGTTCGAAAACAATTGTTAGGATTCGGAAAATGTGTCGTGATAAGACTATGAATGATAATCAATTTAAAGAGTGGTTTAGGCGATCAAACAGTGGTCGGACTTGAGTGGAAAGTGACCATCGCTCTGGCAAGCCCGAAATGACCGAAACACCTTAAAATGTGGAACGAGTGTGAGAGTTAATTAATAGAAATCGTCGTTTAATAGTAAGAGAGATAGATGGAGTCCTGGGGATTCCAAAAACTTCACTGCGACAACGCACCTGCCCATTCATTACAGCTTATTCAGCAATTTCTGGTGAAATGCGGTTTTATACAACTTCGGCAACCCCCATACAGTGCGGAGCTGGCTCACTGTGATTTCTGGCTGTTTCCCACATTGAATTATCCTCTTAAAGAAAGACGATTTCAAGCCGTAGAGGAAATAAAACAGTATGCGATAAAGCAACTGTTAGCTATTCCGAAAGTTGACTTTAAGGAGTGCTTCCGAAAGTGGGAGGATCGCTGAAAGAAGCTTGTGTCTTCCAAAAGAATGTACTTTTGAGAGGATATGGTCGCCATTGACCAGAATTAAATTTACTCTGGGTATATCACAAGGTCGGGTACTTTCCGGACAGAGCTCGTATTAAAGATTAGCCTTGACTTTGAAAGATGACAGGGACGTCCAGAATATATATGAAAATACTTTTTGAAACCGTTGGAAAGCTTCTTAAATTCTGCGCTAAATAAGACAGAGTCGAAGTTATTTAACCGTGTGTGCATGGGCGAGAAATTATGAGAAAATAGTGTCTTTAGTCTAATTTTTTTCGAAATATTAGCAAAATAGTGTCATCGCTCAGAAAAAGTATCAAATAGTGTCAATAGTGTGGTTAGTTCGAGGCCTGAACTTGGGAAACTTTTTGAGCAATTAATTATCTCTGATTTCCTGGAATACATAATATGCTAAAGTAGGAAGTAAAATAAACCGCCGTTATAAGTTACAACCCATAAATTCGTGTGTGAAGAAGTTCAAAAATATTTTTCAAGGAAAAGTATAGAAATAGTGGCATTAGCGAAAAATTGTGAGAAAATAGTGTCTCTGGTTTCACTTTTTACGAAATAGTAGCAAAATAGTGTCATCGCTTAAAAAATGTATCAAATAGTATCAATAGTGTGGTGAGTTCAAGGCTTGAAGTTGTGAAACTTTTTGAGTTATTAATTATGTTTGATCTGCTGGAATACAGAATGTGCTGAAGTAGGACGTAAAATAAACCGCCGTTATAAGTTAGAACCGATAAAAGCGTGTGTGAAGAAGTTAAATTTTTCAAGGAAATGTGAGGAAATAGTGGAATTAGCGAACAATTGTGAGAAAAAAAGTGTAATTTTTTTTTGAAAAAATAGCAAAATAGTGTCGCCACTCAAAGAAAGTGTCCATTAGTGTCAATAGTGTGGTGAGTTCGAGGCCTGAACTTAGGAAACTTTTTGAGTAATTAATTATGTCTGATCTCCGGAAATACAGAATCTGCTAAAGTAGGAAGTAAAATAAACGGTCTTTATAGGTAACAACCCATAAAAGCGTGTGTGAAGAATTTCAACAATATTTTTCAAGGATAAGTAATGAAATAGTGACATTAGCGAACAATTGTGAGAAAATAGTGTCTCTGGTTTCAATTTTTCCGAAATAGTAGCAAAATAGTGTCATCGCTTACAAAATGTATCAAATAGTGTCAATAGTTTGGTGAGTTCGAGGCCTGAAATTGTGAACCTTTTGGAATAATTAATTATGTTTGATTTCCTGGAATACAGAATCTCCTGAAGTAGGAAGTAAAATAAACGCTCGTTATAAGTTATAACCGTTAAAAGCGTGTGTGAAGAAGTTAAAAAATATTTTTCAAGAAAAAGTGAAGAAATAGCAGAATTAGCAAACAATTGTGAAAAAGTGTAATTTTTTTGATATAGTAGAAAAATAGTGTCGTCGCTCAAAAAAAGTGCCAATTAGTGTCAATAGTGTGATGAGTTCGAGGCCTAGACGTGGGAAACTTTTTGAGTACTTAATTATGTTTGATCTCCTGCGATACAGAATCTGCTTAAGTAGAAAGTCAGATAAACAGTCGTTATAAGTTATAACCGATAAAAGCGTGTGTGAAAAAGTTCAAAAATATTTTTCAGTGAAAAGTAAATACATAGTGGCATTAGCGAACTATTGAGAGAAAATAGTGTCTTTATTGTCATTTTTTCGAAATAGTAGAAAAATAGTGTCATCGCTCAAAAACTGTGTCAAATAGTATCAATAGTGTGGTGAGTTCAAAGCCTGAAGTTGTAAAACTTTTTGGGTAATTAATTATGTTTGATCTCCTGGAATACAGAATCTGCTGAAGTAGGACGTAAAAAAAAAGTTTCTTATAAGTTCTAACCGTTAAAAGCGTGTGTGAAGAAGGTAAAAAATATTTTTCAAGGAAAAGTGAAGAAATAGTGGAATTAGCGAACAATTGTGAAAAAAGTGTCATTTGTTTGAAATAGTAGCAAAATAGTGTCGTCGCTCAAAAAGTGCCAATTAGTGTCAATAGTGTGGTGAGTTCGAGGCCTGAACGTGGGAAACTTTTTGAGTACTCAATTATGTTTGATCTCCTGCAATACAGAATCTGCTTAAGTAGAAAGTCAGATAATCCGGCGTTATAAGTTATAACCCATGAAAGCGTGTGTGGAGAAGATCAAAAATATTTGTCAGGGAAAAGTAAATAGATAGTGGCATTAGCGAACTATTGAGAGAAAATAGTGTCTTTAGTGTCATTTTTTCGAAATATGGCAAAATAGTTTCAACGCTAAAAAAAAAGTGTTAATTCGTGTGTCAATAGTGTGGTGAGTTCGAGGCCTGAACTTGGGAAACTTTTTGAGTAATTAATTATGTCTGATCTCCTGGAATACAGAATCTGCTGAAGTAGGAAGTAAAACATACCGTCGTTATGAGTTACAACCCATAAAAGCGTGTGTGAAGTAGTTCAAAAATATTTTTCAAGGAAAAGTAAAAAAAAAATAGTGACATTAGCGAACAATCGTGAGAAAATAGTGTCTCTGGTTTTATTTTTTCCGAAATTGTAGCAAAATAGTGTCATCGCTTAAAAAATGTATCAAATAGTGTCAATGGTTTGGTGAGTTCGAGGCCTGAAGTTGTGAAACTTTTTGAGTAATTAATTATGTTTGATCTCCTGGAATACAGAATCTCCTTGAGTGGGAAGCAAAATAAACGTTCGTTATAAGTAATAACCGTTATAAGCGTGTGTAAAGAAGGTAAAAAATATTTTTCAAGGAAAAGTGAAGAAATAGTGGAATTAGCGAACAATTGTGAAAAAGTGTCATTTTCTTGAAGTAGTAGCAAAACAGTGTCGTCGCTCAAAAAAAGTGTCAATTAGTGTCAATAGTGTGGTTGAGTTCGAAGCCTGAACGTGGGAAAATTTTTGAGTACTTAATTATGTTTGCTTTCCTGCAATACAGAATCTGCTGAAATAGGAAGTAGAATAAACCGGCGTTAGAAGTTATAGCCAATAAAAACTATTGAGAGAAAATAGTGTCTTTAGTGTCATTTTTTCGCAATGGTGGCAAAATAGTGTCAACGCTAAAAAAAAGTGTCAGTTCGTGTGTCAATACTGTGGTGAGTTCGAGGCCTGAAGTTGTGAACCTTTTTGAGTAATTAATTATGTTTAATCTCCTGGAATACAGAATCGGAAGTAGGAAGTAAAATAAACGGTCGTTATAAGTTATAACTGTAAAAAGCGTGTGTGAAGAAGTTAAAAAATATTTTTCAAGGAAAAGTAAAGAAATAGTGGAATTAGCGAACAATTGTGAAAAAAGTGTCATTTTTTGAAATAGTAGCAAAATAGTGTCGTCGCTCAAAAAAAGTGTCAATTAGTGTCAATAGTGTGGTGAGTTCGAAGCCTGAACATGGGAAAATTTTTGAGTACTTAATTATGTTTGCTCTCCTGCAATACAGAATCTGCTGAAGTAGGGAGTAAAATAAACCGGCGTTAGAAGTTATAACCGATAAAAGCGTGCGTGAAGAAGTTAAATTTTTCAAGGAAAAGTGAAGAAATAGTGGAATTAGCGTACAATTGTGAGAAAAAAGTGTCATTTTTTTTTAAATAGTAGCAAAATAGTGTCGCCGTTCAAAAAAAGTGCCAATTAGTGTCAATAGTGTCGTGAGTTTGAGGCCTGAAGTTGTGAACCGTTTTGAGTAATTAATTATGTTTGATCTCCTGCAATACAGAATCTGCTGAAGTAGAAAGTGAGATAATCAAGCGTTATAAGTTATAACCGAAAAAAGCGTGTGTGGAGAAGATCAAACCTTTTTGTCACGGAAAAGTGAATTGATAGTGGCATTAGCGAACTATTGAGAGAAAATAGTGTCTTTAGTGTCTATTTTTCGAAATAGTGGCAAAATAGTGTCAACGCTAAAAAAAGTGTCAATTCGCATTTCAATAGTGTGTTGTGTTCGAGGCCTGAGCTTGGGAAACTTTTTGAGTAATTAATTATCTCTGATCTCCTGTAATACAGAATCTGCTGAAGTAGGAAGTAAGATGATCCGGCGTTATAAGTTATAACCGATAAAAGCGTGTGTGAAGAAGTTCCAAAATATTTTTCAGGGAAAAGTAAATAGATAGTGGCATTAGCGAACCATTGAGAGAAAATAGTGCCTGTAGTGTCATTTTTTCGAAATGGTAGCAAAATAGTGTCATCGCTCCAAAAATGTGTCAAATAGTATCAATAGTGTGGTGAGTTCGAGGCCAGAATGTGGGAAACTTTTTGAGTACTTAATTATGTTTAATTTTCTGCAATACAGAATCTGCTGAAGTAGGAAGTAAGATAATCCGGCGTTTTAAATTATAACCGATAAAAGCGTGTGTGAAGAAGTTCAAAAATTAATTATGTTTCATCTCCTGGAATACAGAATCTGCTGAAGTAGGACGTAAAATAAACCGTCGTTAGAAGTCATAGCCGATAAAAGCGTGTGTGAAGAAGTTCAAGACTATTTTTCAGGGAAAAGTAAAGAAATAGTGGCATTAGCGAACAATTGTAATAAAATAGTATCTCTGGTTTAATTTTTTCCGGAATAGTACCAAAATAGTGTCATCGCGAGTTCGAGACCTGAAGTTGTGAAACTTTTTGAGTAATTAATTACGTTTGATCTTCTAGAATACAGAATCTGCTGAAATAGGACGTAAAATAAACCGTCGTTATAAGTTATAACCGATAAAAGCGTGTGTAAACGTCGAGACGGTTTTGCCAAGTTGAAATACAGTTTTCATAAAAGATGTCTGAACGTCGCACGCTTTCGCTACTTTGGCTGATCGAACGTTGACTCACGCTACTAGGACTGGAAAATTGTAGAAAGGCAAGTCAATATTCTTGAAATGCTACCACTTTTACCACGGGTCTCCTTCCATGTGGGACGTTTTCTTCGTCTCGGGAAATATGAGGCGACACACCACGAATGTCAATATTTCTCAAAACGGCCGGCACATTTCTCCATTTCTCTTCTCATAGTTTTTATTTTTCTCGCTGCATTCACGAGGATCGGGTAGATTCCAAGCAACTTTCACCGAAAGGAAATGGAAAAATACTTCACACCCATCTTCTTTAGGAAAAAACAGTTCAACTTTGTGTTATTTGAGAAAAATTGAATGTAAACAAAAATCTAAAAATTCTGTTCTCAACTGCCAAGTAGGGTGGTTCGAAAATAAAAAAAGATCTGGAATTCGAAAACGCTACACAGCGATTAAGTAGCCTATTAAAATCCTTAAAAAGTGTTATTGATTTGGAATCGATAGATATAAAACTTGCTGGCCTCAGACTCAGTTTAGAGATAAAAATTAGTGTAAATAGTGTAGAAAATTTTTACAAATAGTGGTAAAATAGTGTCATTAAAATTTTCAAGTATTGAACTTATGTGTAGTCAAAAATCAAAAAGTGTGCAATAGAAAATTAATTTTATTATTAGACTTTAAGTCTACAAATGATTCAAATTCCCATTTATTTATCGCAAGCTTCACAGTCTTTTCCCTATTCCTTTCTTTTTTTGTTTTTCACTTAAATGCGAACTGTTTTAATAGAACCCAATAACACAATCTAACCATTTTTGTTGAAAGTTCATTCTTTTCAGTTGAAAAGTATACTATTAAATTTTTGGTTGAGAATTCATCTTTTTTTATTGAAATGTTACGTTCAACACTGATATGTTGTTGAAAATTAAAAAATGTTGTTGCAAAATCATACTTCTTGGTGGAACATTCAACTATTTTATTGAAAATTCGTCTTTTTGACTAGAAAATTCAACAATTTCTTCGAGATTTTTTTCCTTTCTTGGCTAGCAAATTTTTTGTTGTTGATGAAAATTCAACTATTTTGTTGAACATTCATCTTTTTGGTTCGAAAATTCTTCTCTTTCTGTAGAAATGTCACCTTTTTTGGTTGAAAATGCAACTGTCTGGTAAAAATGTATCTGTTTCAGTTGAAAATGAACCTTTTCGTTAAAAATTCAACAAGATCATAGAACATTTAACCATTTGATACAAAATTTATGCATTTTGTTGGAAATTCATCTTTTTTCGTATAAAATCAATTTTTTCTTAAAATTACAACTGTTTGGTTGAAAATTAATCTGTTCTAGTTGAGGATTCAAGTATTCTGTTGAAAATTCGTTTTTGTTGGTTAAATTAAACTGTTTTTTATTTTAAATTAAAATATTAAAATAACTGAAAACTTAACAAATTTGTTGGAAATTTAACTGATTGGCTAAACATTTTTCTTCTCGGTTTGAAAATATAACAGTTTTGCAGAGAATTCGTCTTTTTGGCTTGAAAATTCAAAAATTTGGTAGGACATTTAACTATTTATTTAAAGAGTAAATTCTTTTGTCGACAATTAATTTTGTTATTAAAAATAAACTTTTTGGTTGAAAATTCATAGTTTTGCATTTATGAATGATGTGAATTCGCCTATTCAGTTTTAAAATTCATCATTTTGCTTGAAATTCTTTTTCTCTTTTGACTGAAAAATCTTTCCTATTTGGAAATTCAACTCTTTTGTTCAAATTTCGTATTTCTGGTTTAAAAATTTACATATTTTGGTAGAAATTTGATTTTTTTGTGTTAAAAATGCAACTGTTTGGTTAACAATTATTCTGTTTTGATTGAGGATTGAACTATTTTGTTTTTGATTATAAATTAAAATCTTTATTGGTTCACATAACAACTATTAGAATTTATGGTTTCGAATTAATTTATTGGTTAAAGTCAACTGTTTTTTATTACAAATTGAAATCCTTTTTTGGTTAAAATATCAACTATTACATGTATTATTAAGAATCACTCTTTTTTTATTAATTTATTTATTATTATTTTTTTATTAATTTTTAATTTTTCCTGATGAATATTCATCATTTTAGTAAAAAATTAAACTATTTTGTAGAAAATTTCATTATTTTGTTAAAATTTTTAATATTTTGTTGAAAATCACCTTATTTAGTCGATAATTTAACTGTTTTATTGAACGTTTGTCTTCTTGGATATAAAATTCGTCCTTTTGGTTTGAAAATTCAACTGCCTTCTGAAAAGTTCATGTTTTTGACTAGAAAATTCAACTATTTGCTTCAAAATTCAACTTTTTTTGCTTGAAGTTTAATATTTTTTGTTTAAAAATTCGAACATTTGGCTGAAAATTCCTCTTTTTAGGTTGAAAATTCAACTTTATGTTTAAAAATTCAACTATTTCGTTGTAAGTAAAGATTTTTGAGTGTAAATGCAACGCTTTGGTTGATAATTAATTTTTGTTGTCAAAAATTCAACTATTTGGTTACAAATTCATCTTTGTAGGTCGAAAATTCAACTATACGTTTAAAAATTCAAATATTTTGTTGTAAATTCGTCTTTTTTGGATAAAAAATTAAATTGTTTTGTACATAATTCATCAACAGATTTCTCCTTTATAAGTTGAAAATTCAAATATTTGCTAGAAAGATCATGTATTTATTGTTTTGAAAATTTATTTTTTTGTGTAGAAAATTTATCTTATTTGTTGAAAATTCATATTTTTGGTTGAGGATTCAACTATTTTGTTAAAAATTCGTTTTTTTAATCGAGTTCAACTGGATAAAAATCGTTTTTTGTTGTTGAAAACAGATTTTTTAACCTGAAAATTTGAAGTTTCAACTTTTTGGTTGAAAACTTATCTTTTTTAATTGAAAATTCAACTTTTTTCTTTTTGGACTGAAATTTTGTTGGTAGAAAATTTAACTGTTTTCTAACAAATTTTTCTTCTTGGCTTGAAGATTCAACTATTTGATTTTAAATGATACTGTTTATGGTTCAAGGTAATTATTTATTGTTTAAAAATTCGACGATTTGGTTGAAAAGTCATCTTTTATGGTTGAAAGTTAAACTAATTGGTTAAAAATTCATCTCTTTTGCTTGAAAGTTTAACTATTTGGCTGTAAATGCAACAGTTTGGTCTCAAGTCAATTTTTTGTTTGTTGAAAATTCAACTATTTGGTTGAAACTTCATCTTTTCGGGTGTAAAAGTCAACTGTCTTCTAAACCACTCGACATTTTAGCTTTAAATCCCAACTTTTTCGTTGAAAATTTATCTTTTCTGGTAGAAAATTAATCTTTTTGGGTTGAAAATTCAACTATTTTATGGGAAATGCAATACATATATTTCGACTTGAAACATTGAGCGTTTCATATTGCATTCAATATGGTACCTATACATTGATTTCATTTAAAAGCATTTATTCCCCCTATTTTCGTGAAAATCACCCTATTTCCCCTGTTTTGAGAACATTTTGGTGCAAAAAGTTTTCAAAATAGCATGACGTAGTTTCTGAACTGCCCCTGAGAATTTTGAGAGGACTCGAATTATTATGTCCGTAAAACGAGATGAACAAGGATTATATTTTGATAACGAAATAGGGAATAAATGCCATAAGGGAACCAAAGGGAAAATCGTTCAGTATGTTTGGAAATGAAGATATGCGATTTTCATTCCTCGCGGTCGTCGGTCGTCGTTCGTCGAATATGTTGAAAACGTGACGCGATTTCAATAATCCAAATCCGAGACTTGGCCAAAGCAAAGGCGAGAAGAGAAGTTTCGCCTCGCCTTTTCACCGGAAGCGACCATTCAAATATTCATCATTCTGGCATATTTAAGCAGGGATCGGCAAGCTTTTCAAGAGAGGAACGCTGCCCATACCCACTTCCTACTCCGGCTGGAACCTTGGTTGCCAGACTTGGCAAACGTCCCTGAAATACCCTTAGGACCGCGAACACAAAGGGAAACCTTTGTAACCATGCCCGCTGGTTGCCCCATGACGAACTTTATAATTCACCCTCTCATCGCCCTCATGCCCTCATGCCCTCATCGCTACCGCCAAACCTACGATCTCGGCAAAAGTGCATTTTCGATTCCAGTGAGCATTCGCAAAACATTTGATTATTCTAGATCCTATTAAAACTTCACACTGAATCTTTTAGCAACGAGTCTCCTGTGTAACAAGTAGAGAGCTTCATCCCAACATGCCTAGCCTAAACCTATTTTTACTTAAAAGGGCTTGCACGCACATAAGAAACGGGGGGTACGAAACGTTGCAGGTAATAGTTCAAGCAGGGTAATAGTCAACTGATTACTACCCCAACTGAGGTAAACTCTCCGTGGTTACAGGCCTGTGACATGCTGTCCCTAGCGGAGGCCGCCGGAGACAGCCGGAGACATATGCGATTCATCACGGCAAGTTTACCTCAGTTTTTTGTACCCACCTTGCGTTTACCCCGGTTGACGGATTACCTGCTGCATTTCGTAACCTCAGTTTTTTCTCTGCATCCCGGTTTCTTTCCGATTTTGTTTTGGGGATACCTCCCAAGTATATTGAGCCTAAAATGAAAAAATTCGGTTGGGCCCTTTTTGAAAGAGGGATGATGTTCCGAAAAGAGAGTTAACATTGAATCTTTTAGCAATGAGTTTTCGGTGTAACAAGTAGAGAGCTTTAACCCAACACACCTAGCCTAAACCTATTTTCACTTAAAAGGACCTGAACATCCCGGTTTCTTTCTGATCTATGGCGATGCCTTCCAAGTATTTTAGGCCTAAAATGAAAAAACTCGATTGACCCCTTTTTGAAAAAAAAAAGGATGTACCGAAAAGAGCGTTCACATTGATTCTCTTAGAAACGAGTTTGCGGTGTAACAAGTGGAGAGCTTCATCCCAACGCACCTAGCCTAAACCTATTTTCACTTAAAAGGGCCTGCACACACAGAAGAAACTGGGGGTACGAAGTGTTGCAGGTAATCAAGCAGAGTAATAGTCAACTGATTACTATCCCAACTGAGGTAAACTCTCCGTGGTTACAGGCCTGTGACGTTCTGTCCCTAGCGGAGGCCGCTGGAAACCGATTTACCACAGAAAGTTTACCTCAGTTTGGTGTACCCACCTCGCGTTTACCCCGATTGACCGATTACCTGCCACATTTCGGACCCTCAGTTTTTTCTGTGCATCCCGGTTTCTTTCTGATTTTGTTTTAGGGATGCCTCCAAGTATTTTACGCCTAAAATGAAAAAAGCGCTTAGCCCCTTTTTGGAAAAAGAATGATGTTCCTAAAAAAGAGTTCACATTGAAGTTTTTAGCAGCAAGTTTTCTGTGTAATAATAGAGAGCTTCATTCAAACACGCCTATCCTAAACCTTCTTTCACTTAAAAGGGCTTGCACACCCCGGTTTCTTTCTGATTATGTTTTGGGGATGCCTAACAAGTATTTCAAGCCTAAAACAAAAAAAATTACTTAAATTGTTTCTGTTACCGGTTAAGACTGATTTTTAAAGATAATTTACATAATTATCATTAAGTTTCAAATATTCTTCGCACAGTCAAAATAAACTACAAAGTTAGAAGAACCTCTTAACAATAGTCATTAGGCTTGGAGGATTATAAATCCGGGTTTAAAATATTTCGTTCTGAACTTTCAAACTTGTCAACTTGCATTGTTTTAAAATAAGAGAAGTTTATAATGTAATAAAATTATAAAAATTTAACGTCAGGAACATTCATGTGGTAGAAAATTAATCTTCGTTGTTAAAAAATCAACTTGATGGTTGAAAATTCAACTATTTGGTTGAATGTTGAACTCTGTGCTTGAAAAAAATGTAATAAAAATTGAACTATTTGTCTGAAAATTCATTTTTTGTGGTTGAGAATCAATTTCTTTGATTAAAAAAGTAACTATTTTATTTTTTTATACTAAATAGTTTTGGTCGAGCATTTAACTTTCTTTTAAATTCGTCTTTTTTGGTTCAATTCAACTGTTTTTGGTTTCAAATGAAAATCTTTTTTCGTTGAAATATTAACTATTACATGTTTCGTTGAGAATTCATTTTTTTGGTTGAAAAATCAACTGCTTGGTTTAAAGTTGAACTACTTCGTAAAAAACCTTTTTTTTTAGTTGAAGATTCATCGTTTTAGTTAAAAATTCCACTAGGTGGTCGTCAATTAACTTTTTTGTTGAAAATTCATATATTCGGGTTGAAAATTCAACTGTTTTGTAGAAAATGCCTTTTTTGGCATAAACGTTCAATAATTTGATAGGAAATTAAACTATTTGGTTAAGAATTAAATTGTTTGTTCAAAAGTCATATTTTTTGTTGCAAATTCAACTATTTTGTTAGAAAATGAAACTATTTGGTAGAAAATTAAACTATTAATTGTAAATTAAATTGTCTGTTGAAAATTCATATTTTTGGTTGAAAAATCAACTATTTCGTTAGAAAATTAAACTATTTGGTAGAAAATTAAACTATCTGTTTGAGAATTAAAATGTTTGTTGAAAATTCATATTTTTGTTTGAAAATGCAACTATTTTGTTAGAAAATTAAACAATTTGGTTGCATTTTTTCCTTTTTTGTCTGAAACATTACTTGGTAGAAAATTAACTTCTTTGTCGAAAATTCACATTTTTGGGTTGAAAATTCAACTGTTTTGTAGAAAATTCATTTTTTTAGCTTAAAAGTTCAATAATTTGGTAGAAAATTAAACTATTTAGTTGTAAATTACATTTTTTATTGGAAATTCATATTTTTGGTTGACAATTCAAATATTTTGTTAGAAAATTAAACTATTTGGTTTGAAATTAAATTGTTTGTTGAGAATCAATTTTTTAGTTAAAAATTCAACTATTTTGTTAGAAAATTGAACTATTTTGTTAGAAAATTAAACTATTATTTGTTGTTGAAAAATTGTCTACTTTGTTAAAAACTCGTTGTTTTTTTTGGTTAAATTTGACTGGATAAAAATTCGCTTCTTTTTGTCGAAGATTATTTTTTCAAACTGAAAATTTAACGATTCAATTTTTGGTCGGAAAATGTATCTTTTTTTTAGTCGAAAATTTAACGATTTTATTGAAAATTCATCCTTTTTGATTGAAAATTAACTTTCCATTTCAAAATTATTCTTTTCTGGTTTAAAAGTTAATTATTTTCTAAAATATTCGACATTTTAGCTTGAAAACTGAACTAGTTTGTTATAAACTCTTCCACTTGGGTAGAAAATAAACCTTTATATCTTTGTTTCAAGTTCATCCATTGGGATGAGAATTCAGCTATTTTGTTAAAAATTAATCTCTTTCATTGGATTCAACTGGTTGAAAACTTATCTTTTTTATTTGAAAATTTAACTATTTCGTTGAAAATTCATGATGTATTTTGTTAAAAATTTGTCTTTTTGTAGAAAATTAATCTTTTTCATTGAAAAGTCGTCTTTGTATGTAAAAAAGCAACTACTTTAATAAAAAATTCAACTAATTTGTTGAAAGTTTTACTATTTTGTTAAAATTCAATTATTTTGTTGAAGGCATCTCTTTGGGTCAAAAATTCATCTGTGTTATTAAAAATGTGTTCTTTTGGTTCGAAAATTCATCTATAATGATAGAAAAGTCATCTTTCTTGGTCGAAAATTAATCCCTTTTGGCTGAAAATGATCTTTTGTGTTGAAAATTCAACTTTTCAGGTTGAAAATTTATTTGTATTCTCAAAAATTCGTTTTTTTTTTTGTTTGAAAATTCATCGATGTGGTTGAAAATTCAACTACAAAATTGTTTTGTGCCGATACTATTGGTTTTGCTTCCTCATAGAGGAAGCTTTGTAATGGTAACATTTTCCAAAATTTTTAAATTCATTTAATTAAAACTTCCTCAATTTAAAAACGTCTAATACAATGTTCTAAGCAATTGGCCGGATGTGTGCGTGTGTGTGTGTGTATGAAAAAGCGTGTGCGTTTGGATGTGTGGATGTCACACTTTTTTGTGAACACGATAACTTGAAAACGGTTCCAGATAAATTGATGAAATTTGGAGGGCTTATTTTTCCCACTAATGTATTGAAACTGCCCAAGGGATTTATAAAAATATTCGTTGAATTTTTATTTTAGCACTTAATAATATTTTGAAAATCGGTTTTTTATAGTAAAACTTTTTTCATTCATATGAATCAAAGTTGATGCAAGAATATGAAAGATTTCTTGGTTCGAAATGAATCGATTGACCCACAATATTAATACATTTTATTAAAGAGTAGGGAAGTTATGGTAATTTATATATTTTTAAAATCAAGTTTCATACTAAAAATTTTCTCATTCTCATAATTTAAAGTTGATGCGAGAATAGAAAAGTTGCGTTGATTCAAGACGAATCGATTGCACGGAGAAAAATGGATGTTTAAATGTAGATGTTCAAAGGGTAAGATTGTTCCGCCTAACATGCAGATATTCATGCCAAACATCTACTATCTTTTTGAGATGTTAGGCGTAAAAATATTTTTATGTTAAACTGTAACATATTCAGATGTTAAAATCATCTGAACGCATGCGCATTGCGCATTCGAATTTCACGACTATATTTGACGGCTATATAATTTCGATATTACAATTATGGAATATTACAATTTTTGAACATTTTCAAAGAATAAAAATTAGCTATCCTTAATTAAAATTGTACAACGACTTTTGTCTGTCTACACGACGGAACAATGTTCTTAAGTTTGAGGTTATATTGACTCGAACACCTTTGAACATTTGACACGTGATTTGACAAAATGTTTGTGAATTTATAATAAAACATGAGTTTAAGTAACCTCAAATAGATAGCATTTTAAATGCAGATTACATATTATTCGTTCTCAGCTTACTTACCCCGTTTTTATTTTTTATTTGGAATTAAAAATATTAAACATAACCTCAGCTAGACTGAATGTATTATCTGATCGGCATTTCATACCCTGTATCTGTTTTTCATTCATGTACGAAAATTCAAGTTTAGTTTTAAATTCACAAATAAGTTATCAATTAATTCCTTAAATGCTCAGAAATAAGTAAATTCCTCAAATATTTACAGCCGTTAGTTGACATAAACATACATGTAATATTTCGGATATTTCAGGTTGAACATTTTGGATGTTTCAGAGTAACATCTCACTTTTTAATATCTACAGATCCTAACTTTGAACATCTAGATTGCTGTCCTATAGTTAAACATAAAATATGTTAACCCTGAAGATCTAAATGTTACGTTTAAACATCCATTTTTCTCCGTGTGACCTATAAAATTGATACATTTTATTGAAGATTAAGGAAGCTATGGTAATGCATAATATTTGGAAACACGATTTTTTATAGTAAAGCTTTTTTCACTAACATAATTCAAAATTGATGCAAGAATGGAAAGGATTCCTTGATTCGATGCAAATCGGTTGATCTATAATATTGATACACTTTATTGAAGAGTAAGGAAGTTATGCTCATTTATAATATTTGAGTCATCTGTTTCAAACAGAAAAACTTTTTTCATCGACATAATTCAAAGTTGACGCACGAATAGAAAAGACCTTTTGATCATACATTTTCAAATAGAGCAATTCTGACAATTTTTGTAAAGAAATCACAAAGCTGGAAAAGGGGTAGGGTGCGACAGAATTTTTCCCTTCCATTTTTCAGCTCGAAAAATTATCATTTCGAATACAAAATTTCATTTGTTTGATTTGTCTTCAAAAAATTTTTATATTATTTTGTATTTTTTTGTATTTTTTGTAAATTTATATTTTTAAATTGATCAAAATGAAACACATACATTTGCTAACGGGAAGCAAAGTGCTCGTGAAATGAGCACCATATAATTATAAATACAAACAAAGTGGAAACACTCGAGATCGAATTCACAGCTAGTTTAATATATTGTCACGTATTACAAAACCTCTGCGACCACCCTCCTATGTGATATTTTGGGACGTTGTAGCACGACCCCCTCCCCCCTTAGAGTGTCGCGTAAAATGTGAACCCTCCCCTACCCCCTGAAACTCTGAGGGGCTGATTGATAAAAATTACGGTACAGAGAGCAGAAAAAGGAAAAAAGGTGCCCGGAAACAGAAACGGCAGAAAGGTCGAGTAGATGCATAAATTCTTTGGAATTTGTGGATTATGGGAAAAGGGGAGACGCCAGAAACCCCGTAAACAAGGCTGGCACAGTATCCGAGGAGCACTACTCCTAAACCATCTCGTAAAACCGCCCCTGTCGATACATTAAGCTTCGTGGGGTGGGTGAAGCAGGAAGAAAACGAGTAGGATACAAAGGATGAACTATAAAGACACTAAACGTCCTCTCTCATTCGCTTTCGCCTCGGGTTTTCGCTTCCCTCATTTTTCCTCAACGTCGATTTTTCCCTTGATAAGAAATATACGAGAACAGAATCCTTCAAGTAGAATAAAACGTTTTTTTTCACACTGAAAGGATTTACCTAAATAACCCCTAATAAATTACTTGCATTAGGAAGAGTCGAATTTTATTGCATTGCCTTTTTTTTATTTGTAATTTATATGTCCATTACATTTTTTAGATGTTTTTTAAAAATTTTATCTATCATTCCAAAAGAGGTCATAATTAATGCTCCGCGTTTTACCGGTTAAATGTTTGGAAAAATTTGAATAATTTATATGTTTAACCGATTAGACATTTAACCCGTAGAAAAGTCTATTCGGTTAAACGCTTCATAGTTTTCAACCTACTTTTTTTTTAACTAACTTATCATAGTTCAGTTTTTCAGGTTAATATTCAAACCAAGAGACAATATTTGAAACCAATTCAAGCAAGGCTTATACGCACACACATTTAGAGGAAGAAGCCTAAACAAAATGTTTTCAACTATTTCAATAATAGGTTTCACAGGCCAAAATGTTTTTAAAACAAGAGAAGTAAGGAGATTTTTCACGAAAATAGTAGAATAAATTCTTTTCAATGAAATTAATATGGGTACTATATTAAATTCAATTTGAAACGCTCTAAAGTCCTAACATTTCCAGTAAATATATTCGATTTCAACAAAATACATGAATTTTTATCAAAATAGTTCAATTTTCAACGAAAAAGATGTATTTTCAATCAAGAAGATAATTTTCCGCCAAAAGAATGTTCAACAAAATACATGAAATTTCAACCAAATAGTTGAATTTTCAAATAAAATAGATTATTTTTCAACAAAAACTAATTAATTATAATCAAACAGTTGCACTTTTAACCAGAAAAGGATGAAATTTCGATCAAAAGAGATAAATTTTCATACCAAAAAGACCAATTCTCAACTAAGAAAATTAATATTCTATTAAAACTGGAATGGTTAAATTTTCAGTTAAAAAAGTTAATTTTCACCAAAATAAAAAACAATGTTCAACAAAATATTTACACTTGTAATCAAAGAGATGAATCCTCAACCAAAAATATTCATTTTTAACAAAGCAATTAAACTTTTAACCGAGTAGTTGAATTTTCAACCAGAGAATAATAAATTTTCAACAAAAAAATGTAATAGTTGGTATTTCAACCAAAATTTTTTTAAATTTCAGATATGTAACAGTTAGATTTAACCAAAAATAAGAACACATTTTCAACATTCAACCATTTTTTCAACATTTCAAATTTTTTGAATTTAAAATAAAAACAGTTTAATTCAACCAAAAAAGGAATTTTCAACCAAATAGTTGAATCATCAACCAAAGCAGATTAACTTTCAAGCACAGTTGCACTTTTAACCAAAAATGTGAAATTTCTACCAAAAGAGTTAAATTTTCACCAAGAAAGATTTTTCGATCAAGAAAGAAACAAAATTTTAAATAACTTGTTGAATTTTCATCAAAATAATAAACTTTGCAGCCAGTCATTTGTATTTTCAACCAAAAAAGATAAAAAAATTACCCAAAGAGATGAATTTTCAACCAAGAAGCAATAGTCAGTCAAGAAAGAAAAAAAAATTTCAACCAAATTGTTAAAGTTTCAATTAAGAGAAGTTAGTTTCCAACCAAATAGTTAGTTGAATTTGCAACCCAACAAGATGATTTGTCAACGAAACATTTGAATTTTCAACTAAAAGGAATTATTTTTTAACAAAATTGTTTCATCATACAAATATTTGTCTTGAATTAAAGAAACTGTTTATTTAACATGATTTTTTCATTTGACCAACAATAACTTCATAATGAAGTAAATCATTCTAAATTAAAGAAAATTTTTCATCAGAACAAAAAAACATTTCTCTGAATCCAAGAAACTTTTCTTTGACTGAGAGACAATGAATATTTTTTTCTATTAAAGGAAAATGTCTTTGAATCAAAGAATCTTGTTTCTGAGTGTGAGCTTTACTATTAACTAATGAGAAAACTACTAACAAATTTCTGAAAAAGAAAGAAGAAAAAAAATGGCTTCACCTAGTTGTCATTCTCAGTTATTTAAGAGTACATTTTTTCATGCTTCAAATAAAAACATTTTCAAACTGTTGAAAGATAATAATTTATTATAAAAAATATCATAAGAAACAGAAAACATAAGTTTAATCCTCCTGATCATTTCTCTGAGTAAGTGGGAGAAAAAAATGGGCTTTGCTTAACATCCACCTCAAGTTTAACCACGTTTTTTGGCAAAATTAACCTTTTCGTTTACATATTTCTAAGATTTATCGATAGGTCTTGAGCTAAAGTACTTTAAACTGCAAAAAAATGGTATTCGAAAAAAAACGGGCTTTACCTAGTTATGTTCCTTAAATTTAACTAATCAAATTGGAAAGTTTTCAAACAAAATTACATAAATCAGGAATCGAAAAAATCGTAGACTCCGAATATCTTATTCTCAAATCACTAATTGAAATATTAATCATTTTTTATTTTCGCAATTTTCAACTAACTTACTGCTCACTTGTCCATAATATATTATAAACTGTAACAGAATCAATTTACAACTCTAGGTTCAAAAATGAGTCGCTGGGGCACTTTTGAAGTTAGGACTTGAAAAAGCTGCTTTAAAAAAAACGAATTTAAAATTGGCAAGAATCAGAAGCGCACGTGTTCAAATTTTTTTCAAACATAAAAATAACCCACTACGCAATTGTTGTTTAAACAATCATCAATTTTTATTGCAAGACAAAATATGATACTAAGGTTTCACTTTCCAGTAATACATGATCGATTCCGTATAAAATATTTATTTATTCAATCATAAATATTTTATACGGATAATTGTTTATAAAATGTGTTCATAAAATAACAAATTATGTACTAAGTTTCATTAATTCAACTAAAAACTGTTTTGGTCTATAATTTGTGCAAATATAGTGCTAATCAAGTGAAGAATCACTGCCAATCCCCACGAAACCATTTTTATTAATTTATTTGTTTATAAAAAATTCAACAAATTTTCAAACATTTACGTTGCTATTTGTCATCTTTCTTGGATAGTTGCTTCATGTTTCCTAACTATTTTTATATTAATACAAGTATTTGTTAAAAAAAGGTAAACTTCAAATATCAAAATTGTTTGTTATCTTTGTTGTTAAATAAAGGCGATAAATGAAGCAGCTTCTTTCCACGTGTTGATGTATAATTTTTGCATTTTTTCAACAATTTGTTCATAAAAATGACAAATTTGATGTAACGTGTAATTCAAATATTAACTAGCTTTCGAGAAGCTTTAATAAGAAAAATGACTTTTTACTACGAAGAAATGTCCACTTGTGCAATTTGTTTATACTATTTGTTATTAACAATATTAAAGTTTAAATTTTCGCTACATTTTTTTCTTACAATATCAATGCTTTGGTAATCTTAAAACAGTTATAGTAAAAAAAGCACTACTCAAGTAAAAAAAATCACAGTTACGTATTTATGTAATAAATTGTTTGTAACAATTGTTCATTCAATAATTATATAAAAATCAGTAATCAGTACAGTAATACGCGATTTGATTCCCCCTCGTTTAAATTAAAGAAATTTATTTACAATTTTAAATAAATACTCACAAGTTTGAGTATTCACCGGATTTCAAGATTTCAAATTACAAATAGCTAATATTATCGTAATTATCGACAACAAAGTATTTTTCATTGTTCGATTCGTGTTTTGACAAACTGAAAATAATAAAATATAAAAAAAAATAACATTCATTTTTGTACAATCGAATAAAAAATCCCGGTCGCTAAATTAAATTTCCGGACATTTTCTGGTTTTTTCCCGGTAAATAATTGCCGGCCCTTTCCCGATCATATCGACTCCCTGGTAATTCAGTTTATTCAACTATTCCAGACAATTATTATTCTAATTAATCCAATTAGAAAGAATAATTAAATGAGTTTCAGCTCTCTATAAGGAGCCGTCCATAAACTACGTTAACAATGGGGGGGGGGGGGGGGGCGCACCAGTAACTATGGTTGGTAACAGGTTTGAAATCACTTTCATATTTCTCTTTCCCCTATTCCCCCCTTTTCCCCTTTTTTAAGGACAGCTTCTCTTTCCCCATGCTTTCAAAAAACTTCCCCTTTTTACCCTTATTCTCTTCCTCTCATTTTTTTTCGCTTAAATGCGAACTGAATTAATAGAACCCAATGAAAAAATACAAATATTTTTGGTTGAAAAGTCTACGATTCTTACTTCGTAATTTACTTCGTTTGTTTAAAAGTTCTACTATTTGGTTGAAAATGTAATTACTTTGTTGAAAATGCAACTATTTTGTTAAGTCATATTTTTTGGTCATAAATTCAAATAATTGGTTAAAAGTTTGACTACTTTGTTAAAAATGCATTTCTTCGGTTTAAGATCTATCAGTTTAGTTGAAAATTCATTTCTTTGGTTAAAAATTTAATTATTCTGTTGAAATGCAACTATTTTGTTAAAAAAATCATATTTTTTATCAAAAATGCAACTACTAACTTGAAAGTTGAACTACTTTGTCGAAAATTAATTTCTTTGATTGAAGATTCATCATTTTAGTTGAAAATTCATTTCTTTTGTTGAAATTGTCCTCTTTTGTTCCAAATTCATATTTTTTGGTAGAAAATTAATCTTCTTTGTTGAAAATTCTTCGCTTTTGGTTCAAATTGCAACTATTTGGTTTGAAATGAGTCTGTTTTGGTTGAAGATTCAACTAATTTGTTGAAAATTCGTCTTTTCGGTTGAATTTAACTGTTTTTGATGTCGTAAAATGTGCCATGTCAAGCCCCACTATTGCCTTATCCCCACTGTTGCTTAGCCGCACTCTCCCTTATTCGCGTAATAACTCGGTCATGCAGAAGTCCTGATAATTCTATTTATTAAGCAAGTCTAGACAATTATTTCAGGTATATTCACTTCAATTACAGAAGAATATTAAATGAGTTTCAGCTCTCTATAAATATTTAATTGGTTTAATTCTGTCATTTTTCCCTCTTAATATGTCATTCTGATCAGAAGATCCCAGATAGTTTCCAATTATTTCCAATCTTTTTCCAAGTAAATCATATATTTTAAAACCTCGGAAAATTTTCTTAGACGCGGTTGCAAAGAGATCAGAGCACCTAGTTGATGTACAGCTTCCGCTGGGATATCTACCAATCTCTCTACCATTCTTTCCTTCTCTCTATTTTTTTCAGCGTGGCCATTTGTTTGTTCGTCGCGCAACTTTTGCGGGAATATATCAACGAAAGTGTCTAACTTCTTGTATCATTCTTCATTCACGGTGTGAAACCAAACAAAAAACGGAAAGAAAGGAAAACAATGTTCTCCATTTCTTAATATTCAATTTTTGTTTTTCTCTCAGAGAGTCACTAATATTAAAACTGATTACAAAAATGCTTAAAAGAATTTTTGATCTTACGTTTTTCATTAAAATCCTCTTCGAATAGGTGAAAAAGTGCAGAAATTTCTCTATTTTGCCCCATTTAAAGAGGGGCGCTGAGAAGGCCCTGACCAGTATTTTTATTTTGCATAAAAGATGTTAAATGAATTATAATCGAGCAATAATAGAGCTTTAAAATAGGGGTATCTTTAATTATTTACAAACATACTCTCTTTGCTTTAACTAAAAAAAATTGCATGACATCTAGATATGAATGGTATTAAAAATTTCGTTTGTGGGGTTTTGGCGAGGCTTGGACTGTGTCTGGTTTTCACTAGAGACATCTTGTTACGCCACACTTCTAAAATGAGAAAGTAACTTCTCATTAATTTTTCTATTATTTTTAATTTTATTGATATTAAACTGATATACATGTTTAATTGATATTTGAATTTGAAAATGGACTATACAAATTATGAAACAGCATTACAAACTTTACTTTAAAGAAAGTTTCAATGAAAATTAAAATTCCTTTATATAACCATATCATTCATTCATTTCAAGAACAAAACTTCGAACTTCACAAACTTTACAAATCAAATTCTATCGGCAGATTTGATGAAAATCCTATCTAATTCAATCCAACGAATTTCACAAATAAAAACCTATCCACACATTTCATAGACCTTTCTATCAAATTCTATCGTTTGTGCAATGGTTTACTTCTGTATAAACAGTATCTCATTAAAAGTCTGTGAAATTTAATACGAAAAAAAATTATCAAATCCTGAGCTTTAGAATTTCGGATGTGTTTGATCAAATTCCATCCTCTGCGTAATCGTTTATTTTTTATCAACAGTGTATCATTGAAATTCTATCAATCTTATCGACACAATTATCGAATGTACAAAGTTTAGTGATATTCGACGTAAACTCAAAATCTCAAACTCACTCCAAGAAGCTCTAGGGACACATACCGAAGTTAAAAAAACGATTAACTTTATTAAAGAAGCCAATCTAAGCTCCTTAATATAAAGGAAAATTATAAGGCAGTTAATCCAAGAATAAACAAATCAAAGAACTGTAACACCATCATTTGCAATGTATCCATTTACAATTCAACATTAACAAAACATATACCTGTAACTCGAACTTGTAAAAATCATAACTCATACATATCGTACCTGTCGCTAATTACCTAGATGTAGATGCGACGTTAAATAAATCTTTTAAAAAAAAAAAAAAAAAAAAAAAAAAAGACTTGTATCAAATCCTATATTTCGGAATGCCGGAAATTTCTGAATTCTATTTGTGCAGAAATCTTATGCTTTTCTACGAATATCATCTCACTGAACTCTATCAAATCTTAACGGTATTAATCTTTGTAACAAATCCTTCATTCCAGAATCTTGGATATTTCTATCACATTCTAACCTAAAAAGTTGTGTACATTTCTATCAAATTCTATCCATCGAGAAATCTGACACGTGTCTATCGATAGTTTCTCATCAAAATTCTATCAAATAGTATTGACATAGGACTTGTATCAAATCATATATTTCGGAATGCCGGAAATTTCTAAATTCTATTTGTGCAGAAATCTTATGCTTTTCTACGAATATCATATCACTGAAACTCTATCAAATCTTAATGGTATCAATCTTGGACCAAATCCTACATTCCAGAATCTTGGATATTCCTATCAAATTCTATCTTAAAAAGTTTTGTAAATTTCTATCAAATTCTATCCATGGATAAATCTAACACGTGTCTATCAATAGTTTCTCATCAAAATTCTATCAAATAGTATTGACATAGGACTTGTATCAAATTCTATGTTCCAGAATCTTCGAAATCTTTATCCAACTTTATTCTTCGAGAAATCTTATACTTTTCTATCAACAGCTTATCATTGAAACTCTATCAAATCTGATCCACTCCAGACTTTTATCAAATCCTACCGTCGAACGGGTTAACATCGGCCATGTGGGGTAACATCGGAAACCCCTAAATTTCCTAAATTGATACGATAAATTACTCAAAACTGTTCCAAGAATCTGGAATTAGTTCAAGCCAACTGTTTCTAGATTCTAGTTAAAAGCACCCTCCTTTAGTAATTTAAACTATCAGTTCAGGAATGTTCGAAGTTAACCCGTTTGACGGTACGTATTAGAATTTTGGAAATTTCTATCAACTTGTATCTTTGAGAAATCTTATGATTTTTTATCAACAGCATTTCATTTAAACTCTATCAAATCTTAACGGCTTATATCAATTTTTATGTTCCAGAATCTTGGATATTTCTATCCAATTCTATCTATTGAGAAATCTTGTTCATTCCTTCCAAAATTTTTTCATTGCATAAGATTGGATACAGTTTGAATGACAATATCTTGGTAGAAAAATGTAAGGTTTCTCGAAGAGTAGAATTCGATAGAAATGTTCAGGTTCTGGAAAATAGTTTCAATCAAAAACGGTTGACAGAAAAAGTATAAGATTTTCTAACGGGTAGAATTTGATAGATATTTTCGAGATGTCGAGTCATAGTCTCTAAATCCGAATTAGTAGAAATTTTACTAATTCAATTAGTAGCATTGTATCTGACTGTTAACTTAGTAATTTTATCACTTTCTAATAAATGAAATGGTAAGATTTATGTGACTAAATGAATTAGTAAGGGTATTCTACTAATGTGCTTAGTAGTACCTACTTACTGATTCAATGAGTAGCTTAGAATTGCTAAGGAAACATAATTTAATAATTTTTTAAATACATTCTGCTGGCTTTTATGTTTTATTTAAGAAAGGTTAATGTTTTCTCAATGCACCATCTATTTTTTCAATGCATCCTGCAATTAATTGCAGGATGAATCGTTCATCTTAGCTTCTTCAAAATGGGTAAGTTTTTGTTTCATATTAGTATTTAGGTGAATAGTTTGAAGGGAACTGGGAAAGTGTCGTTGAAAAAAGTTAGGTTAACCAAAATTTATTTTCAGAAAAATTCAAGACCTTCGAGGAATACAGTGTGCAGCAATTGGATACAATATACTTAAAAATCACTTAGATTCAGAAACTGTTGCCAAACTGGAAGTTATGAAGAGCAAATATTCACTTATTCATATATTTTTTTCTAAAATTTGCAAGTGAGTCAAAAAGCTAACCTTCAAAAGTACACTGAAGTTGTCCAAATGTCCGAATGTAAATTATTATTACATATTCCATTTATATGAATGATATGACTGATTGTTATCATTGTACAATAAGTTTTTTCTAAGTCAAAACGGTTTTTGAATTTTTCATAATAAAGAGCAAATTAATAAAGTATGCCTCTAGCCTCGGAGAACTCGGTCGGGAAATTATAACTTTCTAAGTGATGCCTTAAAAATGTTGCTTCCAACAGGGTTAAAATTGAATAATAGTCTTATTTGAAACAATTTTATTATTCGTACCAACAGAAAATTCAACAGCTTGGTTGCAATTTTTTCTTTCCCTTGACTGAAAAATCTTTTTAAGTTGAAAAGTCAACTCATGTTGAAAAGTAGTTTTTTTGTCGAATTCCACTGTTTCTGATTAAAAATTCATTTTTTTTGTAATATCAACTACTTCATTTTTCGTTCAGAGTTCATCTTTTTTGGAATACCAGTTCAATAACTAAGTTAAAAGCTGAACGCTCTTGTTAAAAAATTTTTTGTTTGTTCAAGATTCATCATTTTGATTAAAAATTTATCTCTTTCGTTGAAAAGTGAGCTATTTGGTTGAAAATTCGTTTTTACTTTAACAGAAAATTAATTGTTTTTCAAACTGAAAATGTAATTATTCCAGTCGAATATTCCAACATTTTAGTTGAAAATTCATCTCTTTAGTTCAATATAATACATAATTTAGAATTTATTCATTTTATTTTACTTTGAAAAATTATCATTTTTAGTTGAACATTCAACTATTCCAGTCAATGGTTCATCAGTTTAGTTGAAAATTCATCAGTTTGGCTGAAAATTTTTTTGTTTTTTTTTTCTGGAAAATTAATTTTTTAAACTGAAAATTCAACTATTTAGTTGAAAGTTTGTCTTTTTGATTGAAGATAAAAACTGCTTGATTAAAAGTTACTTGTTTGTTAAAAATTCATCTATTTCAGTAAAAGATTCATCATTTTACTTCAAACATTTTTTTCCTGCAAAATTAATTTGTTAAGTTTAAATTCAACTATTCCATTTTTGGTCCAAAACTGATATTTTTTAGTTCAAAATTCAACTATCAAGTAAAAATTTGTTTGAATTATTATTAAAATTCATAGACTTTAGAGACAAATTCACGAAATGATTAATTATGTTTTTAGTATTATTTGATTATTTAATTATTCAATGGTGCCAATATATTTAAGAATATCTTGTAATATAATTTTCCAAAGATTTATAAATTAAAAATAGTAATCAAATCCCTAAAAACTAAAAAAAAAAATTTATATGAACTCGCGAAACTGTGGACTTATTCCGAGTCGTTTAAAAAAAATGACAAATATTTGAATGGCTCCGTACTATAAAAAATTATGCCTGAAAAAAACTTGAGATATCTGGATAGAACTTGAAATTGAGTTTAAAGCTTACAAAGCTTTCCACCAAACAATCTTGAGCTTATTGTTGGCATAATTTTTAAAGTTTGATATTTATATGCGTATCTTTCGTTTATCGCATTATATTGTAATAGTTTTATCTAGCTAAAAGAAAAACAGTTACGACTTCGCAGTTGTTGTTGTCTCATAAAACCTTTTAAGATTATTAATATTCTAGTTTTAATTATCACTATGACATGTTTTCAATTCTGATTGAACGAACTTGTTTTTTAATCGGACCTAATCCGACTTTAATAATTTATTAATATATTTCAATAAAATTCTCTTCGTTGAAAAAACAGCTTTTACCAATTCCTTTAGTAGATATAGTTACTAATTCATTTAGTCAATTAGTCTTACTCATTGAACTAGTAGATTCTTACTAATTACCAGTAAACGAATCGTTACTATTTGAATTATTAGAAAACTACTACCAATTAGTAGTTTTCTACTAATTCAGATTTAGAGAGTAGGATTAAGTAAAGTTAGGTATTAGGAGCTAAGATTTCTAGAGTATCAATAAGAAAATCTTGACAGAAAATTATAAGACGATAAGCTTAAGTTTTAAAGCAGAAAAGCGTAATAAATGGTTAGGAATTTGGAATAGCATATTTGATAGCATTAGATCGAATTTTTACTTTTTTAAACACATAAAAATGTATAGGAATTGTGGCGACACTGGCCCATTCCGCTTTGATAAAAATCAATAGCAATTTCATCCAAAAGTTTCATAAAAATTGATTGCCTTTTTATCGGGACATCGTGAGACACTTCCGATAAAGGTGATTATTCATTTTGATAGACTTTATATCAAAGGCGCTTGATAGAAAGGTAACAAAAAATCTAAAATTTCGGAAAACGGATTGAATGATTGAAAATTTTATTTTAATAAATCCTATCAAACTTTTCCCGCAGGGGTACTGAGAGCTGAGCATCGGTTACTTCATCAGTCAAGATGTGGACAGCATATGGAAACAGGCTTTTTACAAAACCTTCAGCACAAGGTAATAACAAAATTAAATTACACATTGTTTCTTAATTTATTTATTGATATTGTTTAGAATATTTTTCTAATCGGCATCCCAACACTTGCATATAGCTACTATTATTTATTCAAGTGTGAATGCAAAATACTATCGTTCACCTTGATATTTATTATGAATAATAATTAATTTTCATGGTTAATTTTTAAGACTTATGTTTATTGTACATAAACACTTTAATACCAAATTTTAAAAAGGCATCTCAAAAAAGGATGTTAACGAGGGTATTTCAAAAGCACTTTCGAACGCAAAAAAGTGGGAGTATGATCAAGAAGAATTGATCACTAAGAGACTCTGAGAAAAAGAGTATTTTTGGTTAAAAGGTAATAAAAGTACCTTTTCATCAAGAACTAAATTTTATTCTACTCAATTATAATAATTTTAGAAAACAGGACATTCTTTGACAAATCTGGGAGGGCCCTAACCAGTTTTCCCTCAGCCGGGAAATGTAACAACATCGTTAAAAACCATGTGTGGCCCATGCCAGTTTACCTGATCAGGACCACATCATAATTAGGGCGAACTGGGCAGAACCTTGCTAGGCCCATATCAAGAATTCTTCACGGGTTACGATAGATATATCGTAAACTTGTATTACGAGTTTTAGCAGAGTCGTCAGTTTTTTAAGAGTAGACGTGTGATAACGGACTGCAGATTTTTTTCTTTTCTATCAAAGAAACTGCAAGCTGGAGAAAAGAGGCAATGAAACTGTAATGACGTCCATCGTGACGACGACGATAAAACTTTGTAGGCTGCTACTACAATTTCTGTGGCTCTTAAAAACGTTTAAAAGTTTACTTGAACCTAAAAGGAGGTGCTTAAGAAACTATATCTTGAGATGTACGATTGTTTAAGGTCAAACATGAAATTTCTAAATGATCCCTCAACTTTGAGTCTGAAAGAACAATCTTAAACTTATAAATTGGAAATTTATCACTTTCAATCATTTCTTATTTTGACTGCATAATTATAAAATTAAAATACGTATATGCTTCAATTTGAAGTACTATAAAATATACTTAACAATCATAAATTGAAATAAGTATTGAAAGGCTACATCGGCTTTCGTATAATTGTGATTTAATTTTGATTTTACTCGGCTTTCAGTAATCTGTAATTTTTATTTGAATATCAGATTTGATCCTGGCCGGGATTAGAAGCAAAGAAAAAAATTAATAAGTTAATGTGCCATTTTATATGATAATAAAATGTTCTTAAAAGGTATGCTATAATTCTGAGTCTGAAGGATGTATTCAATTTTCAACACTAATCCATTTTGAAGATTTTTACAATTGAAAATTTCCAGACTTGTTTAGTTTTGAATGTTTATAGTTCAAAATCATAAAATTTTGAACTTATTTTTTGTAAATCGATCCATCTTAAAGATTTGCATTGAAGATCCTTCAATTTTTGATGTTTATAATTTAAAATTATGTAATATTGAATTATTTTTTCAAATAATTTAATTTGGAAGATTTACGATTCAAAACTCTTCAATTGTCAACTGACGAAATTTCGCATGTAAATCATCACAATGATATATTTTCAAATTGTAAAAGTTGAAAATTGCATAATTTTCAATGGTGAATTTTCAAAATTAAAAACTCTTTAATTTTCAAGATTTCGGGTTCAAAGTTCTACAATTTTGAAGAGTTACGATTTAAAAAACTTCAATTTTCAAGATTTGTATTTAAAAGGTATGTAATTTGGAACAATTTTTCGGAATAGTTCAATTTTAAGGATTTACAGTTGAAAATTCGTCAATTTTGTCAATTTAAAATTGAAAACTCTTTAATTTTAAAGATGTATAAATAAAAATTAATAAATTTGGATGATTTTGAAGAACAAAATTCTAGTTTTCAATTCTAAGTCTTCCAAATTCAAATAATTTGTTATCTAAATTATGAAAATTACCAAATTTTTAATTGTTAAACTTAAAGCATGTACTACAATGTTTAGTTGTAAATTGTATAAATGAAAAACTCTTCAATTTTAAAGATTTATAATTGAAACTTCTACAGATTTGAAGAGTTACAATTGAAAACTTTGAAATTTGAAAGATGTACAAATAAAAAAAAATTTATTTGGATTATCCTAGATATCAAAAGTCAATTTTTTAATTCTAAATCCTCCGAATTGAAGAAGTTTCACATGTTAATCATCACAATGACATCTTTTCAAATTATAAAATTTAAAACTTGCATAATTTTTAATTCTTAATTTTCAAAATTAAAAACTCTTCAATTTTGAAGATTTATGATTCAAATTTCTACAATTTTGAAAATTTACAATTGAAAACTCTTCAATTTTCAAGATTTATATTTTGCAGGTATGTAATTTTGAATATTTACATATTTGGAATAGTTCAATTTTGAAGATTTGTAGTTCAAATTCTTGAATTTTTAAGATCTACAATTGGAAATTTTGTAATTTTAAGATACCTAAATAAAAATTCTTACATTTGGATGATTTTTCAAACCAAAGGTCAAGTTGTCAATTCGAAATCTTCCAAATTGAAGAAATTTTTTATGTAAATTATTAAGATTACATAATTTTTTAACTATTAAACCTAAAGCTTGAACAATTTTTAATTGTAAATTGTCAAAATTAAATCTCTTCAATTTTAAAGGTGTATAAATAAAATTTAAAAAAAATATAGAATTGATAATTATTCAATTCTCAAGACTTATATTTTAAAAGTATTTAATTATTTAACATTTTTTTTAAATAACTGAATTCTAAAGACTTAAAATTGAAAATTTTTTAATTTTGAAGATTCACAATTGAAATTGCTTTAATTTCCAAGATGTATAAATACAAATTCGTAAATTTGTATGATTTTGATCATCAGAAAAATTAAAAGTATAGTTTTCAATTATAAATCTTCCAAGTTGAAGAGATTTCGAATGTTAAGAATGAAAATTACAGAACTTTGCCATTTACATCTTAATACTTGAATGATTTTTAATTGTAGATTATAAAAATTAAAGACTTCAATCTTAGTGATTTATTATTTAAAGTTCTACAATTTTGAAAAGTCAGAATTAAAAATTCTTTAATTTATAAAAAACTCCTTAATTTAAAAGATTTGAAATTCAAAGTTCTGCAATTTTTAAAATTGCAACTGAAAATTCTTGAATTCTGAATGTATAGAATTGCAATAAGAAAATACAAAATTTCATACTGTAAAACTCAAAACTTTGCATAATTTTTAATTTTAAATTGTCTAACTTAAAGACTCTTCAATTCTGATTGGAAATTTAAAATAACGTGAATTTAATATTACAGTTCAAACAAAATAATTCCTACTCAATTAAAACAACTTCAAGTAGAAACAGAATTTTATAAGCTGTGAAATTGACCTATACCAATTAACTGTCAAATTATGAGCGGAAACACAGGAGCTTCAATGTGAACAAAGTGAATGAATGAATTTGAAGATTATTATTAATAATTCACTCACTATACCTTTTTCAATAGCTAATTACCCATTCTTCATCTATTTTGATCAGCAATTTTGATTAATCGAGAAATTTCAATTGGATCGACCACATCAACCATAGAATTACTCGAATCATGTCAATTATGATAACATATAAACAAAACGAATTTCAGAAGACGCTAACTATGATTTATCGAATTCCATGGTTATATGCCGTAATGCTTTCTCTGTGATACAGATGATTATTGATTTCAGCGAGACGATGGCAACGTAATTGGATTAAAATTTCATCGGACTCCTCGCGCCAGAGTTCCCCGATTCGATTGCAGTTTCTCTGCTGAGCCACATTTTCCCTCGATTATGAAATAATAGTCTTCAGAAATGACGTCAAAAGTGCATCTATTATTACTCAAAAAAATTTGTAAGCTGCTTATTGTTAGTAGCTAAAGAGCTCCAAGGACCTATAAAACTTCACAAAGAACTTTTATGCTTTAAACAAATAGACTAAACAGTTCAGTTGAGAATATTTTTAATAACTCGTTAATGGAAATTTGAGATAAAGGCGCTGTAACAATCGAATTCAGTAAAATCGGAGAAATTCGTTAAAAGAAAGTCGAAAAAGAATTTTTAAAAAGCCCTTTTCCCAATGGAGGGTAGGCAAACTTTCAAGCGGCGAGAGGAGAGGATAAAAGCAATTAAAAGCTCCACAGCTTTCACTCTGATATTAACTCTTTCGTGTAGGGTTCATCGTCGAAAGTGGATGAAAATTTCTATTCGATGGTTTCTTTGCCATCCTGATTTCAAAGGAAGAAAATGAGGGTCCGCGAGCTACTAATAATTCCTACGCTAGTGAAAAATTCATACTAACCAAGTGAAGCTAAATGATTTTGAACAAGATTAATGTAACTAAATTACGAAATAAAATAAAGTAATAAATCATTTTAGATGTTACTTTTCCCATAATCACTCCATCCTTGGATTGTATTTCAGAGAGAAATTGTATCTACCAGAAGACTCCCAGTTGAAAAAAAAGATTGAAATGAAAAAATTCTTATTTATCTCTAAACGCTCGGTTCTCAGTTCCTCGTGTTAACTCACAGCGCAGGCGCAGCTTCGATGTTCGTTCCAGACTTGCAAAATGTGACGTAGGGAGCGCGAGCCAATAACGCGAAGCCCCCTCCCTGCGACATCCACAAAACGATCCTTGTTATTAAACTTGTACGTGGCGAGCGCGAGCCAATCCGCGTGACACTACCAATGCCCCCACTCGCCTGTGTCCTGATTGGTGCGCCGCCGCCCAAGCGAAGTCCATAAAAGAACAGAGCACTTCTCCGTGTAACTCCCTGGTTTTCCTCGGCCATCAGATCATCCACGACAACCTGTTTGCTGTCCCCAGAACTGGACCACCCATCCGACTTGCTACCACCAATCACCTGCTACATAATCTCTAACGCAACAAAACTAACCACCAGTCTAAAATAAATCGCGAACTTCCAATGTACATATTTTTAGCCAATAAACTTTGCTTTTCCTTTTGTAAATTAGATTCCCTCTTCCATTTATTTTAATGCTTTTGAGTCAGTCTCAGTCCGCAGGCTGAATATTTAAGCTTCATTCAAATAAATTTCCTAATCAATTCCGATGGAAAAAAATGTCAACAGCAGGAATCGAGCCTGGATTTTCCGAATACAAACTCGGAGCATTACCGTCTGATCTAACTAGGAATTGAAAGACATGCAAAGTGCGTGGATTTTTTACAAGTTGTTTCTCTCGAAACTGGCTAAAAAGCGCATCTTATTACTTCAGTATATTACAAGTTCAATAATTACCCATTACTGGGAGAAATATCGATCCAAACAAAATTCCGAATGGTGTGGGTTCTCTTGTTAGAACATGCCCTGATAACTTGATAGAAAAAGTACACTAAAAATAAAGGGATGTTGAAACAAGTTTTGAGAATCTATGTAAGCATATTTCTTGAGTAAATATGGCGGCTTGAGGCCTCTATTATATATAGGTATAAAGAAAAGTAAAGTATTGTGGGTGAAAGGTTGAAGGGGTGGAGAGGAATAAAAGAAGGAAAGAGAAGAGAGCTGATGATGCGTTATTTGCGGAAGCGGTGAGCGGCACACAATGTCGATGAAAAACGAGGAAAAAAAGTAATGGAAGAGAGAAATACGAGAGGTTTAACGATCCTACCCTAGTCTCTGCAATACAGCCTTGGCAAAACATTCCTTTCCCGATACGAACTGACCTCTTGCTTTTCTTGCAAGCATCATATTTTTCTTCAACCTCAAAGAATTTAAAACAAAATTATTATTATTTTTCGCGACCACCTTTAAACAATTGTCTAAATTAACACTTTTTTCTCGCTTTTTTCGAGATATTCTGAAAACTTAGTTGGTCGGACATTATCCCAGATGGCAACCTAGTCAGGGAGTTGACTTGTGAATCCATGAATATTCTACACACGTCCCCTGGAACGCAAGAAAATTGTCACGACTTTTCTTTTAATTCGCGGATTCCTTCTTTCACGCAGCCTTGACTTTCTCATATTAAAAATGAAAAAATAACCTGTCAGGTTAGTGTCTTGAATAAATGTGGCAGAAGATTGCGTTGTTTGATTGATTCTTCAAAGCAATCTTCCCGCTTTTATGTTATAAAAAAACATTCTCGGGGTTTGAATACAATAGAGGGTATTTTTTCTTGAGAGATATTAAAAACCTTTAGCGATAAAAGAATTTTTCCAATTTAATTCTTGAAAGTGAACAGAAATTTCAAATAGAAATACCACCTTTTATTTGAAATTAGATACTTAGGAGCACTCTTGTCAACTGGAGTTCTCCAAATCCAGTTCTCTTTAAATTCTTTTTTAATGATATGCCAATTGAAACCTGCTTTCGCTGTTGAAACTACTATTATACACATTATATCAATATTTTTTTCATTTATTTTAATGACAATATTGTTATTAACGAATTCACAAAATTTGCAATATATAATTTTTTTCAAATTTTGTAATATTTCATATTACAACAGCCAACAGCCATACCACGCTGAAAAAACCAGTTCTCGTCAGATCACTGAAGTTAAGCAGCGTTGGGCGCGGTTAGTACTTGGATGGGTGACCATTCGAGAAAACTGAGTGCTGGTGGGTGTGGTGAGCCCACACTTGTAGTTATTTACTACAAGAAACTATCCACCTAGAAACACTACCCGAATCGGGTAGTGTCACGCCTACCCTGAAAAAGAAATGGCTTAATGGTGTACATACGTTCAATAAATATAGAGTCGGGGAGTTCGGCATTCTTTAAACTTTTTATGAGAACTCGTTCAATCCCTAGAATCTTTGCAAGCCTTTGAAATTCCATAAATTCTTTTTAAAATCTTATAAACCCCTTAACCTTTTTTTGAATCATGTGAAATATTTCGAAATATTACGAGATTCTTTGAAATTTTTAAAATCCCTTTCAAATTCTTCAAAATCCGTGAGGATTAAAATCCTTGAAATATTTTGAAATAATACGAGACCCCTTGAAATCTTTTAAGATCTCTGAAAATTAGTTAAAATCCTTGAAATTCCATGAAATATTTCGAAATATTACAAGTTCCTTTAAAATCTTTCAAAACCCACTAAAACTATTTGAAATGCATCAAAATCTAAAAAATTGGTAAGAATCCTTAAAATTTTATAAAATATTCGAAAGTATTAGAAGATCATTTAATTGTCTTTTTGGAAGCCACTAAGACTATTTGAAATGTACAAAAATCCGTTGAAATTCTTGAAATTCTGTGAAATATTTTGAAATATTCCGAGGTGCCTTGAAATCTTTAAAATCCCTTTAAAATTTTTCAAAATTCGTGGGGATCTTTCTGAATCACTTAAAATCCCTTAAAATATTTTAAAAGACACTAACAATATTTCAAATCCCTTGAAATTTCTGAAAAGAACTATTAAAATCCTTAAAATATTTCGAAATATTACGAGATCCTCTGAAATATTTAAAATCCCTTTCAAATTCTTCAAAATTCATGAGGATCTTTCTGAATCTCTTGAAACCCATTAAAAAATGTAAGACACTACAAATATTTCAAATCCCTTAACATCTCTTTAAAAATTGTTAAAATCCTTGAAATATTACGAGATTCCTTCGAATCCTTGAAATCCATTGAAAATTCATTGAATTTCACTCTCGATTTCACTAATATATCAACAATATATCAATTTTTTTGACTAATTTCAATTATTATAAAATTCGCGGAAATCTTTCTGGATCTCTTGAAATTCCTGAAAATATTTTAAAAGGCACTAAAAATATTTCAAATCACTTAAAATATCTTTAAAAAACTGTAAAAATCCTTCAAATATTTCGCAATGTTAGGAGATCCTTTGAAATCTTTGAAATTTACGTAAAATGCAATGAAATCTTCAAAAACCTTGGAAATCTTTCTGAATCTCTTGAAATCCCTGATGAACCTTTAACAGCCACTAAATTTGTTTGAAATTCCTTTAAATCTCTAAAAATCGATTAAAATCCTTGAAATTCCGTGAAATATTTAAAAATATTATGAGATGCCTTGAAATCTTCGACATCCTTTCAAATTCTTCCAAATCTGTGGAAATATTTCTGAAACTCTTGAAATCCCTTTGCCTATTTAAAAACCCACCAAAACTATTTGAAATCACTTAAAATCTTTAAGAATCGGTTAAAATACTTGAAATTCCGGGAATATATTTCAAAATCTTACAAGATACCTTGAAATCTTTAAAATCCGTTTAAAATTCATTGAATTTGACTCAATATATCAATTGTTTGTAGCAGGATAAGCATGATCTGGGTGCCCCCGCATGGATTTGCTTCATATTTAGGGGATACGTTTCTTTCATTATGAAACTGATTTACCCCAAGTGCCAAGTTCAAAAAAAAATTTTTACAACAATTATACATCAATTTTGAAAAATTAAAAAAATCAATTTTCTCAAAATTGGCTCAACCGATTTTGATGGTTCAAATATATACTATAGAAGGTACTAAGACAATTAAAAAAAAAATTGACACCTAATTCCTTTCAGGAGTAGGGTGTGAAAAAAATTATTGTAATTTTTTAACAATTTTTTTTAAATGAAGTACTGCTTGCACACCTACCATTTTTTGCCTATATTATGCTCACATTCAAGGCTTCAAAATATAATTTTGCGGAAATGATCACAGCATTACTTCATAGTTAAAAAAAATAAAAACTACTTATTGGCCCCTCACATGTATGCAATTCCATGAGAATGAGGGGCCAACTTAAGTTTCAGCTTATGACGCAATAAGTTATAGTCAATGGTATAATAAAAACCAGATGCAACATCATTATTCAATGTCAATTCACAGTGTGAATTGATTATAAGTAGATAGAAAAATACTTCTCTTCGTTTACTGCTGACATTCGCCAAACTAATTTCATGTCTGCCCAGGATGCACCACGTGGAGGTTGTCAGTCAGATTAGCATCCCTTACTTTATTTACACCAGACATGCCCAACTCGGGGAAATCCCCTCCGGGAACACATGTTCCGCGTCCACCTCTCTTTCTCCTAGAGAGCGGGAGAGGTGGTAGACGCAAGCGCGTGGTAGACGCGTACGTCACAGAGGAGAGATTCTCGCAAGCGTTTACCACCACTCCCGCTCTCTAGGAGAAGGAGAGGTGGACGCGGAACATGTGTTCCCGGAAGGAATTTCCCCGAGTTGGGCATGTCTGGTGTAAATAAAGTAAGGGATGCTAATCTGACTGACAACCTTCACGTGGTGCATCCTGGGCAGACATGAAATTAGTTTGGCGAATGTCAGCAGTAAACGAAGAGAAGTATTTTTCTATCTACTTATAATCAATTCACACTGTGAATTGACATTGAATAATGCTGTTGCATCTGGTTTTTATTATACCATTGAGTATAACTTATTGCGTCATAAGCTGAAACTTAAGTTGGCCCCTCATTCTCATGGAATTGCATACATGTGAGGGGCCAATAAATAGTTTTTATTTTTTTAAAGTATGAAGTAATGCTGTGATCATTTCCGCAAAAATATATCTTGGAGCCTTGAATGTGAGCATAATATAGGCAAAAAATGGTAGGTGCGCAAGCAGTACTTCATTTAAAAAAAAATTGTTACAAAATTACAATAATTTTTTTCACACCCTTCTCCTGAAAGGAATTAGTTGTCAATCTTTTTTTAAATTGTCTTAGTACCTTCTATAATATATATTTGAACCATCAAAATCGGTTGAGCCAATTTTGAGAAAATTGATTTTTTTTATTTTTCAAAATTTATTTATAATTGTTGTAAAAAATTTGTTTTGAACTTGGCACTTGGGGTAAATTAGTTTCATAATGAAAGAAACTTATCCCCTAAATATGAAGCAAATCCATGCGGGGGCACCCAGACCATGCTTATCCTGCTACGGCCATTCGCGAAAATCTTTCTGAATCTCTTCAAATCCCTTGAAATCTTTTAAAAACAATTTAAACTACTCGAAATCTTTTGAAATAAGTTAAAATCCTTAAAATTCCGTGAAAATTTTTGAAATATTACAAGATAGCTTAAATTATTTTTTTCAGAAAACCACTAAAAATATTTGAAATGTCTAGAAATCGGTTAACATTGTTGAAATACCGTGAAATATTGAGAAATATTTCGAGACACTTAAAAATCTTTGAAATCCATTTGAAATAATTTTAAATCCATTTGAAATAATTTTAAATCCATTTAAAATAATTGGAAATCTTCGCAATCCGTGGGAATCTTTCTCAATCTCTTGAAATCCATTAAAATCTTTTAAAATCTACTAAAACTACTCGACATCCCTTAAATATCTAAAAATCGGTTAAAATACTTGAAATTCTGTGAAATATTTCAAAATCATATTCATTAAAAGCTTCAAAATTCGCGGAAATCTTTCTGAATCTCTTAAAATTCTTTAAACCCTTTTAAAAGCCACTCAAACTACTCGGGATCTCTTAAAATTGGTTAAAATCCTTGAAGTTTTGTGGAATATTTCGGAATATTACAAAATTCCTTGAAATCTTTTAAAAACGACTAAAATTGTTTCAAATACCTTAACATCTCTAAAAAATTGGTTACTTGAAATATTTCAAAATATTACCAGATCCATTAAGATCTTTTAAAAGCCACTAAAACTGCTCGAAATCTCTTAAAATCTCTAAAAATCTGTTAAAATCCTTGAAATTCCGTAAAATATTTTGAAATATTATGAGATCCCTTAAAATCCTTGAAATCCATTTAAAATTCATGAAAAGCTTCAAAATTCGCGGAAATCTTTCTGAATCTTTTGAAATTATTTATAATATTTTAGCAGTCACTGAAGATATTTGAAATCCTTTAGAATCTCTAAAAATCGGTTAAAAACCTTGAATTTCCGTGAAATATTTTGAAATATCACAAGATGCTTTAAAACCTTTTAAAAACTATTTAAACTGCTTGAAATCCCTTGAAATCTCTAAAAATCGGTTAGAATCCTTCAAAATCCGTGAAATATTCCGAAATATTAGGAGATCCCTTAAAATCTTTGAAATCCATTTAAATTTCAATAAAAGCTTCAAAATCCGCGGAAATCTTTCTGAATCTTTTGAAATCATGTACAATCTTTTAGCAGCCACTAAAACTATTTAAAATCCTTTAGAATCTCTGAAAATCGGTTAAAAACCTAGAATTTCCGTGAAATATTTTGAAATATCACAAGACGCCTTAAAATCTTTTAAAAACTACTTAATCTGTTTTAAATCCCTTCAAATCTCTAGAAATCGGTTAAAATCCTTGAAATTTCGTGAAGTGTTTCGAAATATTACAAGATCAATTCAAATCTTTGAAATCCCTTTCAAACTCATTGAAATCTTTAAAACCATTGGGAATCTTTCATAATCTCTTCAAATCTCTTGAAATCTTTTCAAAGCGATTAAAATTACTCTAAATGCTCTAAGCTTCTTTATAACATTCACATGTAAGTCCTTCAAAATTCCTTTAAACCTTTTGAAATCCTAAGATATCCTCTAGAATCCGTCGATATGAAATTAAATCTATTGAGAATTCTTAAAATTCTTTGGCATCCCATGAAATCTTTTGAAATCCTCTTGAAATTCCTTTAAATTCTTTGTCCTTCCCAGAAATCGTTCTTAATTCCTTAAAACCCTCCAAAGGCCCTCAAATTTCCATCGAAATCTTTCGGTATATCTTGAAGCATCGTAAAATCCCTTGAAAAAATGTAAATTCTCTCTCCAAATGTACTAAGTAATTTCTTCAAATTCTTGGAATCTTTTAAAATCATTTGAAATCTGTGAAGCCTCTCGTAATCCTTTGGAATCAATTGAAATGCCCTGAAACTTTCGTAAAGCCCTAAAATCTTTTGAAATTCCTTCAAATCTCTTGAAATCCCTAAAAAGCTTTGGAAATCTCGTGAAAATAATAATAATTATAATAAGTGAAAATAATTTATATATTAAGTGAAAAATATAAAATCTTACATAAGAAGGGAAGATAAAAAAATCACTAAAATCTCATAAATTCTTACAATAGGGGAGGAGAGGGTCTAAAATTTCAATAATTATGCTTCCGTAATTAATGGAAGTTCCCTTAGTATCGACATACAATATTTCATGTGGTATTTTTAAAATACGAGCCTTTGAAATGAGATATAATTTAAAATGAAAATTTTCCGGTTTCATCAAAACGTTAAAATCGCCATCATAAATACAGTAAAATATTGCTCACGACCAAAAACCCTTTCAACTACAAATGGGAGTGTAAATTTGATAAAAAACAACGATTCGAGCGCCATTACGAATTCAAAGGTTGAATTGGTAAATATAATCGCGCGTAACTCGTGTAAATGAGGGAAGCTTGGATACAATTTTACATTCACATTCGCATTTCAATCGCTTGAATAAATTACGCGAAAGCCAGCATGACAAAAAAGGAAGCCCAACTGTATAATTTTACCGTAGATTACAATTAATAATTGGGAGAGAACAAAAGTTTCTTTCGCAACATATTTGATATTAAAAGCAATTTTATTGAAATATTATTTTGGTAAATGTAGACCGAATCCATTTCAAATCCGAATAAAAATGAATCATCGATTTCTAATTTTTTTTTTACATTTTAACAAATTTTTAAGAGATCCCTCAAAGCCAATTTGAAAAAAAGGTAACGCGTATTTTCCTAAGTTAACATAGTGACATTTTGACATTTTTTACGAATACTTTTGAATTTTGGGGGTACAATGAGGTTTTTTGCAAATTTTACTTAATGAACCGTGGCATTTTTAAACCAATGCTGGAATTATTTCAAATAAAAAAAATTTCTAAAAAATCGTACCTTTTTCCCGGAATTTCAAATAATAATAAGTACTATTTCCCATTTGAATTTTTTTATTTTTCGCAAGAAAAAAATGATTTTCGATTATTTTTTCCAAAACCTTGCCCCACTCGCGATTTTTGAGATTTTGTGGGTTTTCTTGTTCCACTTTGTCAACCTTTTTCAATACTTTGAAACCGATGAGAATGAATAAGAAATAATAACAAATGGTAAACTTATTTCGATTAAAAAAAAGGAAAAAAATTTGTCTCAAAAACCCTACCTTTTTTCCTGAAATTCTTAGCAATAATAAGCACTAATATAGTCAACTCAACATAAATTTCCCATTGGATTTTTTTTTGTTTTTCTAGAGAAAAAAATTATTATTTTTTTTTTTTCAAAACCTTGACCTTTTTTCGTTTTCTAGGTCAACTTCTGAAAATTTCAAGGATAACTTTTAAAAAAATTCTATTCAAAATTTGACCTCAAATCAATTCCAAAGCATTGTACTGTTAGTAACATAATTTCCAGGAAAATTTGGATACACTAACAAAAATTGGAATAACTCTAAAGAAATTAAAGTTTTTTAAAGTTCTTGGGCGCATTTTAAATATAAGATTTCACAGTATTATATTAAATTGTTAAGATATTTTTTAAATTTTGTCCCTAGATTCTGACCCAGGGTGCAAAAAAGTAGCAAAATTTCGAAAATGTGTAAACACTTACAAACATTTTTAAAAATCAATATTTATCATAATTTAATCCCTACTCTTACCCTAGGATAGAATCTAGGGTCATTTTTTTGAAAAATATCTTAACAATTTATCAAAAGTTTTCAAATTAGCCAAAGAACTATAAAAAATGTTGATTTTTTCCAGCGATATTCTAATTTTCGAAAACATTGAAATTTCACGTCTTTTTGCAATATCTTTTTATTGAATTGATATTTTGCCTTCAACTGGCGCTTATTAGATGCAGAATTTCATGAATTTTTGTATTATTATAAGTATAAAAATTTTACGTTCATATTATAATAAATGTTTTTTTATCAACAGATTAAAAAAAAAATGGCGTGTAGATATAATATCCGCTCGTACTTTAAGTAAAATTATTAACCAATGCAAATTTGAAAAGTCTTTTCGACTGTTATTTCATTCTAAACGAAATTTTGTAATAAAGTAAAAAATGATTATTATGTAATAGTTTGAAAAATATCTTTCTTGGAATTTGATATAATTCTACCAATCTGAATTTGTAAAATAAGCAAAAAAGTATTAAAGTAATTATTAAAACTTCAAAAAGGAATGTTACTAAAAATTTCCAGGCTCTTTTTCAAAATTCTTGGATACTTCCAGGTTATTTAGGTTCTTTATCAACATTCCAGGACTTTTTCAGGTTTTCCAGATTCTTTAGAAACCCTGTTATTTCAACTGAAAAAAAAATTAGTTTGTTTTCTCTTAAGTTTTTACGAATAATACATATTAATAGAGTCTCATTACCATAAATTTCCTGCGCAGATTTTTTTGGTTTACAGAAGAAAAAAATTATTTTTCATTTTCTTTCGAGAACTTTGCCCTTTTTATATTTTTTAAGATTTGAAGGTCTTTATTATTCTAGTTTATTATTTTTTTTTTCAATCTTTCGGAACCGGTGTGAAAAACTGATAAACGGAAAAGTGTAAACTTATTTCAATTTTTTAAAAACAAGAATCTTATTAAAAACTCCACCTTTTTCCGGATTTTTTTGGGTGATTGGATGCTAATATAGTCTACATACGATACATTTGTCGTTTGGATTTTTTTTTTTCGGGAGAAAGAAATTTTGTTATATTTTTTTTTAAACTTTGCTCTATTTGACATTTTTAAAAATTTTAAGTTTTGCTATGTTTTGAGTTGTCAAGTTTTTCTTACTATTTCAAAACCGACGAGAAAAACTAAGAAAATATTAAAAATGGCAAAGTTCTTTCAACTTAGAAATATTTTTTTTTTAAACTCCACCTTTTTTTTGCCTAAATTTTATCGAGATACAAATACCCTTTATATTTAACATTGATGGTAAGTTGACTATATACATTACCTATCACTTTTGAAAATTTCGGGGAAAAAAGAGATACCTGTTTTGAGAAAAATTTCGTGTTTTAAATTTTCAAAAACTCGAAATAGCTATAACATATTTTATTTTTTCTTCGTTTTTCTCAGTGTTTTCGAAAGAAGGGCAAAAACTTGACAAAATGGTACCAGAAAAAACTTAAAATCTCAAAAATTACAAAAAGCACAAGGTTATAACAAAAATCAAAAATAATTTGTTTCTCCCGAAAAAACAAAAAAATTCCAATGGGGAAATTTATGGTAGATAAGAATATATTATAGTACGTTCGTAGAAAATGTCTCCTTGTTTTTCACGTAAACGAACATCTTTCATGAGCAAGCCAATCGTGAACATTAGGGAAGTTCTTATTTATACTTGATGGATTTTTTTTTAGAATTTCCCTGCTCTCACGTCTCAATTTTGTTCGAATGCCCACAAAAAAAGATGTCCAAATTTCAGCCAAATCCTTTAATATTTAGGGGTCCCACTGATTTAACATGGGGAAAAGTAAGCTTTTGTAAACCTAATATTTAAACGCGATTATATATTGAAAATAATTCCGTATTTCCCTATAAATGAAACATTTGAATTTTACGTAATATTATGGTGTTTTTTCATAATTTTTTTTATAAATAATCATTAATCAGTGATTTATTAACACACAGTCTTTTTTAAGCTGATTTTCAAGTATTTAAACAATTTTAATTTGTCTCACGTAAGTCGCGAAATGAACTCATTTTCTAGACGTTATGAATTCTTCAATAAATGATAGCAATACAATACTTTATTTTTATAATTTTGCAATTATTTATATAATACGTGTTTGCTCAAGTATATGCCGACCTGTTTGATTTGAAATGGATACGGTTCATATTAGAAAACGTATAAAAGTAATAATTAGTAATTAAAATTGATAAAATTCCGTATTAAAAAATTAATTGCAAATAGTATCTATCTAGGAATGGTCATAAGTTATAAATTAATTCAAAATTATGAAGGCTAAGTGATCAAAGGGTCTTGATTATGTCAGAAGATCAGGATATGTTTCGCATGTGTTAATGGCAGATGTAAAGGGGTGTGAGCAAAGGTGGTCTTAATTTGGCGGCTGCTCATGACACTTGTAAATTAGTTCAACCAGACCCTCGGATTTGGTTCGGAATCGAGTTCGGAATCTCCTGCTCATGAAATCTTGTGGAAGAAGCAAGTCTGAGGACATCATATTGCAGAGTTCTGGAATTAAATTCTAGAAGAATTTATTTTTCAGTCTGCAATTTTTTTTATAGAAAATCGTTTTATTCGCTGCCTAAAGATCGCCAAGAAAATTGTATCCCTTAGGTAATGTGGAACACACCCGAAATCATCCCCCAAAACAAAAAAATTACCAAAAACACAATAAATCAAAATTCTGAAATATTGTGAACAAACTTATTTCATTTTGTGCCCAAAGATTGCCAAAAGTTTCACCCCCGCTCCCCCCCCCCCCCGAGAATGTGGAACACACCCCAAATCATCCACCAAAAACTCGAAAAATTCATCAAAAATACATCAACTCAAAATACTGAACTTTTCTGGCACAAAGTTATTTTAATTGACGCCCAAAAATCACCAAACAAGTTTCATCGCCCCAGAAAATGTGGAACACACCCCAATTCATCCACCAAAAACTTGAAAAATTCACCAAACATACCCTAACTCAAAAGTCTGAAATTTTTTTGCACAAAGTCATTTCATTCAATGCTCAAAGATCGCCAAAAAAGTTTTATTCCACTAGCGAATGTGGAACACAAACCAAATCATCCCCCAAAACTTTCAAAATTCACAAAAAACACATTAACTCAAAAGTCTGAACTTTTCTGGCCCAAAGTTATTTTAATTGATGCCCAAAAATGGCTAAACAAGTTTCATCCACCTAACACATGTGGAACACAACATACATAATCCCAGAATACTTAAAAAATTAAACACTTAAAAAAAATCTAATTCTAATTTAAAACTGCAGGCCTCGGACTCACTTTAGAGGTCGAAAATCGTGTCAATAGTATCACAAAGTTTTTAAAATAGTATCAAAATTTTTCAAGTATTAAAAATGAACTTCAATGTTTATTTAAAATGTTATTCTTTAGTCAATAAGTGACGTAAAAATATTTATTTATTTTTCGCAGGCTTCACAGTCTATTTTTTATTTTCCACTCAAAACCGAACGGAATTAATAGAACTTAATGAGAAAATCTAACTATTTTTGGTTGAAAGTTCATTCCTTTTGGTTGAAAAGTCTACTATTAAATTTTTGGTTATGAATTCATCTTTTTCGGTCCAAAGTTTAATTATTTTGTTTGAAACTTAATTATCTAGAATAGAAACAAATTTTAAACTCTACATTTTTTTCTGAAGTTATTAGGAATAATAGGTACACATTGAGATTTTTTGTTTTTCAGAAGAAAAAATTGTTTTTGATTTCATTTTGAGAACCTTGACCCTTTAAAATTTGTTTAATTTAAAGGTTTTTATTATTCCAGGTTGTCAAGTTTTTTCTATCATTCGGAACCGATTAGAAAAAATATGAAACAAAAAAATAATAAAGTCTCTACGATTAAAAAAAAAAAATTGTAAATAACCCCACCTTTTTCCAAATCTTTTTACGAATAATAGGTACTAATAAAGTTTACCTAACATACATTTTCCATTTGGAATTTTTGTTTTTCGGAAGAAAAAAAAATATTTTGTTTTCAAAACCTAGCCCTTTTTGCCATTTTTAAAATTTCAAACCTTTTTTACATTCTCATCCTAATAAGAAGGTATTGGTTTGATGTAAAATTAGACTTAGTCGGTTTTCATCAAATCTCCACGTTTCGAGACCCCCCCGAATCAGAAAAAAACGATTTTTACGAAGGTGTCTGTCTGTCTGTTAAGCAGCTATTTTGGATAAAAATTCAAAAAGTTAGAGCATTTTCAAACATTTTGAGATAATTTCTTTTCAAGATTCAAAAATTCTAGGTACGGATATTCATAGTGCTCAAAAACTCAAAAAATTTACCCTTATGGTTTTTTTCGATCAAAAAAAATGATCAGAGTTATAGCATTTTCAGATTTTTTTGTTCCGTTTTGTCAAGTTTTTTTTTCATTTATTTGAAGCCGATGAGAAAAACTAAGAAAGTGGAAAAAAAACGGCAAAGCTATTTTGATTTTTTTAAGAAAAAAAGGATTTGTTGAAAGTTCAATAATTTTGTTAAAAAGTTATATTTCTTGGTTCAAAATACTGTTTTGTTGAAACTTTAACAATTTAATTGGAATTTTTTTCTTTCTTAATTAACAAATTCTTGATTGAAAATTCAACGAACTATTTTGTTGTATATTCTTCTTTTTGTTTGAAAATTCATCTCGTTCTGTAGAAATTTCACTTTTTTTTGTTTTGTGCAAAAATTCGTTTTTTTTTTATTGAAAATTAATTCTCATTTAAAATTTGACTACACCATTTTCGGTTGAAAAATGATCTTTTTTTGTTAAAAAATTCAACTATTTAGTTAGTACAAATTAAAAAAATATAACATAAATATTAATCAAATCCCTTTTTCTAATTATTTACTTACAAATTTATGTAACTAGATAACATTCTCCTTTTTTGGTAGAAAATTAATTTTCTTGGTCATAATTTCAACTATTGGGTTAAAAATTTATATATTTTGGTTGGAAATTCATAATTTCAGTTGAAAATTCACTTTTTGGGTTAAAAAGTAATTTTTTTAACCCAAATTTAACTATTTTGTAGAAAATTCAAATGATTATTCATAAATCAGCTATTTCGTAGGAAATTCAACTATTTGTTACAAAATTTAAATGTTTTTTTGTTGTTGAAAAATTAGCCTTTTTTATTGAAAAATATTTTTCCTGAAAAAAATTTAACTACGATTTTTGCTTAAAAACTGATCTTGGTTTAAAATTCAACTATATGGAGAAAAATTTAAGTATGTTGTTGAAAATTCATCTTTTTAGGAAGAAAATTAATCTTCTTGGTTGAAAGTATATCTTTTTGGCTAAAAATTTAACTATTTGGTTGAACATTCAACTGTTTTGTTAAAAGCTCATGCTTTTTGCTTAAAAATTTAACATTTTTATGCAATTTTTCTATCTTATTGACTGAAAAATCGTTTAGGTTAAAAATGCAAATGTTTTGTAGATGATTCGTTTTTGTTTAATGAATCTTTTTTGGTTGAGGATTCAACTGTTTTTGATTTAGAATGAAAATTTGTTCTTCGTGAAAAATTCAACGATTGGTTGAACTGGTTTTTTAATTCATAAGAAACAGTCAGATTTTACCCCCCCCCCCAGCGCTTGTGAAAATGGCCTATCGTCCGAGGCCTGCATACATTTAAAAATATAGTATAATTCAATTTTTTTATATAAAATGGAGAGTTTAACTATTTTATAAATCTGGTATACAATATAATTCTACCATAAAATCGCGTGAAATCTTTTGAAATCTTTTAAAATACCTGGAAAACTCGCGCATCCTCTAAAAACCCTTGAAATCTTCAAAATCACTTGATATCCGTAAAAATTCCTGGAAATTTTATAATTTCTTTTAAAATACTATGGAACCCCTTAAATATGGCGAAGTTCCTTCAAATCTCTGAAATCCCTGAAATCCATAGAAATCCCCAAAAGCTCCCAAAAATTTAATTTATTCTCTGCAAAATTCTGCATCAGTTATTACTATTACCCTGGTCAACAAAACCTCAACCCTCAACAGTACTTATTTCATCTTTTAAATATGATTGATATCCTGGATACCTTTCTGAATCATTTTTATAATATCTCTATAAATTCCTTGGAATCTTTTAAAAACCCCTAAACTCTTTCAAATTCTTTAAAATCTGTGAAAATTTATAAAATCATTTCAATTTTGTTGAGCCGCTAGTAATCCCACAAAACTGGAATAAAATGCTGTGAAATATCTTAAAGTCTTTATTATCTTTCAAAATTGGTTAAAAAATGATGACATCTTTGAAATCTGTTGAAATCCCGTAAATTTGATATATATCCTTTAAATCCCATGAAATCTTTTAGAATGCCCTGAAAGCTTTGCATAATTACTACTAATTTATTACTATTACCCTAGTCGACAACCTCATCAACACTTATTTTATCTATTAAATATGATTGATATACTGAACCCCTTTATAAATAATTTTTATGATATCTTTTCAAATTACCTGAAATCGTTTAAAAAACCCTAAACTCTTAAAAATCTGTCGCAATCCCTTGAAATTAATCAAATTCCTTGAATTTTGTAAAGTGGTAATCCCGCAAAACTCGAGTAAAATACTGTAAAACATCTTCAAATCTTAAAACCTTTGAAAATTCGTTCTTGAATTTTTCCGTGAAATCTATTAATTTAAATAGTAATTCAAAGAAATTTTTATTCAACTTTACTTTAGTGAAAATGATAAATACAAGTTTGCTATTAATAAGTTTAATGCCAGTACTATAATAGTTATTTGCGATACAAGGACCCTAAGTGGCACTTTTTCGGCCGAGTACTGCATTTTACACGAGGCAAAGTGCCACTTAGGAGCTGAATGTCACATACTATTTTTTATCACACCAGCCAATCATAAGTGCCTATGCTAAAAAGTGCTATTTTAGGTATCGTTCGCAGTACCTAAAATCACACTTATAATGGCTGAGTGATAAAAAGTTATTTTTATGAATGAAAAAGCATTATTGGGTGATTGCCAAAAAGCTGACGATTTTAGACCATGAGACTTTCATAAATAAACAAATTTTCAAACCACCTAAAATATTTTTTTTTTGATCAAGGGTAACCCAAAGGTTTATTTGATTTTAAATTCCGCGTTTCAAAACTTCCTCTTATTTTACCGTATGATTAATTAACATGGAACGTTATCGGACATTCTATAAAAAATATTATGCAAAAATAGTGATCATTATTAACAGTTATTTGAGAGAGACTTTAAAGTGATTTTTAAAATCCGTAACTCTAAATTCCAGGTTTGTCAGGTGAGCAGACACCATGATTTTTCATTTAAAAATTAAATTGTAAAAACTCAATAAAAAAAAAGTTGAATTAAGGGGTTTTGAATTTTCCAATAGCATCTTTTACATACCAATACGACCACCAAATTCTGTTTTGAAATAGAATATAATCCACTGTATGAGTCATACGTACCTGAAACACAAAATAAATGTACACCTTAGTATTTAGTATAATTATAATATGAAAAAATATATTTTTTCTTGAGATTAGTGAACATGTTAAATCGAAGTTTGAAACAAAATTCCTGACTTTTCCCTAACTTTCCTGAATTCCTTATAATCTTATGGAATATTTTAATTTCTGTTGAAACCCTACAAATCCCCCAAATATTGTAAAATTCCTTGAAATCCCATACAATTTTATAAATACTTGAAAAATTCTTGAAATATTAGGAAGTCATTTGAAATTCCTTAGGAAGTCCTGAAATATTTAATATCTATATTTAATTTAATATTCCATTTCATTTACTTCCGAAAATTCTCTGCAAATTCTTTGAATTTCCCTAAAATCTTTTGATATCCTTAATACTCTTTTAAAGTTCCTCGACATTTTTCAAATCTCTTGTCATTTCTTGGAATGTTGTGAAATGCCCTGAAATCTTTCAAATCCTTTGACGTTTTTTAAATCTCAAAAGCCCTTGAAGATCCTACAAATTCGCATAGGTCTGGTAAAATCCCTATAAATCCTTTGAAATTTATTTTAATGAACAGATTAGGGACCGTCCATAAACTCCCTTCTCCTTTTGTAAGGAATTCTTATTTTTTCTACTGTTTTTAACAAACTTCCCATTTTTATATTTTTTTCGCTTGAATTTGAACTGAATTAATAGAACCCAGTAACAAAATCCAACTATTCTTGGCTAAAAGTTGATTTTTTTGGTTGAAAAGTCTACCATTATATTTTTGGCGTAACAATATTATTTATATTTAAACTAGCAGTTTTTATTAATATTTTAATTATTAAACAAAATTTATTTGTAAAAAAAAAATAAACAAATTTAAATTGATTTTTGGATCGGAATCCATCTCGTATGATTAAAAATTGTACTATTTGGTTGAAAATTTAATTACTATGTTGAAAATTTTATTATTTTGTTAAAAATGTTATTATTTTGTTGAAAATGCAACTGTTTTGTTAAAGTCGTCTTTTTTGTTCAAAAACGCACCTACTTAGTTGAAAGTTGAAATACTTTGTTAAAAATCCTTTTTTTTTTTATTTGAAGATTCAACTATTTGGTTAAAAATTCATCTTTTTTAGTTGAAAATTCAAGTACTTGGTTGGAAATTCATGTATTTTGTTGACAATTAATCTTTTTTTGTAGAAAATCTTATTGTTTGAAAAATAAATTTTCTGGTTGAAAATTGAAATCTTTGGTTGAATGTTAAACCCTTTTCTTGAAAATGCTTTTTTTGGAAGATTCATCATTTTAGGTGAAGATTCATCTCTTTGGTTGAAAATTAAACTTTTTTTCTAAAAATTCGTTTTTGGTTGAGAATAAATGTTCTGTACTGTGAATATAACTATTCCATTTTTGGTTAAAAATTCATGATTTAAATTGAAAATTGATCTCGTCTGATTGAAAATTCCTATATTTTGTTGAAAATTCGTCTTTTTGGTATAAAATTAACATTTTTGTTGAAAATTCATATTTTTGGATGGAAATTAAACTACTTTGGTAGAATATCGAACTATTTGGTTAAAAATTAAATTATTTATTTGAAAATTTGACTATTCTGATGAAAAATAGTTTTTTCTTTGGGCTAAACATTAAGTTTTTTATCTGAAAATGTATCTATTCCAGTTTTATTTGAAAATTTTTTCTTTATAAGTTGAAAATTCATGTTCTTTTTTGCTGAAAATTCTTCTCTTTGGGTAGAAAATTAAACTGATTACCTAAAATTCATGATTTTGGTTGAAGATTCAATTACTTTTTTAAAAATTCAACTATTTCGTTGAAAATTTATCTTGATTGAAACTTAACTTTCTTTTTGAAAATTCTTCTTTTCCGTTTTTTTAAAAGTCAATTGTTTTTTTAAACATTTAAATTTTTAACTTAAAAACTTAACTATTTAATTTAAAATTCATCCATTGGGTTGTGGATTCAACTATTTTGTCAAAAATGCGTTTTTCTTTGCTGAATTGCACTAGTTAATAATTTCTTTTCAAAACTAGCTTTTTAAATTTCAAATTCATCTGTTTTATTTTTGTTTGTATTTTTTTTTCAGTTGAAAATGAAACTATTCAGTTGAAAATTTATATATTTTTTTGAGAATTCGTCTTTCGGTACAAAATTAATATTTTTGGTCGAAAATTCACCTTTGTATGTTAAAGATGTACCTATTTAGTGAAAAATTAAACTATTTGGTTGAAAATTTAATTATTTTGTTTAAAATTCAATTGCTTTGTTGAACATACATCTTGTCGGATGGAAATTTTTTTTTGTAGATAGGTCATCTTTCTTCATTACATAGAAACTATTTTGTAGAAAATTGAACTATTTGGTTGAAAATGTAAGTATTTCATTAACAATTTTGGATAGAAAATCGGTTCTTTTGGATTTAAACTTCACCTATTATGGTAAGAAAATAAACTTTTTTATGTGAAAAATTCGTCTTTTTTGGTAGAAAATTTAGCTTTCTTGGTTAATAGTTCGTCTATTTGGGTCGAAAATTAATCTTGTTTGTTTGAAAATCATAATTTTGGTTGAAGATTCAACTACTTTGTTATAGATAAATTCGACTATTTCAGTTGAATTCAACTAATTGAAAATTCGTTTTTCTGTTGTTGAGAAGTAATTTTTCAAACTGAAAATTTAACTATTCAATTTTTGACTGAGAACTTGTCTATTTTAGTTGAAAATTCAACTATTTGGTTGAAAATTTATGTATTTCGTTTAAAAATTCATATTTTGGTATATTAATTTATCTTTTTGGTTGAAAACTTTCACTATTCAGTTGAAAGTTCATTTTTTGTTGTTGAAAATTCAACTATATTTTGTTATAGTCGTCTTTTTTTATTTATCTTTTATGGTAGAAAAGACATCTTTCTTCGTTAAAAATTATTCTCTGCTAGCTGAAATTGAACTTTTTTGTCAAAAATTCGTTAGTTGCATCAGGTTACATCATCCTTCCAAATCCAATAGAAATCCTTTACACGGCCCTGTCTGTTTATATTCTGAGGGTCTGGAAATAGTATCAAGGCCAATGCAACCAATGCCCGAAACCGTTCTTAATTCCAAGTTCCAGTGTACTAAATTTGTTTGTGTCAACAATATTCGTTTTTCAGAATGCTTTAATTTTTTGTGAATACGAGTGCGCCACATTAGATGCTGAACCATATCAGAAGCCGCTCTCCTAGAGTGAAAAAATGGTTGCATTAACGAGCAATTTGAGAAAATAGTACATTTAGTGTCATTTTTTCAATATAGTAGCAAAAAAGTGACATAGATAAAAAAAAGTGTCAAATAGTGTCAATAGTGGCGAGAGTCCGAACCCTGAAATCGACTAACGACGTTATAATTAACGGATAATCCTGGAAGCACCAATTGCGGATCAGATATTCAAGCAACATTGGTTCCACGTAACAAGCTAATATTATGAGAGCGAATGGGATAAGGGCACGGTTGGAATATATGAATTTGGATAGAATTGCAGTGCGAGAGTCGAGAGCAATGAACTGAGCAATCAATTTGCTACTGGCACCGGCGGTTAATTAAACGTATCCCTTCACGAATCCTTTTTTATTGATTTTGTCAATTGTCCTTGGACACACCCGCACATTTTCCGTTTCCAAGATTATATAGAAAAAAATGCAATTCACCTGTTTTTATTAAAATAATTTTTCAATAGTGAAGCGGAATTGACAGCCAAAAATGTTCTCAAATCAGGGGAAATAGCGTAATTTTTCACGAAAATAGAGGAATAATAGGAGAATTTTTAATAAAAAATGATGAATTTTATACCACAAGAGATGGATTTTTAACCAAGAAAGATTTATGACACAGAAAAGAAAAAAACGCCGCAAAATTGTTAAATTTTCAAGCCAAGAAGACGAATTTTCTACAAAGCAATTGAATTTTTAAAACAAAAAAATGATTCTTGATCAAAAAAGTTCATTTTTGACCTAATATTTTAGAACACATTTGAATTTAAAACCTGAAAAGAAAAAAATTAACAAAAAAAAATTTTTAACCAAATAATTAAGTTTTCAATCTAAAAAGATGAATGTTCAAACCAAAGTGACGAATTTTCAAGAAAAGAGTTGAATATTGAACCGAAAAAGATTTTTCAGTGAGGAAAGAAAAAAATGCAACAAAATTGTTGAATTTTTAAGCCAAAAAGTCAAATGTTCTACAAAGAAATTTAATTTGCAAAAAAAAATATAAATTTTCAACAAAAAAGTTCATTTTCAACCTAATAGTTGAATTTTCTACCAAACTGTTAAAATTTCAAGCCAAAAATACGAATTTTCTACAAAGCAGTTGAATTATCACAAAAATATGAATTTTCAACAAAAAAGTTAGAGTTCCAGCGAAATAGTTGAATTTAAAAAAAAATTTGTATCTTCAACTCAAAAAGATTAATTTTCAAGCAAAAAAGATGAAATTTCTACCGAAGGAGACGAGTTTTCAATTTTATACTTAAATTTTCAATCTACAAAGATAAATGTTCAAAAGTGACGAAATTAAAAAAAAAAGTTAAATTTTCAACCAAGGAAGATTTTTCAGGCAAGAAAGAAACAGAAATTCCACCAAATTGTTGAATTTTCAAACCCAAAATACGAATTTTCTACAAAGGATATGAATTTTCAAACTAAAAATAAAAATTTCCAACCAAAAAGTTAGTTTTTCAACCAAATAGTTGAATTAAAAAGAAAATGTAATCCTTAACCAATAAAGAATAATTTTCTACCAAAGAAGATGAAATTTCTACCAACGAAAATTAATGTTTAACTAGGGTGGCCGCAGATCTTCATTTTCAAAATTCCCTGACTTTTCTCAGAATTTCTATCTTGTAATATTTTTAACATAGAATATTTTATATATTGAATGAACCAATTTAAAATTAAGATTAAAACATTTTTAATTTATTATCCTCGTCAGTTATTGAAAGTGTATCTTATAGAAATTCCCTGAGTTCTGCAAGATTTTTTTTCAAAATCTCTGACTTTTCCATGACTTTCCTTGACCAATAAAATTCCCTGACTTTCTCTAATTTCCAGGTTTCCCTCGAAAAATCCTATTTAACCCAAAAGAATAAATTTTCTACAAAACAGTAATTTTTAACAACATATTGCAATTTTTTCCAAAATATTGAAATTTTCAACAACAAAAAATAATTAATTTGCAAAAGAATTATTATTATTATTATTATTATAGATTAGCAGTTCGAACTCGAAAGTTCATTGCCTCATCTACCCGAGACCGCCACACATCTCTGTCTTGTGCATTCTCCATCCAGTTTAAGTAATCATGTCCTAGTTCTTTTAGATCATCCCTTACATTTTTCTCCGATCTGTTTCTCGGTCTGCCTAGGGGTCTCTTACCAGTCGGTCTCCCTCTTAAAACTTGCGCCACTGTTCTTTCATTGCCCATTCTTGCTACATGCCCCGCCCATCTTAATTTACGCGCTTTCATTGCTCTATTAATATTTGCTGACCCGTAGAGAGCGTGCAGCTCATCATTATGCAGTTTTCTCCACTCGCCGGTCTCTTCGTCCCTTTTTGGACCATAGATTTTTCTAAGTACTTTATTCTCGAAAACTCTAAACCTATTCTCTTCTCCTTTCGTCAGCGCCCACGTTTCACACCCGTACATGACGACCGGCATTATTATCGTTTTGTAAATTCTTACTTTGATGTTTCTAGATAGCGATCGCGATTTTAGTAGCGTGTTTGCTGCATAATAGCACCCATTGCCAGCGTGTAGCCGCGCATTGATTTCCGTTTTAATCTTATTTTCGCTAGTTATAATAGACCCGAGGTATTTAAACTCGTTAACCCTTTCAAATTTCATATTTCCGGCCATTAGATCCCCGTCTTGATTACTTTGTCCGGACCTGACGACGGTCATATATTTTGTCTTCGATTCGCTAACTTCCAAGCCAATCTCTTTGGCTTTTGCGATCAAGATTTCTGCATTTTTAGCTACCGTTTCTTTATCATCCCCTAGTACGTCGAGATCATCCGCATATCCAAGAATTTGTATTACCCCATTGAGGGTAGCACCGGTCGGATTCGCCTGCACTTGCCTAACCACGTATTCTAAAACTAAGTTAAAAAGGACGCACGAAAGTGCATCGCCCTGTTTCAGGCCATCGCGGATCGAAAACTCTTCAGATAAACTACCGTTTACGCGTATTCTACCCTTACTGCCGCTTAAGCAAATTTCGATAAGTCTAACCAATTTTCTTGGCACACCCAAGAACTCTAGGATCCAGTACATTCGCGCGCGTATAATAGAGTCGTAAGCTTTTTTAAAATCGACAAATAGCTGATGCACTACTTCATTAAATTCCCATTTCTTTTCTAGTAGTTGTCTAATTGTAAACATTTGATCGCTTGTAGATCGGTTTCGGTGGAATCCACACTGGTAATCCCCAATTATTTCCTCGGCAAAAGGAGTTAGTCTACTTAGGATAACATTAGACAGGATCTTGTAGCACGAAGGCACAAGGGAAATTCCCCGATAGTTGTTACAGTTAGTTTTATCGCCTTTTTTAAAGATGGGAATAATGATAGAGGTATTCCATTCTTCCGGCATGCGTTCTGTTTTCCAAACTGCGCGTATCAATTTACAAATTTGCCTTGTGAGGCAAGGGCCTCCATTTTTTATCAGTTCTGACGGTAGGTCATCGATGCCCGCGGCTTTGTTATTTTTCAACTTCTTTATGGCCATTTCTATTTCTATATCAGTAGGATCGTTAATTAATAGATCAGCAGTGTGGATTTCGCCGAGATTACCTTCAACGGGGGCTTCGCGTACATTTAATAGTTTATCGAAATAATCTTTCCATAAATTCAGTCTCTCTGTCGCATCGGCTACTAGATTGCCATTTTCGTCCCTCATTACTTCCGTTCTACTTTGAAAGCCTTTCCTTATAAAATTGATTCCCCTGTACATCTCACGCGGGCTATTTTGTTTATTATGCGCTTCTATTGCTAGTATTTTATTCTTTTCCCACTCCCTTTTCTTGGATCTATAGAGCCTATTTGTACTTTTGCTGATCTCGAGATATTTCTTATGTGTTTGATCGCACTTCTCAAACCAGAGTTTGCACTCTTCGTCAAACCATGGTTTGCTTTTGGTTACTTTCTTAAAACCTATCGTAAGTTTCGCGGCTGCCTTTATCGCCTTTTTCGTATTGCTCCACAGGGTTTCCGGGTCCTCCACGTAATTATCGTTATCGTCTCTCTGTTCTTGGAGAACGTCGAAACTATTAGATATCTCAACTTGATAATTTAATATTTCTGTTGGTGTTTTAAACTTATCTATATTGAAGCGAACTGTTGGCTCTGTGCGGCTTCTTTTGTTACTTAACGCTAGCCTAGATCTTAGTTTTACCATCACGAGAAAGTGGTCTGAATTTAAATCCGCTCCCCTACACGATCTTATATCGAGAATGTTTGTATGACGTCTTCTGTCAATTAGAACGTGATCAATCTGATTGCGAGTGTTACCATCTGGTGATGTCCAGGTGGCCTTATGCATATTTTTATGCTTGAAAAATGTGCTTTTGACAACGAGGTTCTTTGAAGCTGCAAAGTTTATTACTCTAGTCCCATTATCATTACTGACGTCATGCAAACTTTCCGACCCTATTGTAGGCCTATACATCGGTTCTTTTCCAATTTTCGCGTTGAAATCTCCCAATACTAATTTTGCGTCATACGTTGAGAACTTGTCAAAAACCTGTTCGATTGTTTCGTAAAAAAGATCCTTAGTATCTTCGTCTTTGTCCTCGGTGGGGCAGTGCACGTTGATCCACACCTGTTTGCTGAAATTACCCCTTAGTACAATATATGATAACCGATCGTTAATGAATTGAATGTCGATAACCGCTTAGCGAAATTCGTTTATTAATGAGAAAACCGGTTCCCAGTCTGAACCCCTTAGCTCCCCCATAGTGGAAAGTATAGTCATCCTTAGAAATTGACGCGAAATCGCCCGGCCAGCAGGTTTCTTGAAGTGCTATTAAGTCAGTATCGTATGTGATTGCTATCTCAATGAGTTCGCTAAATCCGCCAGTATTTAGACTACGCGCGTTCAGAGTTCCCGCCCTTAGATATTTTACGGTAGTTTTTTGTTGTTGCAAGTTAGCCATGGTAGTTTCGTGGAAATCCGCACGTTAGGATCCTATTCCGATCGTAGGTGAGTCCACCGTCCCAGAAGTGATAACCCCCATACCTCTCTGGGTCTAAGTATGGGAGCTTTCCGACTTTGACAAGGACCGTGTCAACTTGTCGTCAGACACATTACAGTTTCATCCTCGTATCCTAACATCCCCCTGCAAGGCAGCGCGCCTACTGGCATCAATACCCCTCTGGCCCTGTGCAGGCGAATCATTCCACACATCCCTTGCGGGCAGTGTCATCGCTGCGGTGTCCAATGGGGTAGCAGGATTTTTCCCTTACAAGATTTTTAGTTTTGGTTCGGGTATAGTTTCTAGGTGGATACACGCTGCACGCTGCACGCTGCACGCTGAATAGTTAAATTTTCAATCAAAGAGACAAATCCTCACCAAATAATGAATTTTTAACAATATAGTTGAATTTTCAACCAAGGAGATGTATTTTAAACTAAAATCGTGATTCTTCATCCAAGAAAAATTAATTTTTTACATATTAGTTCGAATTTCAACCAAATATTTGAATTTTCAACAAATAAGGATGACTTATCAACAAAGAGTGTAATAGTTGATAATTGAGCCAAAGAAGATTTTAATTTTAAATTTTAAAAAATAAATTAAATATAAAACAGTTGAATAAAATAAAATAAGACATCAATTTTCATACCAAAAAATGATTTTTTTACAAAGTAGTTCAACATTCAACAAATACCTAAATTTTGAACCGAAAAAGATTACTTTTTAATAAAATAATTAAACTTCCAACCAAAAGAAATGAATTCTGAACTAAAAATATAATAGTAAACTTTTCAGTTCAAAGAATTAACTTTCGATCAAAAATAGGGCTTTTCTACCAAAAGAGGAATTTTAACCATAAAAGATGAATTCTGAACCAAAAATATAATAGCAGCCTTCACAATCAAAAAGAATTAACTTTCAACCAAAAATAGTTGGATTTTCTTATTGGGTACTATCAATTCAGTTCGAATTTAAGAGAAGAAACGAAGAAAGGGGGAAACGGGAAGTTTCCTGAAAACAGGGGAAAAAAGAGGATTTTTTTTCAAAAAGGGGAAAAGAGGGGAATAGGAGAAAAAGTTTTAAGTCTGGTATAGAGTTGGTAATACTGGAATGGAAAGGGTACAACTTTATATCCGCAAAGCCCAACAAAAGAATCAATTTCTCCCTCAAATTAGAAATTTGCTCGATAGATTGGGTATGATACAATATAAAACGATTAAATATATTGACAGGAAATGTTGTTACGGTTAAGAAAACTTGAAAATAGAGAACCTACAGAATAATCGGAACATTGCAATTTAACTAGAGCTCACCATGTTTGAAGGAAATTTGCGCGTGGTACTACGATTATTAATTATGTAATTAATTAATTAAGACTTCCAGTATGCCCAGACTTATAGATATTTTCAATACGAATTCATGTGTACCACATAAAGGGTTTTCTATTATTATTTTTATTGAAAGATAAATAAAAAAGAACTAAATAAACATTTGTAAGAACAACAACCTTTGACATTGTTGTGGACGTGCAACATTTAATCCGGATGGATTAAATTTTTTAAGGGATTTTCTCATTCTCAAAAACAACAAAAACTTCCTGACCCAATTCAAATAATTTTGTTCCGATTCGAACTGAACTGTTCGAAAGTCTTTCGAATCAACTTTTGATGCGCCTGAAATTGTGCATCAGTTTGGTTCGAATCACTTTGTACAGTACTATTAAATTTAGAAACAAGAATTTAGTAATGGAATTTCGAAGAAAATCAGGAAAACCTCTAAAACTATGATAATTATTAAACTAATTACTCCTAAAATCAACATAGTGCAGTTAATTCTGAAATTTCAGACTACCACTCGAAACTCTGTTTGAAGGATACCCATGAAAATTATGCTGCACGAAACCTCGCGCAACTCTGAAACGAGACCCTCGTTACCGTCGATCTCGCGAATGAATAACCCGGCTCTCGATTCAGGTAATATTGCGCGTACAGTAAACAGCAGTGCAATTTTAATGGCTATTCGCAATGCTCGACAGTGAATTTCAGACCCCTTTCTGCACAGACAGAGGATCTACACGAATTTGTAAGCATAGCAACGATAAACAGTGATAAAACAATGCAAAACTCGCGTTAATGTTAGGCTCCGCACCCCATATTCCACGCCCCATACCCCACATCCCACGCCCCATACCCCACACCATTTCACCCTCTGACCAACTAGGGTAGTATTCATAACAGTTAACCCATTTCCCAAGGGCGTAAGGCTCTTGTGTTACGATGATTCATGCAGGTGTTGATCCATTTCCGGTTTGTGCCATAGCAGAACGTTCATACGTCGTACGTAGTACATAGTACATACGCTGCCGTGAGTCACGTGCATTTGATTTACTCGCGCGAGACTGTAACGAGAATTCCGTTAAATCAAGTCAGGTTATTTCAGGTCGGCTTCCTGCGGCGCGTCCCTATAGTATGCATATAATCGCGTTATGGTCTTGTCCATGCTGCGCATATACATATGCACAGATATTACAATCAATGTCGCACATAACGTCCATCAAATTGCATGAGGTCATAAGCAACACCATTTTCAAAAAGAAATTGACTACTGCCCTGGTTATACTAGTAGGATCAAGGAATTGATATGGTAAGGCTAAGTAAGGATGTGTAGGAACAGATTTTAGACCAATCAACATGGATCAATCTCTCAGCAATCACCCCGGATTGCACAATTTTTTTTCATGAAAACGAACAATTGGCTCGAGTTAAACTAAATCTAGTTGGAATGACAAGGATTCCTTACTATTGAAATTATGGGCTAATAGTTGATTCAACTGTACCAATCTAGTAAACGAAACCTAGTTTCATTAGCGTAGCAACTCTCGTTAATAATGATGAATATCTAGTGTGTTTGCGTCATAAAGAGGTGCCTTGATCGGGCCATTCTGATGTTTTTCTAATTTGTATCGCCAAGAGAAAAGCTGCGTGGAATACTTGTGTCCGAATCTCGATTGCTTGCATCATTTGTAAATATTTTCAATTGCAGTGGAATAGATTCATGATCATAAGTACAGTGAGAAAAATGGATTATACCCGGTAATAAAAAATATGTTACCGGATATAATCTTGGACTAACTATCGGACAGCGAACCAGATTATTAGAACTACAATCTATAGATATTAAGAAATATATATTACAGGATAATATCTTGGATTATTAAACTTTATAGTCTGACCTAATAAAATCTATAATCCAAGATTTTAAATCTAATATCCATATTAGAATCCTGGTCCATTAGATAACCTCAATCATTTTTGCAAACGTATTTATAAACCTATTCAAAATTTTGATAGACGAGCTCGGAAGTAGAACTGGAAACAAATTTCAATTGTTTAAACACACAATTAGCAGGAAAGTGGCTATCATAAGACTACAAAAACGGAAGTAAAGGAGGCTAAGTTTCTGTACTTGTACAAGTGGCAGTGATGTGTAATGAAAAGACATATAAACCTACCCATTTTCTAAATCTAAATCACGTGTGATTTAGCACTAATAATCATTTTATAACTTAATCATTACTTGTTTCAATGCGAACGGATGCATATGAGACGCGCTACGATGCGACGTACCATCTGAGACTACACAGACGCCCGGATATTTTAAAATCTGAGAAGTTGCAATTTAATGCCTGAAGATTATAAGAATTTAACATCTAGAGATTATATTTGGTAACATCTTCATATATTAGAAAAATATCATAGATTACACGCGCTAATATACATTTCTATACGGTGTATTATTCTTTAATTCTATTATCCAGTTCGTATAATCCATTTTTCTCTGTGTACAATAGGCCCTTTCATAACCAATTTCAAGTGAACTTGATGTTATAAATTTTTTATGTAAAAACGACTAATCAAATTTTCTAATGTTCAAGTCCATTGATGCTCGAAAGGAATCTGTTGGATATAAGACATTTTTCTTCGAGTGCAACTCAGCTCCAAGGAAAAGGAATATTTTCCGAGACTGGGATGATAATTTTCGAGATTCGAAACAATTATATTCATACAGGATAATATGAAATATATATGATGCACTTTAGGATTATTACAATTTGAAACTCAGTTCATCGGGTCTACAATGCTATTTCTAATCATTGAGAATATTTTTCCTTGTCGAAATAGGTGAATATTTCAGTTGAAGCGACGTATTTTCTTTGTTGTTTTTACTAAGATGAACCATGTCATTTTTTTTGCAAAGCTTGCAAAGGTTGCAAAGTTGGCGCCTGTTATAGCTAGGCCAAATAGTTGATTGCTTGTATACGGGTACAAGACATTTTTTTTTGTGCAGGTGGAGAGCATTACCAAGTTAACATACGTTATGATTCACATGTAAATACTCAAACTGACTAATAAGCTCATGGAATGATCTATCCTCTTTACCCCTGCTATTGTGTTTCTATGGTTTTTTTATATCTTGTCTCATTTCATTCTGATTCACATATTGCCACCATTTTTTCCGGTCTACCTCTGGGTACACTACCATTCACTTTACCTAAATACACTTGTTTCGTCAAGCGTTCACCAACCATTTTCTCAACTTGACCAAAGCATCTCAACAAATTTCTTGCACCCTTGTCAAAAAGTGTTTCCTCTGCACTACATTCTTTGAGATCCCACTCATTAATGACTTTGTCCATTCGCGTTTTACTATACCATTTCATAAAAATTGCATATCAACCGCGTTCCCTCTGCTCCTATCCTGTTCTTGGTATACTGAAAAAATGGCTACTTGGGCCAACTATTTCGGTAGTAAGATATGGTACTGCTATTTTATTAATTAACACTGCTATTTTATTAGTTTGCACAAATATTCCATTAGTTGCAGCGACTATTCAATTAGTACCAGCAGCTAAAGAAATGATTGTCCTAACTAATAAAATAGCAGTACCATATCTTACAAACTTGAAAATTGGCCCATTTAACCATTTTTTCAGTGTATGTCCAGGTCTCGCTATTGTATATCATAAGGTCGTATCAAACTTTGAAAAAAATGTACATAAACCCGTCAAGTAACGTTATAAAGAGAGCCTGCACAGAAAAACTGAAGTTAAATTTTGTTGCATGTAAAATGTTCAGCTGTTAAAGATTACATGCTATTTGGCGAAAGTTTATCTTACGATGGAATAAAAGCTGTCGTCTGCTACGTCCTTCGCAGCAATGGAAAAACGGCAAAGTATACATGAAAAGCTATAAATCAAGACACTAGATTTAGAACAACTGTTTACTTACCTAATTGTTATTTTGAAAATAATTAGACTTTATATATACTTCCTGCCACAGTCGGTATTGTTGGTTAGGAAGAAAACCAAAAAGTAGGAATCGAATTATATTTGAAGTTTGAACATTCAGTGGCGGATCTAGGTATTTGAATTCAAAGTAACAATATTTGAAAAAAAATTTGAAGGACTGAAAAATCCCAGAAAATAAAATTCCCGACTCTTTCAAATTCCCGAATTGGGAATTTCCCGAATAATAAAATTTTCGAATATGTAATACAATTTCTGGTTAATAAAATTCCCGAATAATGAAATTCCCGAATTGGAAAATTCCCGAACAGTTTATGATATCACCGAAATGGATAATTCCCAATAGTTTATAATATTACCGAATTTAAAACTTCCCGACAGAAAATTGCCAAATTATAAAATATCCGAACTAGAAAATTTCCGAATT
>CAKNYM010052653.1:588177-627504 GCA_932195095.1 Andricus curvator
GATCTCGAAACTTTCAAAACGGAAATTCATATCTCATAACTTGTGAATTATGGTTAAGATCATATTAAATATAGCAACTTTGTCGAATGTTGTCGAGTGCTTTATTGACAGTCATCAAAAATATATAACCATTCGTCCGCGATAAGTGCAATTATTTTTAAAATAGAATGGTAATAGGTGCAATGTTTTTAAAAATCTCGTGTCCTGATTTCCAGACCAATTCCATCCATACTTCACACTGTTCTTTGCACTGCTGTGAACTACTTAGCAGAAGACGCTTTTTTACTGACAAACAACTGACAAATTATTCCGAGATGGTTTAAAAACACGGAATTATCTTAATTTCATGTAAAGATTATTCGACAAGGTTAATTTTTGTTGCAGCGAAATTTTCGTCGGAAATCGATGTAAAGTTTATCTTCTGTTTTTTCTGTGTGAAACTCATTGGTTTTTTTTACATTTTCGTTGATAATTAATATCGTGGTCCATCAAATAAAGAAACCGCTGCATAAATGGGAATTATCGATGATTAGTACCAAAAGTCGTTTCTGTTTCTTACGTGTAAGGCACATCTAATACAATAAGTTATATAAATTAATTCTTTAGGTATTTTAAAAATAATTCGGATTTTAACAAATTAAAATAATACGCTAGATCTTGTTTTTTCTCTCTACGGTAAAAATTCATTTTTGTAGCTTACGGTCTTATGCAACTAGATGGACGAATTATACATATATGTATAAATATGCACAATCATATGATGCATATTAGAGTGTGTCAAGAAACGTAAAATTCCCCATGATTAACCTTCGAATCGATAAAGCTAGTAGTCGACTTAAATTCATGTATAAGTTATAAAATAGTTGAATTGTTAACCAAGAACTTTTCCACCAAGAAAGATGAATTAGCAATCCGAAAGGACGAATTATCTATCGAAAAAGACGAATTTTCAAGAAAACAGTTAAATTTTTGACTAAGAAATATAAATATTTAACAAAATAATAATAGTAGGTGTTATTTGTATCGACCAGCGTAGTAGTTAATAAGTAGTGTGAAAGTTTTTCTGACTACTGGTCAAAATTTAGATCAGATGACTGAGAGGTCCCTCAAATCATATTGTGACGTTTCGACTAACCTTCCTAAGGAACCTAAGGATCAATAACAATGACCGAGATTTACTGGTAAAGAATATGAAGTCCTGGATGAAAGGCACACAGAAAAAATAGAAGATAAACTTTACATCGATTTCCGACGAAAGATTATTCGCAACAAAAATTAACTTCAAAGGATAAACTTTACACAAATATCGGTTAAACTTTCTCTTGTTTTTCCATGACAAACACATGTATTTTGAAAGACGCGAAGTTGGCTGAACAAAACTTTATCGCTCTAAAAAATTTCCTGCAACAAATTTTATTCTTAGTTTTTTCTGTGCAGTGATCGCATGTTAAACATGAAAAGTCAACTTCGTTTCTTACTTCGATGCAGAGATGAAGGATACATTCTAGCTTGTATTTTCAATCAAGGTTACAAAAACTAACAAGTATACGTAAGCTGCACTGAAGATCTTAATAGAGCTATTTCAAATTGTAACGTTAGAATGTTGAATTTAGTAATTATATCTGTAAACGCGGAAATAGACAATTTACGAAAAAGCTTAACCTCTCTTAAAGAGAATATAAATAACACACTTGATAATAACACATCTAAAATATTTTTTGAATTACAAGAGAAACGATTATATAACTTAGGCAGGATTTCAATCAATAATTCTATTTCGAAACTTAATTGGTTGAAAGAGCATTATTATAATCATAAAATAATATCTAATGATGTTAATCCTAAATGGATTATCAAATACTAACTTACCTAAAAATGTGGAATAATACTTAAGTCTAGGTCCAAATCACTGTCTTCCTTTTTATAATACAAATTTTATAATTGAATCCACTTTATGTAACATAGAAGAAAAAATCCGTTTTATCGACGAAGATATAAAAGAGACACGTTCCGATCTGATCTAGCTTCCAATTTACAACGATTTTATACTGTTAATTATTATAATCGATACATCTCACACATAGAGTACAAACAGAACTTAATTCTCTGACCGATGAAATCTTATTGCTTGGTTTCATCAATTCCGATATGTCTAGATCACTCAAATGTACAAATGGCCATCCACCTAAATTTTACGGTCTACCCAAAATACATAATACATAGGATACCCTCTGAGACCTGTAACCTCTTTTATTGGTTCTCCTCTTTATAACATCTCAAAATATATGAGTATCCCTATTAAAGGTATTCTGGGTCAATCATCAAGACATGTGAAAGATAGTTGGCAATTTGTTGAAAATATCAACAAATATGCAATTCCTGATGACTTCGAAATTTTCTCATTAGACGCTAAATCCGTATTTACTAACATACGAGCACCATATGACCTAGTTTTGAATGCTGTCCAAACGAATTGGCAGAAAATAAAATTACATTCTAGACTACCTTTTGAATTTTTCTCAAAAATCTTAGAATTCTGTTTAACTAATGCATATACTGCTCTTTCCTACACGGAGAGAAATCTGTTGCGAGTATTGCATGGGAACGTACTATGCGGAAAGAGTAGCACGTGTGCTATACGAAAATCGCCTCGATTCGTGCAATTCCGGTCTGAGAATCTCTAGTTGGAATAACGCCGAAAAGCGATGCGAAGAAGGCCTGCACACCGATGCGCTGAACGCACCAATACTACCATACTGAAAACGCACGGAGTAGTCCGTGCGGAAATCGTACGGGTCCCGAGCGTTTTTAAGATTTTCGAACTGCGCATGCTTGCGGTTACCATAGGCGACAAGCGAACATATATGTATACAGTCTGTACAGAATCAACCACAAACAACAACACTGAACGCGTCTACTTGTTGCCTATGGTAACCACAAGCATGCGCAGTCCGAAAATCTTAAAATCGCTCGGGACCAGTACTATTTTCGCACCGACTACTCCGTGCGTTTTCAGCATGGAAGTATTGGTGCGTTCAGCGCGTCAGTGCGCATGTCCTTTTCGCATTGGACACTTTGGTACTAAGGCAGCACGGTTACCGACCGATGATTGCAATCTTCTTTTACATTATCTGCATCGAACACTCGCTTGCGACAAGAGCAATAGCGTCCGATGCGATACTCGCAACAGAATTCTCTCCGTGTAGGTAAATTTTATAAGCAGACCTTTGGTTTCCCCATCGGATCTACGATCTCTGCGGCTGTCTCAGATCTAGTGATGGAAGAACTTGAATCCGAGATTTTAAATCGCTTCTTAACATAAAAACCTTCATTTTTTTATAGATATGTTGACGACATCCTAGTTTTCTTTAAAAAGACTCAATTATTGATTTTAAAGACACTTTTAATAATTTTCACAAAAGTATTAATTTTCTAGACGTCTCTGCCACTCACCACAATGGCCAGATTATGACCAATTGGTTTAGGAAAGATACCTGGTCTGGTCGTTACACCAATTTTGGCTCAATCACATATCCTTCGTATAAAATTAGCTTTAGCAATAGTTTAGTTGATCGAGCAATAAAACTTGCACACCCCCTCCCCTTTCCATGAGAGCAATTTAAAAATAGTAACCAAAATTTTTGAATCTAACGGTTTCCCACCTGAGTATGTTACTAAGCAGATAGAACGTTGTCTACACATATTACATACTAAAAATAATAATAATATTGACAACAATAACCAAAACAATGATTTTAATCTAGATCAAAGTCCTTTCATAATGTCCATTAATTTCAAAATTTTATACCAAATTTCTCAAAAAATGCAACTTCAAGGTAGTTTTTAAACCAATAGAAGACGCTTTAACATGTTTCAGCAACCAAAAGGATTTAGCTTCTATTGAGAAATGCACTAATACTGTATATAAAATTATTTGTAAAGACTGTGACAAATGTTACATTTAATCTAATAAATACATATACTAACAAGAATCAAAGAACACAAGAAAGACTGTGACAAAATTATTAATAAAACCGCTCTATCTAGACATGCTATAGAATATAAACACAATTTTGATTTTGAAAATTATATTAATTTAACTAAAGAATGAACTGAGTTTGAAAATGCGCTTATTTTTATCAATTTACTTATAATACTGTGTTCATCCTATAGTCGCAGGGCTCGGAACTGCTCAAGCTTAAAAAAATAGTAAAATCGTAACCATACTTCTCTCAAAAAAGTAACCGAAAAGTAACAATATGTGGCAAAAAAGTAACGAAAAAGAAAGATTGTTTACCATAAAGACGAATTTTCCACCAAACTTATGAATCTTCAACAAAAAAATTTATGTTTAAGAAACTAGTTCAACTTTTAACAAAATGGTTGAATTTGTCTGACTACAAACAATTTTTATATAAAAAACAGTTACAAAAATTGGACTGCAAATTCGAGCACTCAATTTAAAGTTTTTAAAATTTTAAACTTTCGAAATTAAAGCTTGAAATTTGTTTAATTCAAACGCTTAATAATTTACGCGTATAAAATGGAAGCTTTTAACATTTTCCAATTTAAATTTTTTAAATTAAAAGTCGTTAAACTGCAAAATTTTAACTTTTATACATTGTACAGTTAAAATTTAAAAAAAAAAAACAGAAATCCACGCTATCATTTTCAATGCTGCTATATCATTTTGAGCAACTCGAATTTTTCCTACAATTTTTTGAAAATCCTGCAACAGTAAAAAAATTACCTTGAAATCATCCTAATTCTTTTTTGAAAAAAATATTCAATATTCTTTTTAAATTAACTAAAAAAATATACTGTTAGTTTTTCTAGGAATTTCGATACGAACTTTTTATACATTTAAAACCTTTCAAAGTGCTTAAAAAGCTTATAAATTTTGTGTTCGGAATTTTCGAACATCTGCATTCTGTTTACAATGTTTTTAAATTTTTTGCACGTTTTAAATTATTCTGGAATCTTTTCAAAACTTCTAAATATATTTTAAACTCACTGCAATATTTTTCAAATTATTAATTTTTCAATTGTCATTTATTAATCGAAACAAAAATTTTTCAATCTTTTTTAATTTTGCTCTTAATATTAATTTTTCAAAATAGAAAATCATTTTAAACCTTCTCAGCAAGCTTAAGAATTATTTTGTTTTCTTAAAACCTTTAAAGATCCTTAAAAAGCTTCAAAATTTTATTTCGAAATCTTCAACAATCTAAATTTATCTTTTTATTTCTCGAAATCTTTTCCAGTTTTAAATTAAGTTTGGACCTTCTCAAAACTTGTAAATATCTCTTAAACTAACAAAAAATTTTTTCTAAATTTATCATTGCTCAATTGTTATTTATGCATCAAAATTGAATAATTTCACTGACATATTAAAAATTTGTTAAATAGGACAATGAAAATTGTAACGTTCAAAGCTTAAATTTAACACTCTGAAATATTAACGATTCAAGGCTTTCTAATTAAAATATTTCAGTTTTAAATTCTTTAGTTTTTAATATTTGATTTATAATTTCTCATTTCAAATGGAAAGTAAAATATTGCTAAATATCCCAAAAAAGTCTTCAATTATTAAAAAAATTCAAATTAAATTGTTAAAAATGGAATATTTTAGATTGAAACAATATTTGAATAGGATTAGAATTTGAAAAAGAGCGTTTAATTATAAATTTATTAATTTGAAATTATTTTAGAATTAAGAATAGTTTATAAAGTTTCAATCGAAAGTTTACATTTGTTTAACTACGGAGGCTTTCAAATTGAAAAATTTATATTTTTAACGTTAAAATCTGTAACTTGCTTAATTTTGAATAGATTAAGAATAATCCTGCGAAAGCAATAATTGTTCAATTTTCAATAATCTGAATGAGATTTATTATAATAGCAAAAGTTCTCCGTAAAAGTGTAATATTATTTTTATTGTATTTTCAACTTCTAATTTGGTGAAATCTTGTATTTTTTTGTAAAGATTTGTAATTTTCTACAATAATTTTACGTAAAATTGCAAGTATTTTTATGACGTCAAACACCCAAATTAAAAAATGTAAAAAAACAAATTTTTGAATTGTCGAAAGTTATACTTTATTGTTAATTTCTTTTTGCTTTTCTATAAGAAAATACAAGAAAAAATTAGCTATTTGTATTTAACTGTATTTTTTGTTAAATTTTGTACATTTTTTACAAAGAAGTACTTGTTTTAACAAAAAATTACAGTTGTAGAAATGTTGTACTTTCTTGTAAACATTTCTTCCACCAGGGAATTTCTACGAAAAGAGGCGAATTTTCAACAAAAAAATTAAGTTTTCACAAAAATTTTTCAACTTTTAACCGAATTTCAACCTAAGAAAATAAATTTTTATTGAAAAATATAATACAAAGTTCGATATTTCAACAAAAAAGATTAAAATTTTTAATTCAAAAATAGCAATTTTAGCTACATTGGAATTTTTATCAGGATTCATAATAATTCAATTGATAGCCCTTTCTATACATTTTAAATACAAACTAATTATTATTTTATTGTTATTCCCTAATTTTTCCGGCTCTAAAGTGCCAAATTTACTGAAAAAATGTGACCTTTTACATTTTTCACAGGTTTTTAAATAATACGATTAATGAATTAATTCATTACGTTATTTCGGGCAAAAAATGTAACCAAAAGTAACCTTTTCATAAAATAAGTAACTTTTTAGTAAGCGTGGATCAAAGAAGTAACTACGTTACTAAAAAGTCGCCCGTTCCGAGCCCTGTATAGTCGAAGTCGGACATAGTGTTACTCTTTTTAGTGTTTCTATCATTTCATCTAAAAAGAAAACTAATTTTTTAATTTTTTACTATAACGTATTCATTTCAACGAGAACATGTCAACATAACTCGCTCCATTAAAAAAAACAACTAAAAATCCATCAAAAAAACAGGTGTGCTCACTCTCAATCATTTAATATGATTAATTTTTGCCACTCTTAATCTATTTAACGAACTATAAACCTATATATAATAATAATATATAAACTATATATATACTTTTATGCATACACATAATCTCGAACAGTTATACTGTAATTTTGTAGGTTATGTTTACTACCATTTTTGTTTTGAAAAGGACTACCGAAGTGTAGTCGAAACGTCACAATGAGTGCAGTTCGACCGACCAAGCTTCGGCGGCGTGGCGTCGCTTATACGTGAGTGGCGCGGCGTATCCAGTGGCTTAGAGGTGGAGGGGATACATAGGTTGGAAAGAGAAGGCGGATACCACTCTCGGACACCTCGCTTACTCGTGTGTATCCCCTCCACCTCCAAGGCGCAAGATAGGCCGCGCCACTCACGTACAAGCGACGCCACGCCGCCGAAGCTTGGTCGGTGGAACTGCACTCAATATGATTTGAGGGACCTCTCAGTCATCTGATCTAAATTTTGACCAGTAGTCAGAAAAACTTCCACACTTCTTATTTAACAAAATAGTTGAACTTTCAGGCATAAGAGATGAATGTTCAACAAAATAGTTGAATTTTTAACGCGCAATGGTGAATTTTTAACCAAATGGTAAAATTCTGAAGCAAAAAAGACTGAATGCAACTAGAAACAGTTGCATTTTCAGCTAAATACTTGAATTTTCAAGCCAATTTTCAGGGTATTCTGGGAAGTTATGGTAAAATTGATGAGAAATTTTGATTGCAGCTATAAATTTCACATAATTACTTTTTATGTGAAAAGGAAAAGAATAGAACCCAATGGTCTTGCATTTTCTGAAATTTGCATTTTACTCTACGCCCTAATAATAACACACCTCTTACGCGGGACTGCATGTAAGGACAATTTTATCATTCCCGCTCTGACATAGAAAGGAGGTTTTACTGCAAATTTTCAAATACCTACGAATTCCTCAAAATTACGTAGTTGAAACTATTTTTAATTTAGGAGATGAAATATTCGGAGGCAATTAATTCCCATATTTTCTGCACTTTATTTCAAAATTTACATAATATTAAATAACTCACCGTTTTTTGAACGTCCTATTTTGCATTTTCACTCAAGTTGCAATGCATAATAATCCCAATTTGAACACTTTATTGAGAAAAGGAATTCCTCTTCATCTAGTCAGTTATTCTGCACAATATTAATCTAACACATAAGATTAATGCGACTTATGCATTTATTTGTTACATTTTAAACGAGGAGAACTGAATTTAATACTGTTATATTTTATAGATAAAAAATACTTTTTTTATTGTCTCAGAAACTTCCTTGGATGTTTGGTGTGTCATCTGAAATACTTGATACAATTTTTAATCTGACGTAAAATTATGAACGTTATCGGATGTTATTGACGTCTATAAATAAACCATGATCCGATAATAGCACACTACATTTAATCTGGGAACTGAACGACAGATAAATTATTATCAGATCACACAGATAACAGTAACATGATTGGAGATTTTCAAAGTCAAGTTTAAAATTTAATAGAAAAATTTCGGGCAAAAAACGTAACACAATATAAGCTGACATGACATTTCAATTTATTTGGCGTGCAGAATGCAGAGTAAAACTCAGTGTCAGTGATGGAATATTATAATCCGTAGAGGATGAACAAATTTGTTTAAATTTTATTTTATAAAATAAATAGAAGTCGGAGTATTATCCTTCATATAAAAACACCTAACCTCCACTGACAGTGAGCATGGTAGCGGCCATCTTTTTTACTCACAGGGTAGCATCTTGAATCAAAATGAAAATCTAAAGAAATAAAAAAGCGATTTCCTAAATTTCTCGATCACCGATAATTATTTCGATTAATTTATTTTTACTATTACTTTCAATAACATCTCTAACTATTCAGATCTATTTAAGAATAGCTTTGCTATTTAATACGTAAGATACACAATAATTAGGCCAAATTAATAATATTCTTTACTGAATTGTCATTCTGCTTAATACGTAAAATGTATTTAATTAATTTTATAAGTTTATTTAATTGAGGCAAATTATGATTGACTTTCTTAGTATACGATGTAAAATTTATTTCATTAATTTGTCTACATTTATGTGATGTATTCTTATGAGCGGATTTGCAATTAACATGACAATGCAAGTACATTTACATTTTGTGGAATCATTACAACTTTTAAAAGATTATTAATAAAGCAATTCTCCAGAAATTGAAGTTCAATTTTTTTTTAAGTACAAATTATTTGGATGTTTTAATGAAAATAATTGTTTAATCCTTTTTATGCTTTGAACTGAATCAATCATTATTACCTAATTAATTTTCTTCACAATATTAAGTTATATAAAGATATAATTTTAATTTTTTCAATTAAGTAATATAAATGGATTATTCCTTTAAAGTTATGTAGCTGAATGTATTTGCCATAATTTTTATAATAAAAGCTTCTTAATATTTAAAATACCTCTATTCCAATCATATAATTTTTTTAAACGTTTCTGATGTTGTGAAATGAGTATCTGAATTCAATTTTCAAAATTATGTGTACATATGTTTAATTTTGTTCTGGAATCAATTAAAAAAGTTATTAATAAATCGAATTTTCAGAAATGAAATTTACAATTTTGAAAAAATTTGAATAAAAAAATATTTGAATTTTTGAAAGAAAATAATTATTCACTGTTTTTTATGTTGGAAACTGATTAATTAATTATTACCTGAATGATTTTCTCAGCAATATTAAATTATATAAAGGTTGTGAATTATGAAGAGATGTCGGATTCCAAGTTTTTTACGTCCGGGAATGATGAATATAAAATTTTTGTTGGAGGAGGTTAAATTTTAATTTGTTCAATTAAGTAACATAAACTGATTATTTACTTTACGATGATGTAATTAAATATTGGCTATAATTTGTATGATAAAAATATATTTATATTTAAAGTACCTCTATTCCAATTATATAATTTCTTTAAGTGTTTGTGACGTTGTGAAATGAGTATCTGAATTTAATTTTCAAAATCATATGACACATATGTTTCAGTTTTTTCTGGAATTAGTTTAAAAGGTTATTAATAAATCAAAGAAGGTGAAAATTATTTTAATGTTTTAATGAAAATAATTGTTTATTCACTTTAATTACGTAACATGAATTGATTATTTACTTTGAGGTTATTTATTTTAATAACGGCTATAAATTGTACAATAAATGTGTATTTATGTTTAAAATACCTCTATTACAATTATAACTTTTTTTTTATTGTTTGTGATGTTGTGAAATGAGTACAGTACCGGCGGGCGCGCTAACTTTTAAAATAAAATTTTCTTAAATTAGATTATGATTAGAGTCTTGTGCGACAATTTTGAGATGTTTTGATATCCGATATTATTTAATTCATTTATTAAAATAAAGTATAATAATAAAAATAATTGTAATCCAAAAGTTAGCGCGCGCGTATGATAGTCTAGTATAAAATATAACAGTATTATTTTTAAACACTTCTTCAAGACCTCGAAAAAAACAAACATATAGAGAATGACTGCGCATGTGCTTTAGTCACCACGTGGTTTCTCACACACGTTTACAATACAAGTGCACCTAACTTTCACTAACACTCTTCGGATATCGCACAATCACAGCGGATTTAAAATTTAGAACAAGGTCTTTAAAAACAACGAAAGAACGTATGTGAAAGCTAATTACTTTTTAAATAGAAGGATACTATCCTGACATGTGAGCTGATGCAAATAAAAAGCAAATTTTTAATGCTATGTGGCATTGGTATAAAAACTTTCCGTTTTTTAAAAGATGCTAATAAGAGAAGACGTCCTCAGAGTAAAAATATTTTTGAAATTCCACAAACATACCAATCAATAGTATGCCGAATTTGGTGTAGTTTTGTGTTGCAAAATTTAAAAAAAAAAAAAAAAAAAAAAATGAAGGCACAATGAAGACTTTCATTTTTCAAAATGAGATTCAGCAAATTTCACACCAATGGTTTTCTGTATTCTTTTTGTAACTTTATTCATCTTTCTTTGCCATAACAGTATTTTAGGGGAAAAGTAATATGAAGGATTTTATCTCGGAAACTTGGAAGTTATTAAAAAATTAATGCTGCTTTTTATTTACAAGAAAATTTCAAGAAAAAATTCTTTAAACTGTATCGATAACAGGCTTCACAGTCTAAAATTTTCTAAAAATCAAGAAAATAAGGAGATGTTTCACGAAAATAGGGAAAGAAATTTGTTTAAATAAAATTAAGGTACAAGATTAATTTTTTACTAAAAAAGACGAATTTTCAAACATAGAGATAAATTTTCAATTAAAATGATAAATTCTCAACGAATAAAATGAATTTTTAACAAACTAGGTTAACTTTCAGCCAAAAAGATGAATTTTCTACAAAGCAGTTTAATTTTCAACAAGAAAAAGTTAATTTTCAACAAAATAGTTTTCAAAACAAAACAAAAATTGTTTCATAAAACTTTACAACCTATTTACTTCTTTTTCTTTCACTTTTTAATGTTTTTAATGCGCACGTGTGCAGTGTTTGCCTCGTTACCAGTCAAAAGCCACGCGTTAATGTTACCGTTACTTCTTTAAAATTTATAACGCGTTACCGTTGCCGTAAGCTTTTCGAAAAAATAACGCGTTACCGTTACTGAAAAAAGCACCGCTTTACCTTGGCGTTACTTTTTTTTATAAAATCCTGAATACGTTATTTTAAATTACCATTTTTATGAAAATTTAACTATTTGGTAGATAATTAACTTTTTTGTTGAAAAATCATATTTTCTGTTTGAAAATTTCACTTTTTTGTAGATAAATCATCTTTTTTGCTTCAAAAAATTGTTGAAAATCCTTCTTTTTTCGTAGAACACTAATCTACTTGTTGAAAAAATCATCTTTTTTATTAAAAATTTAACTTTTTGGTTAAAAATGTATCTTTTTTGGTTTAAAGTTCAACTATTTCGTTAGAAGTGAAACTATTTCGTTGAAAATTCACTTTTTTAAAGTCACATTTTCGGTAGAAAATTAAATTTTTCTGGTTGAAAATTCCCGCTTTTTATGGCTAAAAATGAATTTTTTTATCTTAAAATTTAGCTTTCCCATTTTTGGTTGGAAATTTATCCTTTATAAGTTGAAAAATTAACTGTTTGGTAGAAAATTCATATACTTTGTTGAAAATTCATCATTTTCGTTAGAAAATTAATGTTGTTTGATCAAAATTCATCTTTTTGATAATGCATAGAATTACTAAAATATATTTTTTTTGTCATCTTTTTGGTTGAGGATTCAATTTTTTGGTTAAGGATTTGTTTTCTTTATTTTCAATTTAACTGGCTAAAAATTCAACTTTTTGTTGACAATTAATTTTTTAGACTGAAAATCTGACGATTCCATTTTTGGTTTAAAAAAATCTATTTTACTTAAAAATTCAACTATTTAGTTTAAAATTCATCTTTATTGATTGAAAATTCGTCATTGTTTTTGAGTATTAAACAATTTCGTTAAAAACTGTCATCCAAAAAAACGTCTTTTTGGCTTGAAAATTTAACTATTTGGTTAAAAATCTATCTTTTTTGTTTGAATGTTGAACTATTTGGTTGAAAGTTGAACTCATTTGTTAAAAATTAATTTGTTCAAATTCACCTTTTTGGTTGAAAATTAAATTTTTCTTGTTGAAAATTCTTGTTTTTTTTTGGCTAAAAATTATTTTTTTTATCTGAAAAACTATCCATTCCATTTGTGGTTGGAAATTTATCCCTCGTATGTTGAAAAATTAACTGTTTGGTAGAAAATTCATGTAACAAAATCTCTTCACCCCTCCCTCCCCCTTGAGCTGTTACGTAATTTAAGTAAGGTCCCTAAGTAGAGTTTTTAAATTCTCGGTAATTTAAAATCGGGTAATATTACCAGTAACATACCGGTATGTTACCAAAGCTTCGAGAATTTATCGAGAATTTATGAGAATATTCAATTATAATGCTTTTTTGTTATTTTAAAAAGTAATCAGATAATGTTCTCGATGTTATAGTTGATTTTCGATCATTTGATATATTTTTAAAATATTTGTTATTATAAATAATATACCAAATGTTCGAAAATTAACTATAAGGTCTTGAATATTCATTCACAGTGGTCAACAACTGTTTAACATCTAAAAAGTTCAGTAATTAGATAATATTGGCGCTTATAGAATACATTATAAACAGCGCCCATTTAAGGTACATTCAAAATATGAAAAACTTTGTGAGCTTTAAAATAATAAATTCAGAAAATTTCCAGAACACTCGGTATAATTCTCTTACAATACTGCAAAATCTTCAAAAAATAAAATGATTACATTTGAATAAATATAAATAATTGAAATAATTAAATCAAGTAAGCAATAATTATTTATTTCAAAAACTGTTCACATGTGTAACATTCAGTAAAGTTTTTTATTTAAACTAAATAATGTGATCTTTTTAAACCGAACGTAAGTTGTTCTTAGCACCTCTATGCATTTAAAAAAAAAAACTGAATACAATAATACAAGTTTCTATCTTTTTTCGAAATTTGTTTTTGGTGCACTAAATAAAAAACATTTGATTGCATCCAGGCAATTCCTACTATTATTTTAAACACTATATTGAAAATCACAGTATTTTTAGCCAGGCACGATTCATATCGGTATACCTGAACAATAAAGGTAAAGATTAAAAATATATTAATTTTCTTAAACACGAGGAAATTCTCACCATTTTACGTAGTATATAAATCACAATTTTTCTGAATGGAAATGGCTGGACGCAATAATAAAGTCGTTTTGTACTTGCGTTTTGAAGATACAAATAATTTCGCAAATGGATTTATTATTATTTATTCCATTTAGAAAATGGATAATGAAAGCAAAGTTGTCGTTGTTAGAAATGTGCTTCACGGAAGTTTGGAAGGAGAAAAAAATAAATTCTCATAAATTCTCGCCGAGAACGAACGTCAGGTAAGTTACCCGGTAACTTACCAATATTACCGTACGTTACCAGGGTAATTTACCCGACTCAAAACTCTATCCCTAAGGCGTAACGCGTAACGCGTTACTGTCAACTAGTGAACATGTGCTACATGGATTTAAAAATGTTCAGAGTCAATTTGACTGATTAACTGTATTAATTAATGATTTTGGCTCAACAAAGGCATTTAAATCACCGGTGAGCAATTCACTATAATCCATTGTTTGGCACCATTAAATTGTCATTCACGAATCCACAAAACACTTACTTAAGCTTAAGCCCAAACATTGAAGGAAACTAGAGGGAATGTCGCGGCCGCTGAACTCAGAGTACTGACTTGTAGTGAATAGCGATGTTGCCGATTCTGTTAATGTCAGGGAATAAGTGAGAGGACAATATGTCTCTTCAGTGGGGGGTAGAGAGCGAAAGAAACTGAGTGAAAGGAAGATACAAAACGAGAGTTGAGAGAGACTAGAAGTGAGAGAGAAAATACTCTAAAAGGAATGATTGTTGAAACAGGTTGAAAAAAGGAGGGAATACTGTGCATAGTAAGACATGAGGTGAATCATCGACAGGTGAATTATGGTGGGGATATGCAGGCCAGGTGAAAAAAACCTCGTTCCTCGCACTTACGCGATCAGCAGAAAATAGATATAGAGGTTAAGTTCAAAGTCGCGATTTTTAACCGGTGTTGCCAAGTTTGTGTTTAAATCAGAAATTCTAAATATAAATAAAAGGATTCCTGGTTGTTTTATTTTTTCGAATTCCCAGACAAATTTGGTAGATTAAAACTATTTTTTTAGTATTTTGGATTACAATGGCAGTCAGGCCTCCTGAATCCACCCAAAAATAAATCCATTTTTTTTGTTTTGAAAAAAATGATATTTAGGGGTGGCGCAAGCCCCATGAAGTTTAACATGTATTTCCCATAAGAAAAAAAGACGTTTTTGTAAATCTTATTCAGAATCCTCAATATTATCTCAATCGAGTTGAAACTCAACATTTCTCTTCAAAATTAGCCATAGAATACGAATAAAATATCACTTTTCAATTATCACCCCCATAAGTCTATTTTATAGGGTCCCAAAGAAACCCCATAAGTGAAAAAATGGGTTTTGCGAGTTTTTGGCGCTAATTATGATTTTTTTGCGGTTTTTTTAATGCGAATTGTTTCTAATACATAAAATATGACTTTATACTGAAAATGAGATATTTTAATGAATTGTTTAAACAATTTATTATTGTTTTTAGCAATTTTCTCATAGAATGTAGTTAGAAAGACGCGATTTTTTCACAAATTTTCCATTTGTTGTCCAATTTTCAATTAGAGGGAAGTGATAGTTCATCAATGTTAACAACAGTGATTGTTTAAACAATTTATTATAATTATTAATGATATTATATTTGAATAATGCTGACAAGTTGCGTTTTTTTTCTAATTTCTGGTTTTTTGTCCACTTTTCATTCGGAGTGAAGTAATAATGAATTCAAGTTAACAAAATAATTGTTTAAACAATTTATTATCATTATTGATAATATTCTCTTTGCTTAATCGGTAGAATGTTGTGTTTTTTTCTGAAATTTTCAACTGTTTGTTTATTTTTTATTAGGCGTGACTTGATAATTAATTATATTAAGCAAAAATAATTGTTTATACAAATTATTATTGTTTATCACTATCTTCATCTATATCGATTGCGCCTGATAGTTGCGGTTTTTGGCAATTTTTACCTTTCTGTCTTTTTTTCACTTAGTGAGGTAATAATTAATTAAAGTTAACAGAAAAGTTGTTTAAACAATTTAATATTGTTTATAACTATCTTTTTTCAGATAAGTGCTAGAAAGTGGCGGTTTTTTCTAAAATATTTCACTTTGCATCGCCTTTTTATTTATGAACAATTAATAAGTCAACCACAACAAAAATGATTTTTCGAAAGGTATTGTTGTTTTAAGAGAATTATTTTTGCTCTTTTCCAAATGCTTAAAAAAATTAATTTAAAAAAAAAAATATTTTACACAAGATGCAAAAACAAAGAATAGTATAGTTAGGAATAGATGGAAGGACTAGGTCTTTAAATGACTTGTAAAAGTTTTTTTTTGGATTACAACAAGAAGTTTATTGCAAAGCGTAAAAAAAAACTTGGAGTTGCAAATCTCTAATGTTTATATATTAATTGTTAGTAATTAAGCAGGCAAAGCAAAGTGAAAGATTTTAGAAAAAACCGCCAGTTTCTAGCACTTATCTAAGAAAAGATAGTTATAAACAATATTAAATTGTTTGAACAACTTTTCTGTTAACTTTAATTAATTATTACCTCACTAAGTGAAAAAAGCACAGAAAGGTAAAAATTGCCGTAAAACCGCAACTATCAGGCGCAATCGATATGGATGAAGATAGTCATAAACAATAATAATTTGTTTAAACAATTATTTTTGCTAAATCTAATTAATTATCAAGTCACGCCTGATAAAAAATAAACAAACAGTTGAAAATTTCAGAAAAAACCGCAACATTCTACCGATTAAGCAAAGAGAATATTATCAACAATGATAATAAATTGTTTAAACAATTATTTTGTTAACTTGAATTCATTATTACTTCACTTCGAATGAAAAGTGGACAAAAAACCAGAAATTTAAAAGAAAACCGCATCTTTTCAGCATTATTCAAATATAATATTATTAATAATTATAATAAATTGTTTGAACAATTATTTTGTTAACTTGAATTTATTATTACTTCACTACAGATGAAAATTGGACAAAAAACCAGCAATTTAAAAAAAATCCGCATCTTTTTAGCATTATTCAAATATAATATTTATATAATAATTATGATAAATTGTTTAAACAATCACTATTGTTAACATTGATGAACTATCACTTCTGTCTAATTGAGAATTAGACAACAAATGGAAAATTTGTGAAAAAACCGCGTCTTTCTAACTCCATTCTGTGAGAAAATTGCTAAAAACAATAATAAATTGTTTAAACAATTCATGCAAATATCTAATTTTCAGTATAAAGTAATATTTTATGTATTAGAAACAATTCGTATTAAAAAAACCGCAAAAAAATCATAATTAGCGCCAAAAACTCGCAAAACCCATTTTTTCACTTATGGGGTTTCTTTGGGACCCTCTAAAACAGACTTATGGTGTTGGTTTTTGAGAAGTGATATTTTATTCGTATACTATGGCCAATTGTGAAGAGAAATGTTGAGTTTCAACTCGATTGAGATAATATTGACGATTCTGAATAAGATTTACAAAAACGTATTTTTTTCTTATGGGAAATACATGTTAAACTTCATGGGGCTTGTGCCACCCCTAAATATCATTTTTTTTTTCAAAACAAAAAAAATGGATTTATTTTTGGGTGGATTCGAACAAATTTGGGGGGGGGGTGTCCCGATAAAAATTCAAACAAAAATTTTTCCAATGCATTTTTGGACCACCCTCCCTTCCAATAAATCGCAAAATGAAAAATGGAAAACGAGGGTCTCTCAAAATGAAATTACTTCCAATGGTTTAAAAAAAGTGAGGGAGAGCCGCAAAATCGATATGGCATTAAATCTCACGTCACTCCAATATCTTTTAAATTATTTTATTTATTTATTATTGTCAATTATTCTAGAATCCTTGATCCAGTTTCGAATCTTATTTTCCCAAAATCTTTTTTGTTTGTTTCTTGTTTTGACTTTTGTTTAAAATACAGGGCTCGGATCGTGCGACTTTTTGAAGAAAAATGCGACTAATAGACATTTTTCCGTTTTTCTCAGAAGTTCGCTGTACTTAGTTTCAATTTTTATCGCAATGAAATATATTGAATTAAAATTCAAAGCTAAACAAAATTGTATTATTTTAATTGAGAACATTAAACATGGAATAATTTCTTATTAAAACATTATTCTGAGAAAATTTTGAATTAAAGGCGTTTAAAATTGAACTTAAAACTTGAATTCGAACTCATTATTAGCACCCAATAAGAAAATCCAACTATTTTTCGTTGAAAGTTTATTTGTTTTGGTTAAAAATTCATCTTTTTTTGGTCGAAAATTGGTATTTTTTGGTTCAAATTTGAACTGCTTTGTAAAAAATTCCTTTTTTTGGTTCAGATTCATTATTTTTGTTGAAAATTCATCTCATTGCTTGTTACTTTTACTAAAAATTTAACTTATCCACTTTAGATTGAAAATTTATCTGTTTTAGTTAAAAATTCTACTATTTGTTTGAAAATTGGTGTATTTTTTTCTCCTTTATTCGAAAATTCAATTATTTTGTTCAAAAGTTATCTTTTTTGGTGAAAAATTCAACTTTTTTTAAACATTCGTTTTTTTTATAGAAAATTCTTCATTATGGATTGAAAATAATCTTTTGTATTAATATATTTTTAGGTTGAAAATTCAACTGTTTTATAGAAAATTAGTCTTTTTTATAGAAAATTAATCATTTTGGTAGAAAATGTATCTTTTGCATTAAAAATTCATTTCAGTAGGTTGGAAATTCAACTATTTGATAAGAAATTAATCTATTTTGTTTGAAAATGTAATTATTTTGTTGAAAATTCTACTCTTTGGTCGAAAATTCAACTATTTGTTGAACATTCGTCTATTTTGACAAAAAATTCGTCCTTGGGAACTTATTTTTGTTGAGGCTTGATCTCTTTTATTTGAAAAATCGACCATTTGGTTCAAAATTCAGTTATTTTGTTCCAAAGTTATCTTTTTTGGTGAAAAATTCAACTTTTTTTTAACATTCTTCTTTTAGATAGAAAATTCGTTAGTATGGATTGAAAATTAATCTTATATATTCTCATATTTTTGGGTTGGAAATTCAACTGTTTTATAAAAAATTTGTCTTTTTGGCTTGAAAATTCAACAACTTGGTAGAAAATTAAACTGTATGGTTGAAAATTAACTTTTTTGTTGAAAATTGATATTTTTTGGTTGAAAATTCAACTATTATGGTTAAAAATTGATATTTTTAATTGAAAAATTCACTTTTTCTATTTGAAAATTTAACCATTTGGTTGAAAATTCGTCTTTTTTGTAGAAAATTATCTTCTTGTTTGAAAATTAATCTATCTTAGTTGAGGATTCAACTATTTTGTTCAAAATTCATATTTTCTGGTTGAAAATTCAAAAGTTTGATAGAAAATTCGTTTTTTTGTCTTGAAAATTCAACAATTTGGTAGGAAATTAAACTATTTGGATGAAAATTCATATTTTTGGTCGAAAGTTCAACTATTTTGGTTGAAAAGTGATATTTTAAATGATGAATTTTCAACAAGAAAAATTCATGTATCAAACAACAAGGTTCATGTATTTTATTGAAAATTTTTCTTTTTGGTAGAAATTAATATTCTTGGTTGAAAATTCAACTATTATGGTTAAAAATTGATATTTTTAATTGAAAAATTCACTTTTTCTATTTGAAAAGTCAACCATTTGGTAGAAAATTAATCTTTTTTTGTTGAGGATTGAACTATTTAGTAGTAAATTCATGTTTTCAGGTTGAAAATTCAACTTTTTTGTAGAAAATTTGTTTTTTTGGCTTGAATATTCATCTTTTTTCGTTGAAAATTATCTTTTTTTGTTGTTGAAAATTCAACTTTTCAAGTTGATGATTCAACTATCTTTTAAAAAATTCGTCTTATGGGCTTTTTAATTTAACTATTTGATTGAAGTTCAATTTTTTTTGCGTCAAAATTCGACCATTTGGTTGAAAGTTCTCCACTATTTGGTTGTAAATGCAACTGTTTAATTGAAAATTATTATTTTTATTTGAATTCAACTATTTAATTAAAAATTAATCTTTCGGGTTTAACAGTCTGTTTTCTAATCCATCCAACTTTTTAACTTAAAAATTCAGTCCGAATTTAAAAGAAGAGTCTAAATGAGTTCTCTCTGCTCTAAAAATAAAATGAATTCATGAAAAATTGATTTAACAGTGGTTGCTCACGTCTTTTTTTATATTTATGAAAAGCATATTAGGGGGCGTCCATAAATTACGTGAGGCATTTTTGAGAATTTTTTGACCCTACCGCCCCCCCTGGTGAGATTTCGTAAGGTTTTTCTTAACTCCCCCCCCCCCCTAATCTCACGTGAGATTTTTAAAAATTTTTGTTTTTGCTGTAAACAATCGAAGGGCTACTGTGCTGCTCTGTGGGGTTCAGACAAATACGACAAACACTATTATGTGAAATTTCGCCATATTTCATTCTAGAAAAATTTTTTACTGTGATTTAACTTTATTTTCACGCAACTTTATACCGTTTTCTACTAGAAAAAAAATTACGTAATATTTACTAAAACCCCCCCCTTCCCCCAAATTGAGATTTGGAAAGATTTATCTTGACCCCCCCCCGGTAGGCGGTAACTACTATGTTGTAAATAAAGGAACCTTGTTATTTTTCGAAAAAAAGGAACTGCAGGAAAATGTTTTTTTTTCAAGTTCGGTATTTCGACAAAAACCGGGACATTTTACTACAAACCGGGACGCTTCTCAAAACACCCGAAAACTGGGACATGCCCCGGAAAACCGGGACGCCTGGTCACCCTAGTAAAATTCCGATTTCAGCGTAAAAATGAACATTTTTCTATCCTATTTAAAATCTGATTCTTCCACCAACCTCCAGTCTGCAAGAGAGTAATACATTTTCCAAAAATTTAATTTCCGGCTGTTCCCATAGCGACAACAACGACTCTCGGAATCATGTTCTGTTCCAGAAACAGGACAAAATTTACATTTACTTAATTCCTTCCAGTACCTTCAAAAAATATATGTATGTAATTAATTGTTTTTTATTTCGTAAAGTAGGATACATTTCAAATTTATTTACTTCCTTCCATTTCTTTCAGAAAATATGTATATTGAATTGTTTTTAATTCCGCAGAGTAGAGTTTATTTTTAATTTATTTAATTCCCTCTAATACCTTCAGAATAAATCTTTATGATATTGTTTCGAATTCCAAAATGTAGGATATATTTCAAATGAATCATCAGTCAATCTTATGAATAAGATTTTTGGTATCTTTGAATAAATAAAAATAAAAATAAATATAATATACTTTTTAAAGGTATAAGCTTTAAATGAAGTGAAAAAGGTGGTTACAATTAATAATTTTAAGGATTGTAATGATAATTACATAAATCTTTAACTGATCGAAGATTGTAAAAAATGGTTACTGTGAAATTCATAAATTTTATTAAGTAGTAAATAAATAATTAATGAATTAAAAATATATACACATGGAGTAATAATGATAATAAATTAATAATAAGGTGAGAGTCAAGATAAAAACAAAACGAAAATGAATTGATGATAGCAAATGAATAAATAATTGAGTAGATAGTCAATTGATGTATAATAATGACGTAATACCACAAGAAATACTATTATTTTTTATATATTAATGGAAAACATCTAGGTTGAATTGAAATGAAATTGATATCAAATATTCTTCAATAATTTTTAGTATATCAGTATTGCACTGTATTGCTCTGTAAATATTCTTGTCGATTTTGAATGTGGGTACATTGAGCGAAGAATTCCCGTGTAGTTCAGGTTTACATCCCAATAGTTCGGGTGGTTTCTCTTTTTTTTTGTTTCACACGAAGGTTTGGCGCGCTTGCACTACTGAGAGGTGCGATCACCCCAACCATTCGGGTGCTAACCCGAAACAGCAGCGGCCGAAGTGGTGGGGCGCCCGCCCGAATACTTGGGGAGCTTGCACGAATGATTCGGGAGATTCGAGTCGTCAACCGCGTTGGATGTTGCGCGTTCGACGTTTGCGCGTGTTCGCTAATTTCAATAAAAGCGTTAATCCCGGTATACAGATATAATTCTAGAGAAAGAATGTTTTATATTTCTCTTACCTTCGTTAATGATTATCCAAAGAAAAACCAGATAACTAGTTACACTTTATTCCACTGACATCTCGCACATGAACAATAAAATCGACAAAAACTAGAAACAGTGACATTCGGGAAGAGCCTGATGTTCATCAGCTGTGGCCATTAGCGAACATGCGCAAACGTCAAACGCGCAACATCCAACGCGGTTGACGACTCGAATCTCCCGATTCATTCGTGCAAACTCCCCAAGTATTCGGGCGGGCGCCCCACTACTTCGGCCGCTGCTGTTTCGGGTGAGCACCCGAATGGTTGGGGTGATCGCACGTCTCAGTAGTGCAAGCGCACCAAACCTTCGTGTGAAAAAAAAAATAGAAACCACCCGAACTATTGAGGGGTAAACCCGAACTACATGGGAATTCTTCGCTCAGTGTAGTTCTCTGATTATTTTGCAACAAAAATCCAAATATTTCATCTATCCGTCTTTTAGAAAATCTATACTTTTTTGGTTCAAAAATCGTATTTTTATTTTTTTTTTAATTTAAGCCATGCGTATCGGCATAATAAAAATTATATAATAGGATTTACATTGAAAATTGAGAAGAAAAATTAAATTGCAAGGAACTTTGGGTTGAGTGTTTTTTATTTTTTCAATTATTTTCGATCTGCCCTTATGCAATTATCCATTTTTCTGAATATAAATAGTACACATTTTTCTATAAAATAGAATACGACTCATTACTGTAGGCAATTCCCCACAATATGTTTAAAATGTAGTACTACCATTAAACAAAACGTTAATATAATTACAATTCTTTATTTCACTACCCGATTGACACTTATTAATTAAAAATTATAAAATATTCGCTAACAATTAATTTCCATTTTAATTCAAACAAGCGTTCAGAAATTGAATTTACTTCAATCCATTCTATTCCTTCTCTCTCATACTCAAACTCTTCAATCCCCTTCAGTACCGTTTCGTGCAATTTTCGACGTTCATTGGCAGGGATTCAATTTTATTGATCGTGACTACGGATTTTCGTATTTTTCATTCCTTTCAGTATTATTCTGTTAAATTTTTCAAGGTGCATTGAAGGGGATTGATTTTTTCTCATACCTATTTCCCCGAAGGTTTAGGAGACGACCGGAAAAATCGGGTATTCAAGTGAATTACATTTTTTAATCCCGATCAATGCAAGCCTTCTCACTGGGTCACAATCCCTGTGGAATAACACATTCTACAAAACAGTTGAATTTTCGGCAAAAAAGATGACTTTTTGACAAAATAGTTGAATTTTTAACCAAATAATTAAATCTTCTACCAAATAGTATTCTGCGTATAACCAACAACTATTCTTTGAGTATTTTATATTAAAATGAAAGTCAGGCCTCACAGCCTCTATGGGATAAAAAATAGAATGTGTCCTATTAAAAGGGAAAGACTGTAATGTGTACACCTGAAGGTGCAAAAGAATTCTTTTCCCCTTTTTTGAAGAATTCCTCTTTTTTCTTTGTTTCAATGTTCATACTTTTTAATTGAAAGTCTGCTATTATATTTTTGGTTCAGAATTCATCTTTTTTGGTAAAAAAACACTACTTTTTGGTTAAAAATTTAATCATTTGGTTGAAAATTAAATTTTTTTTCAAAAAGTCGGCTTTTAGGTAGAAAAATCAAAAATTTTGTGGAAATTAATCTTTTTGGGTTGAAGATGCAACTAATTGGTTAAAAATTTCATTATTTGTTTGAAATTTCTATTATTCTGTTGAAAATTCAACAATTTTGTCATTTTTTTTAGTTGAAAATTCATTTATTTGGTTGAACATTCGTCTTTTTGGATATAAAATACCTACTCTTGGATTAAAAATTCATCGTTGGTAGAAAAGTAATCTTTTTTGGTTGCACGTTAATTATTTTTAATTGAAAAGTCTACTATTATATTTTTGGCTTAGAATTCATATTTTTTGGTTCAAAACTCTACTTTTTAGTTGAAAATTTATTTTTTTGGTTGAAAATTCAACTATTTTGTCAAAAAGTCATCTTTTTGGTAGAAAATTTAACAATTTCGTAAAAATGAATCTTCTTGGGTTGAAGATTCAACTATTTGGTTCAAAATTTTATTAGTTGTTTGAATATTCTATTACTTTGTTAAAAATTCAACAATTTCTCATCCATTAATTTAACTGTTTTGTTGAAATTTCTTTATTCTTTTTTCGGGTTAGAAAAGTCATCTCTTTTGGTAGAAATTTAATCTTAATTAGTTGAAAATTAATTTATTTTGAACATTTGTCTTTTTTTATTGAAAATTCCTACTCTTGGATTAAAAATTCATCTTTGGTAGAAAAGTCATCTTTTTTGGCTGTACGTTAATTATTTTTAATTGAAAAGTCGACTATTATATTCTTGATTCAGAATTCATCCATTTTTATTGAAAATTAATTGATTTTTTTGAAAATTCAAAATTTTTTTTAAAGATTCGTCTTTTTTGGTCAAAGTTTCAACGGTTTTATTTAACATTCATCTTTTTGGATAAAAAATTCATCCTCTTGGATTGAAAATGCATCTTCGGTAAAAAAAAAACTTTCAACAAAATAAAATGAGTTTTTTTTTACCCAAAGATATAAATTTTGTAATGAAAAAGCCAAATTTTTAAACATGCAAGAAAAAAATGCAACTGAATTGTTGGATTTTCAAGCTAAAAAGACGAATGTTCTACAAAACAGTTGCATTTTCAAACTCAAAGCATGAATTTTCAACAAAAAAATGACTTTTCAACCAAATAGTTTATCTACGGAATACATGAATTTTTAACAAAAATAGATGAATTTTCAACAAAAAATGTAACAGATAATATTATTTCAACCAACAAACATTTTTATTTGAAATCCAACACAGTTGAATTCAACTAAATCAGATGAATTTTCTGTCAAAATATTTGAATTTTCTACATCGCTAAAAAAATATTTTTTTACCAAGAGAAAAATTTTGAAACCAATAACCGAATTTCGAACACAGAAAGAAAAAAATTCCGTTGAATTGTTGAATTTTCAAGCCAAAAAGACAAATTTTCTACAAAACAGTTGCATTTTTAAACCGAACGTACGAATTTTTAATAAAAAAGTTTCTTTTCAACCAAATAGTTGAACTTTCTACTAAATTAGTGGGATTTTTTACAATGAATGAATTTTTAACTAAATTTAATTTGAAATCCAACACAGTTGCATTCAACAAAAATATGATAATGCTGAATCCTCAACCAAAATTAATTAATTTTCTACCCATAACTGACCCAAAAACCTCTCTTAATAGGAGATATATACAAAAAACATAAAGTAACTTCAAAGCAACTTAAATTAAAGTTCCAAGTTACTGCAAAAATCGTAACTAAGTTACGTTACAAGTTACTTTTTAAAATAGTAAAAAAAAGTTACCCTAAGAGTTGAAAATAATCCAACTCTGGTAAAAACCGCAGTCTGTGAGACCTGGGAAGTTAATTAAAAAAAATAAACAGATTAAAATGTTTATTTATAAAAAATATTGGTGAAGTCAACTATTTGTTTTAAAATTTATTAATTTTAATTTTTTTCAATTCATTTGAATTCCGAATAACAAATAATATTTAATGAATGCTTAATTAACTATTAAACTACACAAAGAGGCTTTATTTCTGAAATTGCTTTATTGGATTATAGTTAGCAATATAGTAATGATCGAATAGGAAGGTAATAAATTGGTATGTGTTCTGAATGAAATATCGGATTTTAGAATCGATGGAAGCAACTAATTATACGGATTATTTGCATGTAATTTACAGAGATTGGTGGAAAGGATTTAGTAGAACGAGGAACACTCTTGATTTATAATACAATTATTTGCATGTCCATTTCTAGAATTAATAGAACTGAAATTATTGCAACAACATTTTTTTTTTCGTTTTTCAATATTAAAAATGATATTCTGTGATTTTTGAAAGTGAAAATTAAAATATTTTGAGTGATATTTGAATGCAGGTGGCCGCAAAACTTAATTTCCTTACTTTTCTCTGAATTTTTCCTGCCGTTTTTCCTGACGTTTCATTTTCACTGGGTGTTAATATTCAAATACCAAAATTATAATCTTGTAAAATTTTTAATCTAGAATTTTTTATAAATGGATAACCGAATTTAATTTAAATTAAAAAAATATTAATTAACATTATCAGGACTGCCACAGCCTAATTTACTTTAAAAAGTGACTGAAAGTGTCTAATGTGCATTAATAATGTAAAATAAATTAAGACAAATAAATTATTATCAATTATTATTATTGAATTAGTATTAAATTATTTTTTATTTTATTTAATCAAGTAAATTAAAATTAATTAGGAAAAAAATGTTATATTAAAAAAATTCCATTTATTTCAATCAAATTAGTGTGAATTTAGAGTTTTTTTAAGGCAAATAAGAACTCGATTAAATTAATAAAAATTTTAGGGGAATTTACAAAAATTCAAGTGAATTAACAACAATTTTAGTGAATTGAAAAAAATTCCAAAATATGAAAAAATTAATTGAATTTAGTAAGTTTGAAATGCGTTTAGAAACATTCAAGAGAATTCAAAAGAATTTGATGAAAAGCCTAAGAATTCAAGGTTAGTTTAAAAGACTTCAGAATCAGTTAAACAAAAACTGAAAAAAAAAATTTTAGTCAATTCAATTGAGTAAAATTAAGTGAATTTAGAAGAATTCAAGTGAATTAAAGAAAATAAAAAAACTTTTGAAGAATTAAAAGAAATGTAAAAGAATTCAGAAAAAAATTAATAAGAATTCAGGTGAATTTAAAATCCAAATGAATTGCTAAAAATCTTTGAAAATCTCTTGAAATCTTTGTAACCCTACGAGATCCCTCACTTTTTTATGAATAAATTCTTTCAAATCCATTCAAATATTATAAAATCCCGTAAAATTTTAGGGAATCTGATATTTCCTGAAATCCTGGACATTTTATTAAAATACCTTGAGAGCTTTTAAAACCCCTAAAAATGATTTAATTTGAAATCCTTAGAAATCTTATAAAATCCTTTGGAATCTTTTACAACCGCATGAAAATTTGATCAAATCCCTTAAACTTCTTGAAAATCCCTGGAAATCACCTGCAATTTTCTCAATCTCTTGAAAACACCTTGGAATCTTTTAAAATACCCTAAAAATTTTCAAATATTTTGAAATATTTTTAAATCCCTTTCAACTTTTTAAAGCTGTTAAAAGTTCCTTGGAATCTTTAAAAATACCCTATAATATTTCAAATCCTTTTGAATCCCACCATTAAATTACTAGAATTATTATAAAAATCATTGGAATCTTTTCAAATACCCTACAATATTTCGAATCTTTTGAAATCCCCTAAAATGATTGAAATCAATTAAAAATTTCTTGGAATCTATTTATATTCCCTGAAATATTTTTTAAATCCTTTAAAACCCCTTTAAATTGTTGAAATTAATTAAAAATTCCTTGGAGTCTTTTTAAATTCCCTAAATTACTTTAAATCCTTTGCCCTAAATTATTTCAAATCCTTTGAAATCCCATTCAAATAATAACATAAATGAAAAATTCTTTGGAATCTTTGCACACTTTCTAAAATATATCGATTCCTTTTGTAACTCCTTCAAATTATTAAAATTAATTAAAAATTCTTTGGAATCTCCAAATGCCTTAAATTTTCCAAATCCTTTGAAATCTTTTGAAATCCCTAGCAAATTTTTGGATTTCTTGGAATGATTTAAAATACGTTCGAATATTTCAAATCCTTTGAAATCCCGTTAAATTACTAAAATCAATTGAAAATTCCTTGGAAACTTTTAAAATACCCTAAAATATTTCAAATCCTTTCAACTCCCTTAAAATTATTTACATCAATTAAAAATTCCTTGGAATCTTTTCAAATTAAAAAAAAAAATGTTTAAAATCTTTTGAAATTTTTTGAAATCCCTCGAAAATTTTTAAAGCTCTTGAAAATTCCTGCAAAACTTTCAAAACGCCCTGAACCATTTCATACCCTCTGAAAATCCTTTAAATTATTGAAATTAATTGAAATTTTCTTGAAATCTTCTTAAATTCCCTAAAATGTTTAAAATCCTTTGAAATCTTTTGAAATCCCTAGCAACTTTTTGGATTTCTCAAAAATGCCTTGGAATAATTTAGAATACGTTCAAATATTTCAAATCCTTTCAAATTCCATTAAATTACTAAAATCAATTGAAAATTCCTTGGGAAATTTTTAAATACCCTAAAATATTTCAAATCCTTTCAACTCCCTTAAAATTATTTAGATCAATTAAAAATTCCTTGAAATCTTTTCAAATTCAAAAAAATGTTTAAAATCTTTTGAAATTTTTCGAAATCCCTCAAAACTTTTTAAAGCTCTTGAAAATTCCTGCAAAACTTTTAAAACGACCTGAATTATTTCATACCCTCTGAAAATCCTTCAAATTATTGAAATTAATTGAAATTTTCTTCAAATCTTTTTAAATTCCCTAAAATGTTTAAAATCCCTTGAAATCTATTGAAATCCCTAGCAACTTTTTGGATTTCTTGAAAATGCCTTGGAATCATTTAAAATACGTTCAAATATTTAAAATCCTTTGAAATCCCATTAAATTACTAAAATCAATTGAGAATTCCTTGGGAAATTCTTAAATACCCTAAAATATTTAAAATCCTTTCAACTCCCTTAAAATTATTTAGAATAATTAAAAATTCCTTGAAATCTTTTTTAATTAAAAAAAATGTTTAAAATCTTTTGAAATTTTTTGAAATCCCTCGAAAATTTTTAAAGCTCTTTAAAATTCCGGCAAAACTTTTAAAACGGCCTTAATTATTTCATACCCTCTGAATCTCCTTCAAATTATTGTAATTAATTGAAATTTTCTTGAAATCTTTTTTAATTGCCTAAAATGTTTAAAATCCTTTGAAATCTTTTAAAATCCCTTGAAATTTTTTAAAGCTCTTGAAAATGCTTCGAAATATTTTGAAATACTCTGCAATATTTCTAATCCTTTGAAATCCCATTGAATTACTGAAATCAATTCAGAATTTGTTGAAATTTCTTAAAATACCCTAAATGATTACATATCTACTGAAATTCCTTCAAATAATTGAAATTAGTTGAAAATTCCTTGGAATCTTTTTAAATTCTCTAAAATATTTCAAATTCTTTGAAATTTCATTTTACTGAAACCAATTGAGAATTCCTTTGAATATTTTTAAATATCCCAAAATATTTCAAATCCTTTATAATTGCTTCAAATATCTGAAATGAATTAAAAATTCCTTGGAATGTTTTGAAATTTTCTAGAATATTTCAAATCCTTTGAAATGTTTTGAAATCCCTTGAAACTTTTTAAAGCTCTTAAACATGGCTTGAAATTTTTTTAAATACCCTCAAACTTTTCAAACCCTCTGAAATTCTATTACATTCCTATGAATTCGTCCCTTATCTTCCGAAATTCTTTAAAATCCATTGAAAATTTTTCTTTCCTCCTTGAAATCATTCAAATCTTTGAAAATTCGTTTTAAAAACTTGAATCTCTTGAAAATTCCTTGAAAGCTTTTAAATACCCTGAAATTTTTAAAATCCTTCGAAATCTTACAAGATCTTTTGAAATCCCTTAGAACTTTTTAAAGCTCTTGGAAACTCCTTGGAAATTTGACTCTCAATACCTAATGTTTGAATCAAACAAATTCTTTCTTGGATATAGGGTCAAACAAATTTTTCATGAATTCAAACAAATATTTTTGTAGTTCATACAAAAGTTATTTAATTTTTTTTTTAAATAAATAAATTTTTTGGAATAGCTTTTAATTATTGAAATATATTTTTTTAATTCCTCAAAATCTTTTAAAATACCCTTAAATATTCAAAATCCATTAAAATCTTTTGAAATCCCTTAAGACTTTTTAAAGCTCTGAAAAATTTCATGGAATTTCTAAAGATTCCCTTAAATCTTTAAACTCCTTTCAAATCCCTTCAAGATATTGAAATATGTTCCAAATTTTTTGGGATGGTTTAAAATACCCTTAAGTATTAAGACTATAGTGACTTTATCTTTAAAAAGTGACTAAAATTAGGTGTGGCATTCCTCATTATTCTGGATAATTACTTAAATTGCTTCTTACAGGAATCCCTGACTTTTGCATTTCTTTTTTTAAATCGCTGACTTTTCCCTGATTACCAGGTTTTCTCTGCCCTGCGGCCACCATGCGAATGTCGTTTGCAATTTCTTTACAAAATCCACATCTGTTTCTCTTTTAACATTTATGGAAAAAAACTAAAAGGAAGTTGAAAGTAATGTGAGTTTACATTGCAAAAAAAGGATCACTGCAAGAAAAAGTCCCTCACGCTTTTGCAAGTTCCTGCGGAAGTTGTTTCTATAGCTTGAAAGCTCATTGCCAGCGACTAAAACTTGCGAGAGAAAGAGGATTAATGTCGACGTAGACACAAAAATTAATGCCCTGACAAAAAATATACTAAGTAAGTGCTTTGCTAATAGTAAACTAAACATTCTGAAACATTGTTATATATAAGCTGTGTTAGAAAAAATTCAACCAATTAAATCAGTACGAAGAATTTCAACTGATAAATCAGTTATTTTTTTTAATTTCAACGACTGAAATAGTAAAATACAATGTAATAATCGAAAGCTGAAAAAATATTTTTCCAACTGTACTCTCTATATTTTAATCAGTGAGATTGCATTGTGAGCCTGTGAAAATTCTGACTGATTTGATTCAGTTACCCACTGACTCAAATATATTTGTATTATTGAATTATTTTTTATTACTTTTTTTTTTATTATATTATTATTTTTTATTATTATTCTCACTGACTCAAATATAGCGAGTATCGATAACAGTCTTGACAGGAAAAAATGTTCTTAAACAGACAAAATAAAAAGACTTTTCAAGAAAATACAAGAATAAATTCCGTTAAATAATATTCAATTCAATTTGAAACGCTTTAAATGTCTAGCACTTCAAGTAAAATATTGCATTTTTTAATTAAATAGATGAATTTTTAACCAAGTGGTTCAACTAAAAAAATGAATTTTCAACCAGAAATATTAATTTTCTACCAAAAAAGTCAAATTTCCAAAAAAATAAATGAATTTTTAACCTAAACAGTTAAATTTACAATAAAAAAAGATTAGTTTTCAACAAAAAATCGAATAGTTCAATTTTCACCCAAAAACATAAGTTGTCAACCAAGAAGATCATTTTTCTATAAAAAAGACGAATTTCAAACAAAACACATGAATTTTCACGAAAAATGAAGAAGATAAATTTTTAGTTGAGGAACTTAATTTTCAAAAAAAAAAAAATTACTAAATTAGTTCAATTTTAACCTAACGAGATGAATTTTTAATTAAAATTATAAATCTTCAACCAAGTAGTTCAGTTTTTAACTACAAAAAAAAAATTAAAAACAGTTGAATTCATCCGATAAACAGACAAATTTTCCGAAAAATAGTAAAATTCTCAACAAAAACAGATTTATCTTCAACCTAACAATTGCATTTTCAACCAAAAAAGATGAAATTTTCAACAAAAAAAGATGAATTTTCAAACCAAAAAGAATAATTTTTCACAAAAAGTTGAATTTAAAGAAAAAAAAAAGATTTTTCAGTCAAGAAAGAAAAAAATGTCAACCAAATTGTTAAATTTTCAAGCCGAAAAGACGAATTTTCTACGAAACGGTTCAATTTTCGACTCTAAAATATAAATGTTCAAAGAAAAAAGTTTATTTTTAACCGAATAGTTGAACTTTCAACCAAAATAGATGAATTGTCTACGAAAAATGTAATAGTTGATATTTCAAACAAAAAATACTTTAATTTTAAATAAAAAACAGTTAAATTCGTCCAAAAAAGACAAATTTTCAGGAAAATAGTTAAATTCTCAACCAAAATATCAATTTTCAAACAAAAAGTTGCATTTTGAACCAACAAAGAAAAATGAGATTTCTACCAAAAGAGATGAATTTTCAACAACAAAATATTTTCCCGTCAAGAAAGAAAAAAAAATTTCAAATAAATCGTTAAGTTTTCCAGCAGAAGAGACAAAAATGTTAATTTTCAACCGAAAAATTGAATTTTTGAGCTCAAAATATGAATTTCCAAGAAAAAATGTAAGACTTGATATTTAATAAAAAAAAAAAGATTTTAAATTTCAAAACAAAAATAGTTAAAATAAATCAAAAAGACGAGCTTTTAACCAAAAAGTTAAATTTTTAAGCTCAAAGGAATAACTTTTTACAAAACAATTGAACTTCCAACAAGAAAATATGAGTTTTCACCAAAAACGGTAATTTTCAAACAAATAGTTCAATGTTCTACAAAAATAAATGAATTTTTAACAAAACAGTTGAATTTTAAACAAAAAAGGATTACTTTTTTAAAAAATTGTTAAATTTTTAAGAAAGTAATTAAGTTTTCAACCAAATAATAAAAATTGTTCCACGGCAGACTTTTTGACTTCGGACTACAGTTGCACTTGTCATAAATAATATAAATAAATAAATCAAATATTTCTTGTATTAAATTCATTTGTGTATGATCATTTACGTTGAAAATATTTAATTAATCTATAATTACGTGTTTGGGTAGTATGCATGGGTGTAGCAATAATTACCAATTGAATCAGTATATTTTATCTGTCAGTGACTGAATTCTAGCTACAGCAATTAGTAGAATTTAACTGACAATCAGTTGCATTTTATTAACTTAAATTTAGACACTATATGTTATATTATCAGTCTTAGTGAATAGTATCAATGTAATATATGAAATTATTAAATTAAATTAAATAATATTAAATAAATAAAGACAGAAATTTTTTAATTAAATACATTAATCATAAGGAAAGAATCCTTGTTTTTCTCATAATTGTACTAATGGAGATAATAAATAACATTGAAGTTGTTTACGCAAAATCCATTTCACAAAATTGAGCAAGATCATTTGATAACGTCATCGGTAACCTTCGAGAATATTATAGAAACTTAGCATGGACACGAACCACTTGAGCTGTGGAATGGTCTCGATGTCGGTAACATGTCGGTAATAGGAATCTATGATTAAAAACTGAAAAATCGTGAAGCGTTCCACATTTTTTGCCAAATTCTTTTTTATAAAATTTACTTTATGTAATTATATATACCAGGGTGGCCACTATTTAAAAAAATTTGGTATCCCGGGTTTCTCCCGGTTCTTCCGGTAAATATTCGTGATTTATGAGATTTATCCCGGTACAGCAAAAAAAATATACTCGACAAGCATCAGCAAACTTTTTTGCAAGAAATCTGTTAACTTTGAATCATACAAACAATTTAAAAATTCGTCATTAAACCAATTTTCAAATATTATGTTTTAAACATTTTTAAACCAATAATTAATAATTTCTAACTGAAAATGTCTGGAATAATATATATATATATATATATATATTCCAAGCAGAAAAAAATTATATATATAGAACGATTTTAGACGATTTGATTAGAAAAAGGAGTTGAATAATATTGTGTAATTTCTAAGTCGAAACCCTAAAAATTAAACATTTTTTTAAATTGAAGAATCAAAAAATTGAATTATTTCAGATTAAAATTTCTAAAATAGGACAATGCCAAAACGTTAAAAATTGAATATTTTGAAATTCGAATTTTGGAAATTAGATCATTTAAAATTCAGAAGAATTAAAATTGTATTATTAACAATTAAAAGCGCTCAAAACTAAAGAATTAAGAACTTTTGAATTTGAATCATTTTAAATTCAGAGAAATTAAAATTTGACAATTTTAAATTTAAAACTAAATTGAATCTTTCAAAGTCAAAGCATCTGAAACTCTAGAATTTTAAATTGTTGTTACATAATAAAATTATAATATAAAATTTAAGCTGATAAGACCAATTTTTCTAGAATCAAAAAATGAATTGAACAATTTAAAAAAAAAACGTTAAAAATAAATATTAATTTCAAATAGGAAACACTAAAAATGAAAAAATTTCTACTTTGAAAAAAATTTCAATTACCAAAAATTGTGATATTAACACTTTTTTATACTCAAACCCTTTAAAATTTCCATTATTGTAAGTAAATTTAAATCGTTAAAAAAGTAATAACTATTAAATTGCTAATTATATGTTGAAAAATTCAACCAATCCAATTTTAATTGCAAATTAAAACCTATGAAAGGAAAAAATAGAAAATTTAGCGTTCAACATAAAAATTCAGAACTCTAAAATTGTAACCATTTGAAATTACCGAAATTATTCCATTACTGATGTATCTTTTTCAGAAAGTTTAATTGTTATCTTGTTTTATTTTGAACTCAATTTTTAATTTTTTAATTTCAAATGTTCCTTTAGAATTATTATACATTCCTGAAATTTTCTAATCAAATATTTTTCAATTTGAAATGATTTATTTGTTTAAATCTTTAACTAAAAATCTGACAATTTTACGATATTACATTGAAAATTTAAAAAAAAATACAAAACAAGATTGCTGTAATATGATTCCAATTTTTAAAATCGTACAATTTTAAGCTTGTTAATTCGAAATTCCTTTATATTTACATCTAAAATTATTAAATTCAAAATTGTCTATCAAGGCTTTTAATATGAAATTTTGAAATATTTAATTTCGAAATTGTCCTAATATTTTGAATATTTGACTTTGAAACTAAAATATTGTGAAATTTCAAATTCCAAATCTATAAAAATTAATCTAAAAATTAATTTAAGAAAAAACTTTAGTTTCAAGGACTTAAAGATTAAACTTTTAGAATTGTGCATTTAAAACCATAATTTTAAATTAAAATTATAGAAATTTTAAAGACGATAAATATATTACTGAAGAGTATCATATAATGTAGTATCATGTGACATTCAAAAAGACTGGATAGATTTTTTTACTAAATAAATGTGATTTCTGTTAAAAAAAAAAAAAATCATTTTTACTCAAAACTTACAAAACGCGCGAATTATGAAATAAAGGAAATCTCCCGGTGTAATATTTTTCTCCCGGCTTTCTCCCGGTTCTCCCGGGTAGGTGGCCATCCTGTATACTGATAAGACCCTAATACTAATTACAAAAATTCTTTTAGACAATAACTAATGTTTAGTCGACCGTTTTGAAAATATAACTCTTAAATGGCAAATGAATTGGATTTTCCACTGAAAAGATCACAAGACCTTAAGCTTTTGAATTACTCTCCGATGTGAAAAGTGGATGTAAGGCGGAGGTTAGTGGAACAAAGGTGGATTTTTATTTGCATAAGGACAATTCCAGTCTTCTGCGTTTATTGCCTTAAATTCACTCGCTAATGTCCCCACTCAAATAGAAAAGCAAAGCGAAGCGTACCAGCATTTATTTTTCTTCTGTAAGAGGTCGAGCCATAAATTCACGATCTCTAATGTAGTAATACATTTAACTCCTTTCCCATTTATGCACAAAACTAGGGCGTTTATAAAGCACATAACTCAACCTTAAATTGAAATTATTTTACACTCTAGAGATAAATAAGTTATTCAACCTTAAAAGGTAAAATAGATATGAACATCCGGTTATATATAATTCATAACAATTTCTGATCCTAAAAGGTTGTTCTTTAAACAGAAAATTAAAAAAAAATTGTATGCCATTTGGCTGGGTAAAGTTACTTTTAGACCTTTAGGAATATCGACTCTTGAAATAGAAGATGCTGGAAACAGAAGTATTTAAATTGGAAACATTCGAGAAGCTGTGTGAAACTTTTAACAGAGCTTTTAAAGTTTCAAGTACAGACTTGTACATTTTTTCACCTTTATAAAATTGTTTCTTCTGTGGGTAATCATCTACTCCTAATGATGTCATCACTTTAGACTCGCATCAGGGAACAAAAATCCTATGTAAAAAAAGGTTAATTGGCTTTTAGTGGCTGTTTTCAGTTTGTTATTTTGAATTTCTTCGAATTTTGTAAATTTCAGTTTCTAAATGAGGAATTTTAATCCAAAAATTTATTTCTAAAAGATAAAATATTAATTGTAAATGTTTCTTCAATAATAAAGGTGACCAATTTGTTCTTAACTTTCTGACCAATGATTTAAAAATGACTAAAGTATTATACTCACAACACCTTGACCATATTAAATGAGGTTACATGTGTTTATCTATTAATTGAGATTAAAAATTTTCTGCACTATAAATTTATTGAATTCAAATTTCTAAATGAGTAATTTCATTTTACAATAAACTTCATTTTTGAATGTTTCTTAAAATTATTGATAAAAGGGAAAATTCTAATTGTAATGTTTTTTTTTGATTCTGTTCTTAATATTTTGCTACCACACTATAATTTGTGACCAGTATCATACATTCAGAGAGTTGACTAAAATGAAATTCTGAACCAAAATTTATAATATCCTAATTTACAGAGAGTATATATTTTTTTTAATTACAAAAAATAAATGTAGAGAAAATATATTTATATAATTCATCTATATTATTATAAATTATATATTTTCGGTATCGAAAACAAGAAAATTCCTGGGATTGACAATACAATTTTTGGGCAAATTTAAAATAATTCAGGTTTTATTTTAAAATATTAATTTTAGGCTTTGAAGGTTTCAAAATATGTCGGGAAAGAATCTGGCAGAATTTAAACAAATTTTAAAATTTTTACAGGATATAAAAAATCTACATCTTTGAAGATTCTTAACAAAAAATTCAGAAGGTTTTTAAGAATTTTGAAAAAATTTGAGAGAAGAAAAAAATTGTCTTAAGATTACTGGAAAAATTAAAATAATAATTTCTTAATTTACAAAATTCATTTTCAGAGAATGTTAAAAAAGAATTCAAAACCTTCCAAAAGGTTTCCAAAATTGTCAAAAATGAATCTGGAAGGCAATTTGTTAATTTTGCAGTATTTTTGTAAAATTTTTTCAAATTCTTAGGAAAAATTTGAATAATTTTAAAAGAGATATAGAAGTTTTTTTTTAAATATTTCAAAAGATATCAAAAAAATTAAAACAGTATGTCCCTTTTTGTAGATTTCGAAATAAAATTGTAATGTTTTTTAAAAGACTTTGAAAAGTTTGAAGATAAAAAATTTGTTCTTAAGATTCCTGGGAATATTAAAAAATTAATTTTTTAAAAATATTTTAAAACATTACAAATGATTTTCAAAATTGTCAAAAACAAATCCAGAAGATTTTAAGATAATTTTAGGAATAATTTGTGTCAGTTTAAAAGATATTTAGGAATTTTAGAAGTGATTTTGTAAAATCCTGTAAAATGAAAAAAATTCTTTGAAAATTTCTAGATACTTTTCCGACATATTTGAAATCTTTAAAAATCTTTCTGAATTTTCTCGAGAAACCTAGGAAACCTACATAATTTGCGTACAACTTTTCGTCTTTCTTGACTGAAAAATCCTTTTTGGTTGAAAATGCGTCTTTTTGGCGTGAAAATTAATCTCTTTTGTAGAAAAGTCATACTTTTTATTGAACTTGCAAATGTTTGGTTTAAAATAAAATTTCTGTTGAGGATTCAACTATTTTATTTAAAATACGTTTATTTGGATGAATTTTACTCTTTTTTATTCAAAATAAAAATCTTTTTTACTGCTAATATCAACTATTACATTTTTCGTTGACAATTCATCTTTTTTGGTTGAAAATTAATCATCTTTGTTGAAAATTCATCTTTTTCGTTGAGGATTTGTTAAAAATTCTTATTTTTTATGTATTCAACTATTTTTTATTACAAATTGAAACCTTTTTAAATTGGAATATCAACTATTACATTCTTCGCGGAGAATTAAAATCCCCAGAAATCTTTAGAACCGTTAGAAATCTCTTGAAATTTCATTTGATTTCACTTATTTCCCAAATTTCTCTGAAAATTTCTTGAAATCTTTGGAAATTCGTCAAATTATTATAACAAGTAGAAAGCATTTGAAATCCCTTGAATATTTAAATCAATTTAAGAGAGAGAGAGTATGTATATCAGAATGGAGGAGTAATTAGCCCCTCGGTTTCCGCTCGCTCACTTATCACGGCCCTTGTGAGTGGCAAGCACCCTCCATCGAAAATTTCAACCATAAACGTAAGACTTTCATCTACGACTTCCAAGTATCGCTCCTGTTCTCCAGCGGGACATAGCCGTCTTCAAGTCGAATTCAAGTCGAACCCAGTCCAACTCAATTCGAACCAAGTCTAACTCAATTCGAACCAAGTCCAACTCAATTTGAACCAAGACCAACTCAATTCGAACCAAGTCCAACTCAAATCGAACCAAGTCCAACTCAATTCGAACCAAGTCCAACTCAATTTGAACTAAGTCCAACTCAAATCGAAATATTATTACTCGGTGTTACCGAAGGACGAGCCCACTGATCGTTGTTATTGTAAGCAATTCCGGGAAGCCTCTGTGAACAGGGCTGTGTCATGAGGGGAAGGCTTTATTTTTGTCCGAATTGTCACTGTATGGAGTCTAAAGATTGTATTGTAAAATCGGATGGTGTTTTGAAATCGTATATAATTTGGTCTCTGGAGTGCGCGGTAGTGTAATGTTCGTGCGGTGGCCAAATATATTGGTGGCTGTGCGGTGGCTGACGGGAGCGTTGAGATCAAGCTGTGGCTGACGGGTGTGTTGAGATCGTGCGGTGGCCTAGTGTAGTTGTGTCGACTGTCTACGTTGTATTTGAGTTCACAGTAGAATTACATCTGAGTACGGAGTGAGGGATCTGAGAAGACCCAAGTGTTCCAAAAGTACATGTGAGCATGGACTGAGGGATCAAAGTAGACCCAAGTGTTCCAGAGTACATGCGAATATGGACAGAGGAATCTGAGAAGACCCAAGTGTTTAAAAGTGCATGTGAGTATGCAAAGAGGGATCTGAGAAGACCCAAGTGTTCCAAAAGTTCATGTGAGTATGGACTCAGAGATCTGAGAAGACCCAAGTGTTCCAAAGTACATGTGACTATAGACTAAGGAATCTGAGAAGACTCAAGTGTTCCAAAGTACATGTGAGTATGGAGTGGGGGATATGAGAAGACCCAAGTGTTCCAAAGTACATGTGAGCATGGACAGAGGGATCTGAGAAGACCCAAGTGTTCTATAGTCCATGTAGGTATGGATTGAGGAATCTGAGAAGAGCCAAGTTTTCCAAAGTACATATGACTATAGACTAAGGAATCTGAGAAGAACCAAGTGTTCCAAAGTACATGTGAGTATGGAATAAGGGATCTGAGAAGATCCAAGTGTTCCAAACTACATGTGACTATAGAATAAGGGTTCTGAGAAGACCCAAGTTTTCCAAAGTACATGTGACTATAGACTAAGGAATGTGAGAAGACTCAAGTGTTCCAAAGTACATGTGAGTATGGACTAAGGGATCTGAGTAGACCCAAGTGTTCCAAAGTACGTGTGACTATAGGCTCATGGATCTGAGATGACCCAAGTGTTCCAGAAGTACATGTGAGTATGGACT
>CAKNYM010052653.1:627514-733566 GCA_932195095.1 Andricus curvator
GTGTTCCAAAGTACATGTGAGTATGGACTAAAGGATCTGAGAAGACCAAAATGTTCTAAAGTATATGTGAGTATGGAGTGGGGGATATGAGAAGACCAAAGTGTTCCAAAGATAAAAGAGTGTTTGTGCTCGCTTCTCATTCGATCTTCGACAATGGAACCATCCCAGTTCGTAACACTCGGACACCCATATAATTTAGGAGTACGTAAGAATAAAAAATGGAAAAAGACAAATTGATGGATAAAAAGTTTCAATTCAAAGGATGAAATTCGAACCACTGTTTGACAATGGAAAGAGACCTACACCGAGAAGATGCATAGAAAAAGGATTCGTCGAAATCTCCTCCACAAGTTCCATTTACGATTATTCTGCGTTCCTTCTACGATGGGATCTGGAGCAACGGTTCTTTGGCTGTCGTTCGGAAGACGGTTATGCCTCTCTTAAAATCTGGATATCGTCGAGCGACACTCGCTCGAGGAAAATTGCATTCGGAACCGAATTCTAGTGAGGAAAACGAAAGAGACTGAAATCGAGAAAGGGGTGAAAATGAAGCTAAGAAAAAGAGATATCGCGATGGGGTACACCGGAAACCGAAAAAAGTGGAGAAAAGCGAGAAAAGAAGTAGCTGTTCACTCGATTGACCAACCGTATTATATTTCGTATTTCGGATTCTCTCCTACCATTTTCCTTTTCCTCTCATTAAATTATCCTTTTTCTCATTCTCTACTTTCAAGCTTATTTCGTTTCACTTCCTGCTACACCAGTAAAACGTGAAATGCGAAGCTCATTTTGTTCTTTTAGACCGAGTTTAAATTCCAAGAGAATGGATCGGAGATTCAATCCACGAGATGCATGAAATCCAATGCCATAATGGAATTTCAATTATTACTATTCAAGAAATTCATTTACGAGCATCTGTTGCACTGATTCATGGTTAGTTTGAGATCTACAAATTTTTTAGACACTTCGCATTTTTATCAAAGAATCTTTTACAAGCGGAATAAAATAAAAAACTTTTAAAAATTTGTATAGCATAGGTGTGTATTTATTCGGATCAATGACACAGACCAGGAGGTAACTACTCTGAACCTCGTAAAAACATGGCCCCGTAAAACAGCCGTAAAGCCACCGGGGACTTAACCGGTACATGCATCATCGATGAAACATCAAGTTTTGCCGCATCATGCTCTAAGAGAGAAATGGTCAGTCCATATTATTCCATTACGAACAAAGGATTCCCCTTTATGAAGACATAAAAATTTTCACTACAAGGCGCTGATGATCCAATATCGATATTTCTCAAATAAATGCCATATTTTCAAATACCTTTTTCATCGATTTGACTTGTAAACCCTAAGTGCTCTCAAATAAAAACGGCTGAACAGTGGTTCAGGCGATTAGGCGTTCGGACTTTACGTTAGATTTCCGGGGTTCGATTCCAGAGCCGGTACCTTTTGGAAAGTTTTATAAGTACTTTTACCAAAATTCTGGTGATTCAGATCCCACCTTAAGCTGTAGGTCCCCCCACCATGCACTTGACTGCAGCCACCCCGTAGATGCTGAGGTAAAGTAACAGGTTTTGTCCAATATGTCAAATTAGACATATTGCTCTCATCAGATCATTCGATTGCATTACAAAAATGCGTCCGTACCGGGACATTCCCGTGTAGACTATTCAAAAAATCCAACACTAACAAAAATGCCTTCGACATATTGGGCTGTAACCATCTTAGGCCTCAGAGAAAAATGAGCTTCCTTATTTCTTTATAATAATCATAATAGAAATAATACAGGAATAAATTATTTTAAATGAAATTAATTTAGGTACCATATTCCTGAGATTTAAAATCAAAAGATTTTTTTGTGGTCATCCTCTTTATTTGTTCCTTGTTCATCCTTGTTGTTTTTTCTTTGTCTACCCTTGTTGTCTATTTCTTGTTCATCCTTGTCGTTTAATTTCTTGGCAGATTCCTTTCTTGTTTTTGTGACATCCGAGTAGTTTTTCTTGTGTTTATTTGGTACGTCATCAATTTTCCTTTCCCTTTTCTTGACTTATTTTTGACAAAAGATTCAGGTGCAGAAGCATTCGAAGATTGGGACTGCTTTCTATGGATCAGGTCACCAACTACTTTTTTCCACTTTGATTCAATTTCTTTAGACAAATTATGGATGTCTTCTTTTGTTAATTTATAATCAGCGGCAAGCATTTCATTTGCTACATGAGCACCTGTAAAATCCTTCCGTCTAAAAGCTTCTTCCAACTCTTTCTTAGCCTTTTCTATCGAACAATTTGAACTCTTCTCTTTTAAATCTCTTTCCTGTTGAATGGTTTTCAATTTTTATTCAAGCTCATTAACCTTCTTATTTTCAGCTTCAAACTTCTTGAAATTTTTCTTTTCTTCTTCGAGTCTTTCTTTCTCCCTCTTCGCAACTTCTGCCTCTTTTTCCCATTCGCTTTTTTTCCTTTCTAAGAAGTCAATGTACGTCTTATGGGCTAAATGTGATTTTGTTATTAACTTTTGCGATAAAGGAAATAGGTGTGATCTATTTTTGAAATTCTTTGTAAAATCAAATACTGTAAGCCGCGCATTCAAAGTTCTTTCTTTCATTGCTGCTTCGTCGTCAGTAAGAACTAGCTGAGACTTCGAGAATCCTCGTTCGAAATCTGCATTTCCGTGAGATATGGACAAACTCATTTTAACGACTTGATTAATCAGGGGAAACTTTAAATTGTCATTAGTGAGGTTTCTGATATTAAAAATATTCTTCTCCCAATAATGATCGATTCAAGTCGCATTATGTTGGAGTATTTCGACACATATAAGCATCGATATTTGTGAATTAAGAACTGATTGTGTCTGGTGACCGTCTCGTTGCCATGCAACAATAGTACATGACTGATATCTCACCCGGAGTAACGTATCGCTTCAGTTTTTTATGTGTCTTACACTTTCACGTTATTTTGAACTAACACATTAAACTTCGGCAATTTTTCCATTTGTAACAATTTCCATTCGTCAACAAGAGCAGAAGAGGAAAAGTCCTGAAGAGGTAAGCGTTCGGCTACTTTAACTATAGCCATCAAGCTATTGCTACTTTTGACTTTAGACAGTTGCAAAGATCTTAAAGCATAAAGAAAACTTGCATGTTGATAAGCTTACAAAGAGGATTTCGATATAATGTGGAGTGCTGCCGCTTTGTAGTGATTTATTACGGTGGATAGAAAAAATAACTTTTCTTTTGGATTCAGATCCTTCATACAAGACTTGGTTTTAGCGTTCATAACGATCGATTCTCCAGACATTGAATAAAAATTTTCGAAAAGCTCCTCTACTTTCAGATTATTTTGCCTAAAATCCTCGCCACTAGCAGCCTTGCAAATACGACCTGCTGAAGTAATTAGCAGGTGCTCGATTTCGTCGAAGAGAATATCAGTCAGGGGTTCCTGTTTTTGAAATAACAGAGAAAACCGTACATAAATTTCCGCACTGTCTATAACAAAATGAAGTTTTGCTTTCATGTCTGCTTGTCAAAGGAGTATGCATATAGATAGATATGTTTACAAAGTTTTCAAAATTTTGTAACCTGTCTTGTTTGAAAGAATCTGAAAAAAGTATCCATTCAGAGCGGGTTGTGAAGGAAACAATACATTTTTATTGACAGATCACTGCATTTATTTCCTAGTTCATCAAGACCTTTAGTAAATGCATTGTCCACAATGTTCAGGTTATATGTGCCTATATTTTAGAGATCCTTTCCTCCAAATTTTCTTACATCTTTGGTAAACCGTAAACTCATCGATTGTAGTGATGTGACATTATTCCAAGCTTGTCTACTGGTACGACTCACGAATCAGAGGGAAGAAAGTTTTAAAAAGGACCCTTAATTGTGATTGTTTTGTGCGCTCAATTAGACCAATGAATTTAAAGTATTGTGGAATTCTTGTATAATCAGACATTGAGACAATTTTTCGGTATGCTGTGATTTGTTGAGATGGCGGATCTATTATTTAAGCAAATCAGCGAAAAAGTTCAAAAATATTTTCAAAAGGAAAGCGAAGAAATAGTATCATTGGCCAGAGTTGTGAGAAAATAGTGTATTTAGTGTAATTTTTCTCGAAATAGTAGGAAAACAGTGTAGTCGCTCAAAAAAAGTGTAAATAGTGTAGTGAGTCCGAGGCCTCAATTTTGAATAACAATATTTTAGGGTTTTACGGTGATTTACATGAGGAAATTTTATAAATATAGTGCAATTATTTTAAGAAAATCGGAATAAATTATTCTCTTCAGTTACAATCGATGTCATTATCCCAATTCCAATTACTTCGCTTCATGATCAAGACCGAACAGAATATTGGATATGTATCCAGACCAGACTCAGCTGCTGTGGCCAACCGCGTAATTATAACAGGACTCGATTATAGGAACCTTCAAGTTCGCTTGTGACATCCTTGTATTATCCGATATCTAATAATGCTCCACAGAAGCACTCAAGAGGACAAAAAAATTGGTATAAAAGGGTATGCAAATGTCACTAAACTTTTCAAAGTTTATAAATAAAAATATATATAATTTTTAAAAAATACTTAAATTAATTATTTGTTCTTCATTTATCCTAAAAATAATTAAGTATATGATTTTACAAGCCAATAAATAATTATAGTTGCTTTTACTTTTATATATATCATTTTGGTGGGCTCTCTGATTTTCTAAAATCAAAATTTCCGGTTATACAGAAACATAAGCTTGAAAAATATTGAATGTATCCATTTTGATCTTTTGTTAGGGAAAACCCTCCATCTATGAGGAAGCAAATTCGTTTGTTACCTATGAGGAAAAAATGCTCATAAAATGAGCACAAATAAATACACCCATAGTGAATACATTTTATAGTACTTCGCAACGGTATTATAGTTTACAATTACAAAAATGCAAAAGGAATGCACTATTTGACTGTTTTTCTGCTACAATAATGTATGTTTCTATGAACCCGATTAGTAATGGTGTTGGAGATATATCGATGATAATCGCTCGATTATATCGATTATGTTAATGAGGGGCAAGTCGTTCGTATAAAACTGTATAATCTTATTAATCTTATAGAGATTCGAAATCATGAATAGGTCATGTCTGATTATAAATTCTAATTCGGAAATCCTATTATATACATCGTGCATATATCTCGGATCGATTTGTCGGATCTAATTAGCCTCCGTCCTGCTATGCACATTCGTCAGTCTTAATTATCCTTCATCATTAACCGCAGCGTCACTGAATGTCATTCGTACTGCTACTGCATTAATCTTCCCCTCGACTACATTTCTCACACTCTCTGAATTTGCATGATATTCAACACAGTATTCATGTGTCTCAATAGTTTCAGAAATTTTTACATTACCAGCAAAATTCGAATTTTTTAAATATCTATAAGGTTCATGGAAGATATCATAATGAGAAAAGAGAGAACTTGGTTGATTTCTCTGAGAGGGTGGCCTAAAAACTTAATTTTGAAAATTCCCTGACTTTTCTCTGGGTTTTCCTTGACCATTAATATTTAAAGACCTATCTGAAAGACCTGGGTTCGGATCCCAGCGGAGCTGGAGAGATTTTTTTCACGAATCATAAAATTATTAATCAATATTTAAAAAATATTGATTTTAGACCTTGTAGACAAAAAACATTAACATCATATTATTTATTAATATTTAAGGACCGACATTCTAATCTTGTAACATTTTTGATAAAGAATCTTTTATAAATGGAATAAAGCAATTACAATTTTATTTATTTTTCTCAGGACTGTCAAAGACTACTGTACTTGAAAAAAGGGACAAAGTGACCTATTCAAATCGAAAAAGTGACCGAAAGTGACTAAAAGTGACTAATATGCATTGATAATGAGAAGAATTCAAATGGAATTTGAAAAAATAAAAGAAATAAAAACAAAAGATTTCATTGATTCCAGAAAGATTGAAGTGATTTTAGAGAAATCCAAGAAAATTGAAAAGAACTCGATGAAATTCATAAAAATCGAAGGTGAATTAAAAAAAAATCAATGGAATTTAAAGCAACTCAAAAATATGAAAAAATTCATTAAATTCGGTAAATTTCAAATGAGTTTAGAAAAATTTGAAGAAATTCGAAAGAATGTTATGAAATTCATTCATTAAATTGAGAAGAAATGAGTGACTTCAGAAAAATTCAAGAAAATTTAAAAAAAAATTGAGAAAATTACAAAAATTAAGGATACATTAATAAAAATTCAGCGTAAATTCCAAATGAATTCGAATGAACTGCAAAAAGCATTTGAAAGTGTCTTCACATCCTTGAAACCCTACGACATTCCTCACTTCTTGTGAATAAATTCTTTGAGATTCATTCAAATATTATAAAATCTCATGAAAACTGACGATATTTCCTGAAATCCTGGAAAATTTATTAAAATGCCTTGAGAGCTATTAAAATTACTTAAAATTATTGAAATCCTCAGAAATCTTATAAAATCCCTTGGAATCTTTCAAAATACACCAAAATATGATTTCATCGAATTACAAGAAATAAATAAAAAAATACCCTCATTAAGTTACTAAAATCGATTAAAAATCCATTTATAAAGCTATTGAAAATTACTGGCAAGTTTTAAAATTACCCTGAAATACTTCAAATTCTTTGAAATGCTTTAAAACATTGAGAAGCTCTTTAAAGTTCGTTGGAATTTTTAGAAATACCCTAAAACTTTTCATATTCTTTGAAATCCTCTGAAATTTCTTAAATATTTTTGAAATTCCTTGGAAGTTTCAAATATACTCTAAAATCTGTCAAATTTGGTGAAATCACTTCAAATGATTGAAATATGTTAAAAATGCCTTGTCGTATTTTATAATACCCTAAAATATTTCATATCCTTTAAAATCCTGTGAGGCTTGTCAAAACTTTTGAAAATTCCTGGGAATTCTTACGAATACCCTCAAATCTTTCAAATCCTTTGGACTGCCTTTAAATTAATTAAATGTATTAAAAATTTCTTGAATCTTGCAAAATACCTAAAAATATTATAAATACTTTCGAATCCTTTGAAATCTTTTAAAATACCTTGAAACTTTTTACAGCTTTTAAAAAATCCTTGAAATTTTTATATATATCCAATGAGTGACTAAAATCCTATAAATTCCTTTCAAATTATTGAAATCTGTTAAAAATGCCTTGGAATATTTTATAATAACTTAAAATATTTTAAATCCTTTCAAATCGTTTGAAGCTTTATAAAGCTATCGAAAATTCCTTGGAATCTTTTAAAATACGCTGAAATATTTCAAATTCTTTCGAATCTTTCCAAATCTTTTGAAATCCCTTGAAAATTTTTAGAGCATTTGAAAATACCCGGGAATTTTTTTAAATACCCTAAAATATTTCAAATCCTTTGAAATCTTTTAAAACCCCTTGAAACAATTCAAAACTCTTCAAAATTCCTTGGATGTTTTAAAAATACCCTAAAATCTATAAAATTCTGTGAACTCCATTCAAATGATTGAAATATGTTAAAAATGCCTTGGAATATTTTATAATACCCTACAATATTTTATATCCTTTAAAATTCTATGAGGCTTCTTAAAGCTTTTAATAATTCCTGGGAATTCTTACGAATACCCTCAAATCTTCAAAATCCTTTGGAATTCGTTCAAATTATTGAAATCTGTTACAAATGTCTTCAAATCTTTTTAAATCTATTGAAAATTTCTTGGAATCTTTTAAAATACCTTCAAAATATTTTGAATTCAAGAAAATTCAGGAATAGGTATAGACCTGAATTCAATAGTGGTCAACCAACCCATGAGTTAACTTATTAAAAAAAAGTGGCTATAGTGACTTTCTCTTAAAAAAGCAATTAAAAAGTGATTTATGAAGAAAATGACTGAAATTGACTGTGTGACAGAACTGACGTTCATGAGAGTTACTTGAAGTGCTTCTTACAGAAGTTCTTACCACTTGTCCAATAAATTACAATTACGGATAAATTTACAAATGAAATAAAACTAACAGTATGAACATAGATTACAGTGAGTCAAAACCTCTGGTGATACAACGTTCTTGGAGCTAATGCTTTAATTGTAGGACACTAATGATAAATTGTGATAATCAACAATTGAATATTCTATCATGTCCAGGAGCAATACCAGAAACGATCTATTGATATATAGGTGTGTCAAAATCGTATCCTTCACAGAAAAAACTGAGGTTACAAAATCTTGAAGCTAATCGATCAAGCAGCGTAAACGCGAGGTAGACACTCCTAACTGAGGTAAACTTTCCACGGTGAATCGCAGGTATTTCCGGCGGAGTCCGCTAGAGGCAGCACGTTAAAGGCCTGTAATCACGGAAAGTTTACCTCAATTGGCAGTAGTCAGCTAACTATTGAAATTTAAGAATGTTAAATTAGATTAAAATCAAATTCAAAATCCCATTTAACGTCCAATGATTAAGTTAATGTATAGAATTCCGGAAAATAAAACAAGAATCTAACGATCAAATTTGGACAACCACCATAAAATGCTCCTATTGCAATTCCTAAAAACAAAACAAAAATTTGTTTCTTTGGACAAAAATAAAAAAGAGGAAAGAAAAATGAGAAGGCAAACAACCACATCCCCTTCCTTCTCTTAAAAAAAAGAGAAGGAAGGGGATGTGGTTGGTTGCCTTTTCATTTTTCTTTCCTCTTTTTTAATTTTGTCCAAAAAAAAAAAAATTTTGTTTTGTTTTTAGGAATTGCAATAGGAGCATTTTGTGATGGTTGTCCAAAGATCGTTAGATTCTTGTTTTATTTTTAGGAATTCTATACATCAGCTGACTATTACCCTGCTTGAATTACCTCCAACGCTTCGTACCCCCACTTTTTTCTGTGTTGCCAAGGTCTGATGAAAATATTTAATACTGCTAACTGACTAACTTCCTGATATTTTCTTCTATAGGAATAGTCAATTAAATAAGTAGGCTTTATTCAGATACAAAAATCTTTCTTTCTTTTTGCAAACTGATGCAGATAAACGCTCTTGAATATTTTTCTAGGGATCGTCCATATATTACGTAAGACGTATTTCTTTTATTTATATCGTTGTGTCCTTTTCAACTTCACAGCAATTTTATTCTCGTCTTTATTCAAACAAAAGAAAAACGTCTTACGTAATATATGGACGATCCCGTATTTACTATATGGTGGTTTCCCCTACACCAAAAATCCGAGTAATTAACCCCTCAGGGGAAACATATAGGTGCTTCCTTGTGGACAAAGTGAATACATGAATTAGAAGATTATATATATATATATTATTTATGCTGATAAATTTCCTTAGCATTTTATATTCATTTGAAAGTTCCCACATTCCTAAATGGCGCTCTCGCTCGTCTCTGGTCGGGGTTTTCCCCCGTTTCCTCCTAAATAGGGTAAAGTTTACCAACTCTGTTTTGCAGCGTAATTTCCTCAGTGTATAGGATTACTCTTATAATGAAAGTATTTTCTTACGAGTTATTCTCATTTTTTGGATCTACAGTTTCCGAAGTTGGAAAATGAACATCAAGAAGGATCGTTATACATTAAACAATGTATAATGACGCAGCTATTGCGACCGCGCGGCGTCGAGGTAGCTCTTATACTCTACTTGGTCGTCGACTTGGTTCCAGGGTGGTTCCGGAGTAAAACTTTTAATTAGTTGGTTATCCTCGGGACGCGACGAGCCCAATGAGGGGCAGAGGGCTGGGGCGTGACGCGGATAAATTGAAACCAGCCTTTCTGGAAAAGGATGAGTACTATCGCACTTTCTGTGTCAGCTGCTAGAATCAGTTCCCTGTAACAATTCCTTATTTCTGGCTTCTTTCCCCGTGGGATTCGTGGCTTTGTTCGAGTCTTCTTCCTCCATCTTGCGGTTTTTATGAAAAAGTGTGCGCCACTATTATTTGGATCAACCAAGTCAGTCTCATTCCTGAGCTTATTCCTTTAATTTTATCTCATCTCGCTACCCTCACATCCATCTTGTGTAACTTCCCATTTCCTGAATTCAGTTTATTTCTCTCTGGCTTCTCAAATTGCAGGGGAAACTGTGCTAGAGTAGGTCACCAAACATTTGTAAATGTTTTGAATAACATAGTGTTTAAAAAAACTCAGTATATATTTCACGAGACATAGTAGGCATTATAGGTTTAGTGGAATTACAAAAGGTGTAATATGTGAAAATTTTCTTTTTTATAAATCAGCCATTTTTTATTCGACTTCTAATTATTTTATTCCTTTAAAAATACAAAAATACACCTTTTTAACCATAAATTGTTAGTTTTACAACGGTAAAAAATCACTAAGCTAGAATTGAAAATATTTCGGAATTTCTCATTTTTTCCCGATTTTTTTAACTTTAAGAAAAATTCAATAACATTTTTTGAAATTCAAAAACTTTTTTTTCTATTAATATGTTGAAAATATATTCAATTGCGCGTGTCATGAGCTTTTTAGGGTTTCCTAGCCCCGGGCAGAAACCCTTATCGGATGTACGTCCATCCGTCGCATTTTTTTCCAAGGAGGGGAAGTAAGGCGAAATTATGGGAGGGGAAAGTGGGATAGGGAGGGTAAATAAGGGGGCATTGAGGGGAGGTAGGGTAAATGGATGGAGAAGTAGGGGAAGTGAGGGGAACTTATGGTAGTGGAAGTACGGCAAGTGACGAGAAATGAAAGGAGGGGAATTGAAGGAAAGGGTGGGTAGTGATATGAGGGGAAGTAATGGGAAAATGTGTGGTGGGGATGAAAGGAAATTATGGTAGGGATAGTAGGGTAGTGCGGAATAGTAGTGGTGGGGAAATGAGGGCCGGGGAAGGGGAGTAGGGCAAGGAGAATGCTCACTGATTAAATAAAGGAGGAGAAAGTTGGGGAAGGGAGGGGAAGCAAAGGTTGAAGTGTGAGGAGGGGGAGTAGGGAAGAAAAATTATGGGAGGGGGAGGTTTAAAAGAATTAATTAACGTCTGAATAGGCTACGAAACCCTTTTTTTGTAAAAAATTTTCAAAAATCCTCTGACCACATTATGCAGTACCCCAAACACTATGCTATGTCAACAAAGAAAAGAACTCAATGATAAACTTTTTCCTTTTTAAATGAAATGCCCCTTTGTATTCAAAAGAATTCAAAAAAATTCCATGAAATTTATAAGAATTCCGGGGGAATTTCACTAAAATCAGGAATTTAAGGAATTTAAGGAAAATGAAAAGATTTCAATGAAATTGATGAAAATTCAAGGTAGATTCTTGAAAAATTCAAGTGGATTGACAAAAGTTCAAAAAGTCCAAAATATTCCACTGACTTCAGTCAAATTTAAGTGCATTTATAAGAATCTGACGAAATGCGTATAAATTCAAGGTGCGTTTAAAAGACTTTAGGGTGCATTACAAAAACTTAAACTTTTTTTTTTAAATCTATTTAATTGATTAGAATTGAGTGCATTCAGCAGAATTTAAATTAATTGAGTGAAAGTTGAAAAAATCAAGACAATTTCAAAGAAATACAGTTTTTAAAAAGAATTATGAATAAATTAATACGAATTCAGGGTGAATTAGAAATAAATTCTAATGATAGAATTGAAAAAAAATCCAAAAACCCATAATATTCCACTTATTTCAGTAAAATTAGCGTGAACTTAGAATAATTCAAGGAAATTCAAAAGACTTTAATAAAATTCATTAAAATTTTAATGAATATAATTGAACACAATTTTATAAATCAATAAATTTCCATCGAATTGAGTAAAATGGGAGTGAACAGAATTCAGGGCGAATTAAACACAATGTACAATACTTGAATTGAAAAAAAATGTGAACAAACGAATTACATAAAATGTAACAGAAGTTAGGGAAAATTAAAGGAAATGAGAAAAATGAGATTAAATTGATTAAAATTCAGGATGAATAAAAATAAATTCGATTGGATTAACAAAATTAAAAATATTTAAAAAATGTATCGAATTCATTCAATCTGGAAAGAATTCAGAAAAATGCAAGGAAATTTAAAAGAATTTAATGAATTGCTGAAGAATTTGAGGTGAGTTTGAAACACTTCATGGTATATTAAAAAAAAACTTTAAAAAATTAATTGAGAGCGTACAATTGAGTAAATTTAGAAGAATTCAACATTCAAGTAAATTAAAAAAATGAAGTGTGAATGAAAAAAATTCAAGATAATTCCAAAGAATTTAAAAGGCTTTAGCATAAAAGAATTTAGAATAAATTAATAAAAATCCAGGGTGAAGTCTAAATGAGTTGAAAAAATTTTAATCCAAAATATTTCATTGATTTCAGTGAAACTGGAATGAATTTAAAAGAGTTCAAGGAAATTCAAAAAGATTCAATGAAATTCATATTAGATTAAGATAAATTATGAATAATTCAAATGAATAGAACAAAATTATAAACATAAGAAATTCCATTGAATTCAGATAAATTGAAGTGAATAGAATTAGTGACCAAGAAACTAATCAAATTCATAAAAATTCATGGTGAATATAACAGTCTTCAAGGTAAATTAAAAAAAAATTAAAATCCAAAAAAAGATCAATTTAATTGAGTGAATTTCAAGGTGATTTCAAAGATTTCAGGGTGAATTCAAGAGTATTCAAAGAAATTAAAAATAAATCAATAAAATTCAGAAATACTAAGCGTGACTAAAAGAGACTTAAGTGGCTATGTGGAAGTCGATAAGATCCATTATTTATTTGTTTTTAATTTTTTTTAACAATCTGAAGTTGTTTATAATGATCAAAATCAGTTTTTCTCATCTCTCACGTTTATTCCTTTTTATGTCCCGATAAAATTGCTTCCAGTTGTGATAAATATTGTACCAAATATTGTGATTAAAGTTTTAAGAACAAACTTTTTGCATATTCCAATAAATTCAAATGACCTACTCGTGTATAGTTTCCGCTAACCAGTACTTATAAGGTAATTTCAGATAGTGGTTTAAATAATTATATATGACCCTATGATTTATAAATCCCACCGAAAACATTATACAACTTGGCGGGATTATATTATACCGTCAATCTCCCATACCCAACAATTTTCGTTTAAAATAATTTTGCTTAGAATGTTCAATCCTACCAAGTTTTATAATTTGTACTCAATTTTTCAAGATTTTAGTTCATAACGCCATTCCTCTAATAAACTGAATACTGAAATCATAAAAACTATTCAAGCTATCGAAAATTCCTGCAACATGTATCGAGAATCTGTTGCTAATGGCTTTTTGTTGAGAGATGGTACCAATCGATTGAAAAGATTAGGATGTAGAGATAAGCACACATCGAAAATTGGTTGTTTTCGTGTTTCCGTATGATTAAATCTCATAGTTTCTAAAGCATGAAGATGAAATCAAGATGAAACTTTTTTTTAATTGTTGGTCAGGCAGCTGCCAAGTTTAATTGAAATTTAGAGCCAAACGGAGATATTGAATAAAACGTGTTTGCATCTTTACTGGTCTGCATCTTCCAATATATGATTGTTTTTGAAAAAAAAAAAACAATCGTTCTTGGGTGATTCGGCGCTGCTCTATTCAATGGGACAAAACAAAATAAATAATTCCAATTGTTCATATGCAAAACTCTAGATAAACTTGATATTCATATGCAAAGCAAGAAATAAAACTGATGAAAAAGATCTATCTATGTAGATAGGTTTTCGAGCCGCTTTTTGGGCACCAAGGAAGGCCGCAGATATTCTACCTACTTAGAAGATGTTGGATTTTGTTGGTATACTGGACCATTATCTATTTCCAATTATTTGCAAGAACCTATCTGTATAGTTGGCTTGTTCAATTGTTTTATCTTCTTCCAACCGTGTTGTACATATGATTATCTGACGTTAATTGATGTTCACCAGGTCAGAATTTAATTAGAAGATTTTGGATTTTATGTTGATATACTGGTAATTTAATTAAAAGATGTTGGATTTTGTTGGTATACTGGTCCATTCTCTCTTTCTAATCCTTTCAAAGAACCCATCTGTATAGTTGGTTTGTTCCACTGTTGTATCTTCTTCCAACCGTGTTGTATGATTAGCTGATGTTAATTGATGTTGACCAGGTAAGATTTCAATTAGAAGATGTTGGATTTTATGTTGGTATACTGGTCATTAAATTAGAAGTTTTTGGATTTTGTTGGTATACTGGTCCATTCTCTATTTCCAATCCTTTGAGAGAACCCATCTGTATATAGCTGGTTTGTTTCATTGTTGTATCTTCTTCCAACCTTGTTGTATGATTAGCTGATGTTAATTGATATTGACCAGGTAAGAATTTAATTAGAAGATGTTCAATTTTATGTTGGTATACTGGTCCATACTGGACCAGTATACCAATAAAATACTAGATCTTCTAATTAACTTCTTACCTAGTCAACATTAATTAACATCAGCTAATCCTGTATCTACATTTGACAGCGCAACCATTAATTAATGCAAATAAAAAATATTTTATATGATCACTCAAAAATTTCCAATACAAATTAGTTGAAAATCCAAAACTGTAGATATGTTTTTTCATCCGAAAATTTGAACCGAATCAGAAGGACAAACGTCTGTATGACAGGTTTTTCGAAGCAGTTTCTCGGCGTTCAGTTGACCCCGAACAACTGAAATTCTTATCGACAGGCTTAGCTTTTTGTAGACAGAGCCTTTCTTTGAGAATGATTCTTCAGATTTCTCAAAAACATATGTATATAGGCTAATTAGGGTCTAATTATATCCGAATTTAATAACAATTTCTAATTACCTTTTGTACAGATATTCATTTTTGGATTACGAATCCAACGATATAAAAATCTCATTTTTCATCTCGTAGATAGAGTCTTTCTTCAAAAGTACAGAATTGTCGCGGCGAAGGAGAGAAATTTGGCGTTTAAGGTTAATCTGCTATGTATGTACTTTGAATGTCCAGTTTTGAGCGGTGTGATTTCCTGTGACGAGGTTAGCGAAACTTTGAGTAGGGCATAATTACTAAACTCCCAGAGCGACACGTGGCGTCGACTCTTAGAATGTCGACTCTTAGCTGTTTGGCTGTTCCGCTTACGATTTCCTCTTTACAGCCTCGAGCAACGAAACCTTTGGGAAATCCGAGGCAATTTCAGGTACACTTACAAGTTTAGAAGATATCGACGCTCAGAGAGGTTTACTCTCTCTCACGCTCTCTGACTTCTTCATTATAGCAGCCATTGTAACGATAATTAATTGATCTTCCGCATTAAGAGCACAAACAAATTACTTGGATGATTAAACTCAACTGTTTCAGTTTACATGTCTAATTTCAATAATGTTCTTCCTTAGTTGGAAACAGAGGGATTGTTTCTTTTGAGGGGTAAACAAATCCTAAAAATCAGGCCAGCGGAGGAGGATTACCCTGGATTACCTCTTTATTGAGAATTACTCTAGATTACCTAACATTACTCCGGATTGCATAGGATCACTCTGGATTATATCAAATTATGGTGGATTACTCCGCCAAAGGTGAACTTTTAACCAAATAGTGGAATTTTCAACCAAGGAGATTAATTTTCTAATAAAAGAGATAAATGCTTCACCTAAAATAGAATAGTTAAATTTTCAGTAAAAAAAAACTAATCAACCAACAAATAATGATTTGTTAAACTTTCTACAAAATAGATCATTTTTAACCAAATAATTGAGTTTTCAACCAAAGAAACGAATTTTCAAGCCAAAAACGAATGTTTAACAAAAATGTATTAAAATACTTGAATAAAAAAATAATAATTTTCAACCAAAGAGTTGTATCTACAACCAAATAGTTGAGAAGTTTCAAGTTAAAGACACAAATTTTTAACGAAGTAATTGAAGTTTTATTTAAAGAAAATTGAATTACGAACCTAGAGAGTTTAATTTTCAACCAAGAAAAGTGAATTTCCAACCAAATAAGATGACTTTTCCATCATAAGAGATGAATTTTCAAATACAAAATATTAAACCTCAACCAAAGAGAATTCAATTTTCAAGCCAAAAAGATTAATTTTTAGAAGACAGTTGGATTATCAGCCTGAAAACTTGCATTTTCAGAAAACAACAACCAAATAGTTGTACTTTCAATCATAGAAACTAATTTTTCACAAAATAGATGAATTTTTAACCAAAGAGTTGAATTTTCATGCCAAATGACAAGTTTTTTAGAAGACAGTAAAATTTTCATTAAAAAAAGCTGCATTTTCTACTGAAATTTCTGAATATAAAGCTTTGATGAGAAATTATTCAATTTTTAATGCCCTCAATTGAAATGGTACAATTTTTTCTTGTTTTTAATTTCAATTTTTAAAGTTTCATTATGATTGAAATTGAAACTATGTATATAGCGAATTTTTGATAAAAACGGAAAAAAGTCGATTAGTCGCATTTTTAAAAAAAAAGTTTAAAAAAAGTAGAAAAAACTTGGAGGTGCAAGCGCTTTTAGGTAAAAGTCAGTCGAGACCCACCGTTGATTGAAAAGAAAATATTAATTGAATCAAGAGAACTTTCTTGGATTCAAATAAATTATTCAAGCCTTTCAGTTGAATGAAGATGGCATAAGAAGATTAGCATTTGTAAATTCGGACCTTCATTTTATCTGAATGAGAAATCCCATTTTCGATCCGAGAACAGAGCAACAGTAGAAGGTAATTCGAGATAATTATTCGCAATGGGAGAATGGATAAATTTAAGCAGACAGTACTTACACCAGAAATTTGAATTGAGATGCAGCGAGTCTCGGAGGAGGAAACATAGGGAATAAATTCCGATTTATATGAAATGCCGAATGGTTAATTCATAAAGATATGATATTTTCATATTACATTTCATTAATAAAAAATCATGTATATTGATACCGAGCTCCCTTTTTTGTACAGGGTTTATCGTAGCCTAAGAATGAACCGATTTTTTTTCGAAGATGGATTAAATTAAAAGATTCGGAATGTAGGTGGGCAACAAAAGATAAAATTTTCAATATCATACTGATGTTTTTTTTTGTTATCAAAGATTGAAAAATATTTAAAATGAGGAAATTTCATTTTTTAGACGACTATACTGGAAGCTTTTCTATTAGTCCGATTTCTTTCGGGGATGGTTCAAATTGAAGATCTTGACATGCAGCTCTGCATACAAAAATAAAATTGTCTATTTTATACTGATGTCTTTTTGGTGTCAAAGATTAAAAAATTATAAAGTTTTATTTTTTAGACGAGTATGCTAACAATTATCCTACGTTGGATAATTTTTATACGCCTCCCGATAAAAATTACGCAACGTCGGATAATTGCAGTTGTCAATTGTTTGCAATGTTTTTTTCCAACTTCAGACAAAAAATATCAAATAATCAAAAAAATTCTTTCCTTGATACAGGGTCAAACAAATATTTTATTTTTCTAAACAAATATTTGTTTGATTCAAACGAAATTTATTTGATTTAAACACACCATTGTTTAGCTCAAACAAATTTTATTTGAATCAAACAAATTCCACGTTTTATATAGGGTCAAACAAATATTTTATTGTTCCAAAGAAATATTTGTTTGATTCAAATGAAATTTATTGGATTTAAACACACCATTGTTTGGCTCAAACAAATTTCATTTAAATCAAACAAATTCTAACTTTGATGTAGTGTCAAACAAATATTTTATTGTTCTAAACAAATATTTTTTTGAGTCGAATGAAATTTATTTGAATTAAACAATTTCGACCTTTGATATAGGGACAAACAAATATTTGTTAGATTCAAACAAAAATTTTTCCGATTGAAGCGCTTGGCCGTTTGATGTAGATTAATAAAATAAAATTTTGTTGAAACATTGTTGAAGTGTCGTATCTTTTATCAGTGATTACAAAATATTTAAAATCAGGAAATTTCGTTTCTTAGACCCTTTTTTAACTTTGCTGAAAACTTTACTTTTAGTCTCGTATTTTTTGGAAATGGTTCAGATAGAACGTCTTGAAATGTAGATGTGCATTATAAAATATCATTTGATGTATCATAGTATTGTTTTTTTTGTTCTCAGTGGATAAAAAATGAGGAAAATGGGGAAATTCGAATGTAGCTCAAACTGAAGGTTTTGGCACAAAAATTGCATTTTAATATTTTTTTGTTATCAAAGATTGAAAAATGAGGAAAATGAGGAAATTTCATGTTTTCGAAGACTATGCTGGACGCATTTCCATTAACCCGATTTCTTTCGGGGATAGTTCAAATTGAAGATCTTGGCATGTAGATCAGCATAAAAAAAAGAATTTGCTATATCATGCTGATGTTTTTTTTTTTTGACAGGGATTAAAAAATGCGAAAAATTATTAAATTACATTTTTTAGGCGATTATTCAGGAATATTTTCTTTAAAATCGATTCTCCTCAAAGATGGATCAAATTCAAGCGTTCAGCAGTTCTATGTTGACTGACAATTGAAATTTGAGATCGTAAAGTGTCGTTTTTTTAAATCATTTTTTAGAGCACAATGCTTGAATCATTTCTTTTACATCAATTCTCCTCGAAAATGGATCGAATGGAAGCGTGGTAGTTCGATGTAGATAAAAAAAATTTAATTTGCGATGTTAAAGTGTCGTTTCATTATCAGTGGTTAAGAAGTATTTAAAATTAAGAAACTTCGTTTTTTTAACACTATGCTGGAAATTTTACTTTTGGTCGGATATTTTTCTGGGACGTCCAAATTGAACGTTTTGAAATGTAGGCGAGCATTACAAAATAACATTTGCTATATGATAGAATTATTTTCTCGTTATCAGTAGATATAAAATAATAAAAAGTGAGGAAATTTCGTTTGTTAGCTCACTATGCTGGATTTTTTTTTTAGAACGATTTTCTTCTAATGTGGCTTAAACTGAAGGTTTTGGCATAAATTTTGCATTCCGACGTTCGTTTGTTATCAAAGATTCAAAAATAAGAAAAATAAGAAAATTATATTTTTTAGACTATGCTGGAAGCTTTTCTATTAGTCAGATTTCTTTGGGAGACGGTTTAAATTGAAGATCTGTATACAAAAATAAAATTTTCTATCTTATACTGAAGTTTTTTTGTTGCCAAAGATGGAAAAATAAGAAAATTTCATGTTTTGACAACTATGCTGCTATCTTTTCTTTTAAATCGATTCTCCTCGAAGATGGATCAAGTTCACGCGTTTAGCAGTTCGAAGTAGACTTTACTTTTAGTCCGGTACTTTTTTGGGATGGTTTAAATTGAACGTCTTGAAATTTAGATGCTCATTACAAAATAACATTTGTCTCAAACTGATGGTCTTCGCATAAAATTTACATTCTGATGTTTTTTTATCAAAGATTTTATCCAAGAATTCGGGAATCAATCGAATGTAAGGTCTTGAAATGTGTATCAGAAAATAAAATTGTCTATGTCATTATTATTGTTTTTTGTTGTTGTTATAAGTATGTACAAAATTAGAGAATTTCATTTTTTTAAATCACTATACTGGAATCTTTTCTTTTAGTTCAATTGTGTTCGTAGACTACTAAAATTGATAGTCTTGGCATGTGGATGTGCAAAAAAAATGTGTTTTTTTTTTTTGACAGTTGTTAAAAATGCGGAAATTTCGTTTTTTATACTATTATGCAGGAAGCTTTTCTTCCAGTCTTATTTTCTTGGGTTCCTTCCGCTCATCATCGACAACAAAATATCGCTTTATACATGTGCCTTTTCCTTCTGATAATTCCCTTTTTTAGTTTTATAATTATGACAGAAAATTATTTTCAAATTTAAAAGAAAAGTTGTTATACAAAAGGATGAGATTTTACATGGAAACCATGTTTTTAAAATTGAAGACGCGTACTGTTATAAAGATAAAAATATTCTCCAGTTTAAAGCAGAAAAATCATGTACTCTAATCGACATCTAATAGATTCCGGCTATCCATTTTACCTCTATCCCTTTACCAAATTAAAACTTAAAAAATTCTGAATTTTCAATATCTTGATTGTTGAAAAATGTAGATGAATATTTGTAACGTCTTCATGAATGAAATGAGTTTATTTGCAAAAAAATGTAGGAAAATTGTTTATATTTGGAAATTGAAATGACAGAAGCAAGACGGAAAAGATGATGCAACTGGAAGCCAGCGATAATTTAATTTTGTCAGCGACAATTTAAAAAAACTACAAATTCGTATAAATAATGGAAATTTAGCAAGAGAGACACGAATTATATCATAAAAAATTTCAACCGCACTTTGTCTTTATGACGTGAACGCAATCGTTTTGAGGTAACGAGATAAGTTTTCAGTTTTCAGTGGATCCCTTTCCCCGATTCCGATCGTTTGAGGAAAAAGTTTCTCCAGACTTTGCGAAAAGACGTTCAATCTCTGCGAACCAACGCTACAACATTTCCTTCATCTTTCCTAAAACTTTGTTTGCTTTTGGAAATTAAGGAAGTACATAAAGATTTTCTTATTACACCAAATGTCTTATAAATTTGGACAAAATGTTACCAGGCTGACCGCAAAACTTCGTTTTTAAAAATCCCTGATTTTTCCCTGACTAATTTTTTATTTTGCCTGCCCATTAACATTTAAAGACCAAAATTCTAATCTTGTAACTTTTTTAATTTAGAATCTTATATATATATATATATATATATATATATATATATATATGCAATAAAACAATTTCAATAATTTTTTTATTTTATTATACGCAGAGATATCACAGCCTAATTTAATTTTAAAAAATTGAAAAAGTGAACTATCTAAACGGAAAAAGTTACCAACAGTGAGCAATTTTTAACTTGAAATATGATTCAAAGCGACTAATGGACATTAATATTGTGACTATATAATTTTTTTTTAATTAAAAGAATTCAAAAGAATTTTATAGAATTTATATTTATATGGCCAACGGCCATACCACGCTGAAAACCCCAGTTCTCGTCAGATCACTGAAGTTAAGCAGCGTTGGACGCGGTTAGTACTTGGATGGGTGACCATTCAAGAATACTGACATGAGTGCTGTTGGCACATCGTGGGTGTGGTGAGCCCACACTTGTAGTTATTTATAACTACAAGAAAAACCTAGAAACACTACCCGAATCGGGTAGTGTCACGCCTACCCTGAAAGGGAAATGGTTTAATGGTATATATAATATAGGAATTCCAGGTGAATTTACACAAATACAAGACAAATTCATATGAAACTATCCAGGATCAATTTAAAAGAATTCAAATGCACTGGAAAAAGTTTTAAAAAATTCCAGTTATTTCAGTAAAATTGGACTGATTTTATATGAATTTAAGGGAAAAGAGAATTCGACGAAATTCATAAAAAATCAAGGTGAATTAAAAAAAAAATCAAGTTTAAAAAAAAAATTAAAAATTATTTTCTACTGAATTCAGAAAGATTTGAACAAAAACTTTCAGATAGAATTGATTCAATTTAGAGGAATTCAAGTAAATTATGAAATTTAAAGAGTATTCCAGAGAATTTATAAGAATTCAGGATGAATGAATAAGAAGTATTATATTATATTACTTATAATTATATAATTATTATAAATAATCATATTATTATATGATATAATTAATGAGAATACCCATCTTTCAATTAAAAAAAAATTGAAAATCGAAACTTCCTCTCTTCCAACTCCATAAAAATGTTAAAAATAAAAAATTTCTCTATTCCAAATCAGAAAAAAGTGAATTTCACATAAATTAAAATAAATTTAAAAAAATATTTAAACTTCATTAAGCTCCTTGGAAATCACTTCTAATTTTCCAAATTCTTGAAAATGAATTCGAATCTTTTAAAATACCCAAAAATATTTCGAATCCTTAAAAATTTAAAGCTTTTGAAAATTCCCTAGAATTAAAAAAAGCCATATATTATTTCAAATCCTTTGAAATCCACTGTAATATTTAAAAGCGCTGAAAAATTTCTTGGGATTTAAAAAAAAATTAAATTAAAGGTCTTGAAAATTATTTGCAATTTTATTAAAGTACCACAAAATCGTCAGAGCTTTTTGAAATAATTTCAAATTATCGAAGTCTATTCAAAATTCTTTGGAGTATTTTTAAGTTGCCTGAAATATTTCAAATTCTTTGAAATCTTTTAAAATATCTTGAAACTCCTGTAACCTTTTAAAGCTCTTGAAAATTTCTTGATATTTAAAAAACTTCCCTAAAATTTACAAAATTCTTTGAAATCCCTTCAAATTATTTAAATATATTGAAAATTCTTTGAAGTATTTCAAATGCCGCAAAATATTTAAAATGCTTCGAAATTCTTTTGGATCTTTTGAAACCTCTGAAACTTTTCAAAACTCTTGCAAATTTCTTGGAATTTTTTAAAGTGCCTGAAAAGTTTGAGCATTCTTTGAATTCCTTTCAAGTTATTGAAATCTATTAAAAATTCCTTGGAATATTTTGAAATATCATGAAATATTTCAAATTCTTCGAAATCCTTAAAAATATCTTGAAACTCCTGAAACTTCTTAAAGCTCTTGAAAATTTCTTGATATTTTAAAAACTTCCCTAAAATTTACAAAATTCTTTGAACTCCCTTCAAATTATTGAACTATATTGAACATTCTTTGAAATATTTCAAATGACGGAAAATATTTCAAATGCTTCGAAATCCTTTGGGATCTTTTGAAACCTCTGAAACTTTTCAAAACTCTTGAAAATTTCTTGGAATTTTGTTAAGTGCCTGAAAAGTTTGAGCATTCTTTGAAATCCTTTCAAGTTATTGAAATTCTTCGAAATCCTTAAAAATATCTCGAAACTCCTGAAACTTCTTAAAGCTCTTGAAAATTTCTTGGTATTTTAAAAACTTTCCTAAAATTTACAACATTTGTTGAATTCCCTTCGAATTATTGAAATCTATTGAAAATAACTTGAAATATTTTAAATGCCGTAAAATATTTCAAATGCTTTGAAATCCTTTGAGACCTTTTGAAACCTCTGAAACTTTTTAAAACTCTTGAAAATTCTTTGCAATTTTTTTAAAGTACCCTAAAAGCTTCAAAATTCTTTGAAATCCCTTCAAATTATTGAAATCTATTAAAAATTCCTTGAAATATTTTAAATCTTGTAAAATATTTCAAATCCTTTAAGATGCTTTGAGATCTTTTGAAACCCCTAAAACTTTTTAAAACTCTTGAAAATTCCTTGGAATTTTAAAAACTTCCCTAAAATCTAAAAAAATTCTTTGAAATCTCTTCAAGTGATTAAAATCTTTTAAAAATTCCTTGAAATATTTTCAAATACACTAAAATATTTCAAATGCTTCGAAATCCTATGAGATCTTTTGAAACTCCAGAAACTTTTTAAATTTTTTGAAAATTTCTTGGTATTTCAAAAACTATCATAAAATATTCAAGATTCTTTGAAATCCCTTCAAATTACTGAAATCTATTAAAATTTGTTCGGACCATTTAAAAAAGCCCTAAGTAATCTAAAATTTAAAATTAAATCCTAAAAAGTAAGTACATGACAAAAAACAACCCTGACTTTTCCCTGATTTTCAGTTTTTACCTGACCTGGGGCCACACTGAATAGCTCAAGTATTTGTTTTAAAGAAGTGTCTACACGTACCTAAAAAAATTTTCTATAAAAATAGCCCCTTTCCAGCTCTATTTGTACCCAAAAAATCCAGCTATTCGTACAGTAATTTCTGTACCCGCAGCCAGGGCCTTGCTTTAAAATCTCTTTAAACTAAGTATCAGTTTCTAAGAATCTTTTGGGGTTCTGAAATTGATCAGCTGAATCCTTCAGGGTGTTTAATTTCGCCGCGAAATTGAATAGTGTCGATTAAAGTTGGGGGAGTCTCATTTCAACGTAAAAGCTCGTAAATGATGTTAGGACAAAGGGCTTCGAGATTAACATTTAAATCGAAAAGTACGTAAAAGAATGTTTCGTGCCTTCCGTTCTACTGGCGGATGAGCGAGTGGAAAAAAACGAGTTGAGAGAAGTGGAAAAGTAAGGCGAAGCTGGAAAGCGAACTTGTTTCGCGAAAAAGTCGTCGTGTGTTAGAGAGGATTAGGAGAACCGCCTGTTACTACATACCTAATGCATGCGTTTCCATAATCAGCCGCTTTCGTAATAAAGCTCGAGAATTAGAATAGAGGAGCTCTGAGCCTTGTAATTAGAGGATAAATGTTATTTATGACCTGGAAAAACTGGAATGGTTCGTGGGGAGCCGACCAGACTTTTAGACTAGGCTCTTGCAGATCTCACACTCACTTCGGAGATCAAAAATAGTGTAAATGGTGTCACAATTGTTAAAAATATAGTCAAAATAGTATCTTAAAATTTTGGAAATCCTAAAAATAAATTTCAAAGGAGGGGCAGTACTGGAAGGAAGGGAAAATGCTTGGAAAGGTAATGCTTGGAGGCGGAAGTAGGAGAAGTGAGAGGAAGTGAGGGAGAATGATGGGCATGGAAATACGGGAAGTGAGGGGGAATGCGGGAAAGGGTAATGAGAGAGAATGATGTTAGGAGGAGTAGGTAAAGTAAGGGGGAATGATCGGAGCACAAATAAGGTGTATGTGTAGGGGAAATGAGGCTAAATAAGGGGAAGAAGAGTATGAGAAGTAATGGGAAATGAGGATAGGGGAAATAGGAGAAGTAATGGAAAGTGAGGAGAGAGTAAGTTGGGAAAGCGAGGGAAGTGGAACTAGGGGAAGTGATGGAAGTGGAACAAGGGAAGTAAGGGTAAAAGTGGGGGACTAGGAGAATGGTGGGGGAGTAGAAGAAAGGTGAAGAGGGAGAAATGAGGAAAAATTGGGAGGAGGGGGGAGCGAATGGTTAAGAGAGAAGAGGAGTGGGGAAGTAGGGGCATACAGGGGAAGTGGGGGAGCGAAAGTGTGGGAGGGGAAGGTTTCAACGACTTAATTAACGTCCTAATAGGCTACTTCATTCTTCTGGGAAAGGTGGAGAGGGAGAAGTATATGAGGAAAAATTGGGAGGAAGGGGGAGCGAATGGTTAAGTAAGAAAGAAGAGGAGTGGGCAAGCAGGGGAATGTAGGCGAATTAGGGGAGGAAAAGTAGGGGAGGGAAAGTATGGGAGGGGAAGTATGGGAGGGGAAGTATGGGAGGGGAAGGTTTGAACGACTTAAATAACGTCCTAATAGGCTACTTTATTCTTCCCGGAAAGGTGGAGAGGGAGAAGTATATGAGGAAAAACTTGGAGGAGGGGGGAGCGCATGGTTAAGTAAGAAAGAAGAGGAGTGGGGAAGTAGGGGAATGTAGGGGAGGTAGGGGAGGGGAAGGTTTGAACGTCTTAATTAACGTCCTAATAGGCTACTTCATTCTTCTCGATTGAAGAGTCTACTATGAAATTTTTCGTTAAGAATTCATCTTTTTTATTACAAAATTGTATTATTTGCTCCAAAATTGAATTATTTTATTATTTGTTCTCTTTCTGTATACATTTAATCTGTTTTGGTTGAAAATTCAACTTTTTTATAGAAAATTTGTATTTTCAACTCAAAAATTTAACAATGTGGTAGGAAAATGAACTATTTTTGGTTCAAAATTTTTGTATTTTGTTGAAAATTTTTCTTTCTTGGTAGAAAATAAATCTTTTTGGTTAAAAATGCAGCTTTTTCCTTGAAAATTAATCTATTTTAGTTCAGGATTATTCATGTATTTCGTTAAAAATTCATATTTTTTGATTAAATCCAACTGTCTTTTATTTCAATTAAAATATTTTTTTTTGAAATATCAACAGTTACATTTTTTATTGAAAATTCATCTTTTTAGATTGAAAATTCAACTCATTGGTTGCAAGTTGAACTACTACTACTACTTTCTTAAAAGTACATTATTTTGGTTAAAAATGCAAAATTTCAGTTAAAATTCCTTTTTTTATTACAAATTATTTTTTTTAAATTGATTTTGTATGAAATTGAACTATAACTATAACTATAACTATATATCGCCAACGGCGATACCACGCTGAAAATACCAGTTCTCGTAAGATCACTGAAATTAAGAATTGTTGGGCGCGGTTAGTACTTGGATGGGCGACCGTTCAGGATGAGTAGAAAGTTAATCTTTTTGGTAGAAAATTTATCTTTTTGATTGAAAGTTTAACTATTCTGTTAAAAATCTATTTTGTCTTTCTGTGGAAATTTTTTTTTCTAACTCAAAAATTTAACTATTCTATTATTGGTTGAAAATTTACCTTTTTTTAAACGTTTATTTTTTAAACTGAAAAACGAACTATTCCATGTTTGGTTAAAAATTTATCTTTTTCAGTTTAAAATTAAACTATTTGGTTGAAAATTCTTGTGTTTTGTTGATAGTAGGTAGAAAATTCCTATAAAAATTCAAAGATCCGGTTCAAAATGTATGTATTTTGTTGAAAATTAATCTTTTTTGATAGAATATTAATCTGCTTAGTTAGAAATTTATCATTTTGGTTAAAAATTCGTTTCAAAGGTTTCAGATTCAAATAATTGGTTGAAAATGCATGTATTTTTTTTTTGGAGTTGAAGATTCATGATTTTAGTTAAAAGTAATTTATATATCTGAAAATTCAACTATTCCATTTTTTATGGAAAATTTATCTTTTTTGATAGTTATGTTATATTCTTGCTCAAAGATTTATCTGTTTCTTTAAAAATGTAACTATTCTTTTGAAAACTTACCCATGTTGTTGAACTTTTTTTTTTATTTGGTTAATCATTTTTTTTACTGAGAATTTATCTATTCAATTTTTGTCTGAAAAGTCAAATCTTGAGTTGAAAACTCTTTTTCTTTCTGTTGAAAATTTATTTTTCTGACTGAAAAATTATCTATTCTATTTTTGGTTGAACATTGATTTTATTTAGTTAAAAATTCATGTATATTGTTGAAAATTTATCTTTTTCGACAAAATATTCAACTATTTGGTTAAAAATGCGTTTTTTGTATGAGAAAATTTATTTTTCTAACTGAAAATTTAATTCTAAATTGATTTTTTTTTAAATTCAAAGATTCGGTTTGAAATGTATAGGTATTTTTTGTTAAAAATTAATCCCTTCTGGTAGAAAATTAATCTACTGGGTTGAAAATTTATCACTTTGGTTTGAAATTCATTTCCTAGGTTAAAAATTCAAATATTAGGTTGAAAATGTATGTATTTGTTTTTGTGGAAAATTGGTCTTTTTAATAGAAATTAATCTTTTGATTGAAAATTTATTTGTTCTTATGAAAATTTAACAATTTTGTTGAAAATTTCTTTTATTCAGTTACTAATAAAATTTTTGCTGAAAACTTAACTATTCTATTTTTTCCTAAAAATTCAAATATTGAATTGAAAACTCTCTTTCTTTTGGTTGAAAATTTATTTTTCTGACTGAGCATTTAAGTATTCTATTTTTGGCTGAAAATTCCTTTTTTTTTCTTTTAAATTAATTTTTTTCAATAAAAATTTAGCTATCCCATGTTTGGTTGAAAATTCATCTTCTTTAGTTGAAAAGGCAACTATTTGGTTAAAAATTCTTTTTCTTCTAAAAAATTTTATTTTTCTAAATCAAAATTTAACTATCCTATTTTTTGTTGAAATTTACCTTTTTTGTTCAAAATTAATTTTTTTTTCAGTGGAAATTTAGCTATTCTATGTTTGGTTGAAAATGCATCTTCTTTAGTTGAAAATACAACTATTTGGTTAAAAATTCTTGTATTTTGTTAAAAACTTGTCTTTTGTAATAGAATATTAATCTTCTTGGTGAATAATTCATCTTTTTGGTTGGAAATTCAATTATGAGGTTGAAAATTTCTTTAAAAATTCAAAGATTTGGTTTAAAATTCATGTTATTTGTTCAAAATTAATACTTTTTGGTATAAACCTAATCTACTGGATTAAAAATTTATCATTTTGGTTTAAAATTCAAATATTAGGGTGAAAATTCATGTATTTTTTTTGGTGGAAGCTTGTTTTTTTTTGTAGAAATTGAATCTTCTTGGTTGAAAATTAATTTGTTTGGTTGAAAATTCATTTTTTTGTTTGCAAAATTAACTATTTTGTTGAAAATTAATTTTATGTGGTTACTAATTAATGTTTCACTGAAAACTGAACAGTTCTATTTCTGCCTAAAAATTCCAATCCTTAGTTGAAAACACTTTTTTTTTTTTTTTTTTGAAAATTGATTTTTCTGAGTCCCGGCTTTCTTCCAATTTTCCCAGGTGGGTGGCCACCCTGCGATTTTGATCTCTGAGTTCTCGACACAGCGTTTTCTACCTTTTCAGAAATCGCCTTTCTCATTTCTAATATACCATTAAGCCATTTCCCTTTCGGGGTAGGCGTGACACTACCCGATTCGGGAAGTGTTTCTAGGTTGATAACTTGTAGTAAATAACTACAAGTGTGGGCTCGCCACACCCACGATGTGCCAACGGCACTCAGTTTTCTCGAATGGTCACCCATCCAACTGCTAACCGCGCCCAACGCTGCTTAACTTCAGTGATCTGACGAGAACTGGTTTTTTCAGCGTGGTATGGCTGTTGTCAAATCTTTTCAAATCCCTATAATGAAGGGTTCAAGCAACTATATTATGTTTCAACCCCTATCCGTGGTTGAAATGCACTATATTATTGACTGCAAAATTTATCAAATTTGCAAACTTACAAACGAAATTTTTGTTTGAAAAATATACATTATAATGAATTTAGATCAATTAAAATGTATAAGGTACGACTGATTCACATAGCCTTACTGACGAGTCCAGTGAGTCAGTCCGGGACGAAACATAAAAAATCTAACTTTAATTTACTCAAAAATAGACATATTTTTTAAAAATTAATTGTAGAACACAAAACAAATAAACATTATCGGCCCTAATGCCAATAAAAAAATCTTCTTTACACTTAATCAAGTGAGTACTCACCATGAAGAATGAGCGGACTGCGCAGGGATAGATGGCAGTGCTCCGGGTGGCAGTGACCTCCGGATAGGTTGGCAGCATCCCCTCTGACCGGAAGTGACATCGGAGCAGCAGGGAACAGCAGTATTAGCACACACGTGACGATTCGGATTCGCGTTAAATTCGACCGCGGAAGCGCGCACTTTGGGTCTAAGAAGCGGCGAAGTTGAGAAACCGTCTCTCTGAGCGGAAGTTGAACTGCTGGAGCTACTCGATCCAGGACTGCCGCCGAGGCGACCCGGAGGCGCGTAGGCGAAACCTCGTAATCGAAAATGCGTCTGGTGATAAGGGTAACCAGGCGGTGGTAGCCGATAATGATGATGAAACCCCAGATCTCGTCTCATGTAGGGATCACCCGGATCTGTCGCCGGGACGTAACGATCCGCTGGAGTGTGGGCACCCGGTGGCACGTATCGGTCTACGTATCTGTCCGGATAGAGGACCTCTGGAGGTGGCTGTGGCACATATCTGTTGGCAATCAAATTCATCATTTTTAGTCACAACTGCCTGGGAGAAGGATTTTATTCTCGAAATTAATAAGAATTTCCCTAATCCACCGAGGTCTATTTAAAAGCAGTCTTCGCAGTGTTCCCAAGGAATATTTCAGGGCAAATAGGGGACTTTTAGGGGACTCCAGAAAGTACATAAATTACAATGAATACAAATTAAATTGAGATGACAAAATTCTTGATCAGGGTGTCCAGCGATTCTTAGGAACGAAATTCAAGGTATTTTCCAGGTTTTCCAGGTCAAGAAGTCAAGTTTTTCCAGGTCTCCTTTTTTACATTAAATAATAAAATAACCGTTTGTTATACATGTAAAAAAATGAGCCATTTCATTTTTATGTGTCAATAATTTCTAAAGAAGGCAGGACCATAAATAAACAAATTCTTAATTTTTTGCGAACATAAGTCGTCTTTGAAATCCTTGAAATCTTTGCGAATTCGTTTAAATCTCTTGAAGTACTTAAAATCTGTGAAATCTTGAAATTTCTGTGAAATCTTTTGGAATCTTTTCAAATTTTTGTAAAATATTTAAAATCTTTTGAAATTTTTATGAAATCTTTCAAATATTTGTGAAAGCTTTCTTTAATCTTTGTTTGTGAAATCTTTCGTATTCGTTTGAAGTCATCGAAATCTTTGAAATCTTTGAAATGTTTTGAAACCTTTGGAATTCTTGTATTATTTTGATATCTTTATGAAATTTCTATGAAATCTTTCTGAAATCTTTTGTATTCATTAAAAATCATTAAAATATTTTCAATCTGTGTAAAACCTTTTGAAATCTTAAAAATCTAGTTTACCTTTCTAAAATCTTTAAAACCTTTGAAATCTTTTGAAATTTAAAAAATTTTTGGAAATGTTCGAAATCTTTGAAATCTGGTGTACATGCCTTTTTTAAATCTTTGAAATCTTTGCAATCTTTATGAAATGTTTGAAATTTTCGGGAATTTTTTGTAAAATTTTTGAAATCTTTGTCAAATCTTTTCAAATATTTGTGAAATTTTTCTTAAATCTTTGTTTGTGAAATCTTTTTTATTCGTTGAAATTAGTGAATTATTCGAAATCTTAGTTAGGTATTTTCAAATATTCTAAAATGTTTTTAAACCTTTTGAAATCGTTTCAAATCTTCGAAATATTTAAAAATTTTAGAAATCTGGAGTACTGTACACTATTTCAAATCTTTGAAATCCTTTAAATCTTTGTCAAATGTTCAAGATATTTTAAAATCTTTGAAATATTTTGAAACCTTTCGAAATCTTTAGTAATGTTTTGTAATCTGGTGTACACTAAAAAACCGAGTGGTGAAACCCTTGAAAAATCCGTTATATGGCCATGGCTCATTCTAATGCTGAAACTGAATCAACATCGAAATTTTCAACTAATAATTTTTATAATTTGTAAGTTGAATATCTAAACAAAATGTATACTTTAACATTCTATATTAGCGGAGACGAAATAAAAAACTTATGGAATTATTCACAATATCAGGGTGGCGATTCGGCGGACGATTTCACATTTTCGGTAACTTCCCGGTTTTTCCCGGTCAAGTTTTTCAATTTTCCCGGTCAACTAAAAGTAACATATTCATATTTCCAGAAAAAACGCAAATATTTATTTTAATTCATGACGTTCATTCTAAACATCCTTTAACACAACAACAGAGAACAACAGAGAAAAAAATACTTAAATTTTTCACTAAAATTATTCATTTTTTACAAAAAATCGAATAGTTAAACTTTCAGTCGAAAAAATTAATTTTCAACAAAAAAACGGATTTTAAACAATATAGTTGAACTTTCAACCACAGAGTGATGAATTTTCAAATAAAATTATGAATCTTCAACTGGAATAGTTAAATTTTAGACCAAAAAGATGAATTTTCAACTAAAACGATGAATACTTTACTGGAACACTTGAATTTTTAACCAAAGAGCTGAATTTTGAAACAAGATTAATTTTCAAATAAAAAGATTAATTTTTTACCAAAAAATACAATTTTTCAACAAAATACATGAATTTTTAACGAAACAGTTGAATTTAAATTTAAAGAAGACAAATTTTAAACCAAACAGTTGAATTTTGAACTAAAAAAATAATAATTTTCAACCGAAAATGGAATAGTAACATTTTTAGTTAAAAAAATTAATTTCAACCCAAACATAAGACTTTTCAACTAAAACAATGAATCTTCAACTGAAATAGTTGAATTTCAAACAAGAAAGATGAATTTTCAACTAAAATTATGAATTTTTAAACAAGAAGATTAATTTTCAAATAAAAAGATTAATTTTTCACCAGAAAATACAATTTTTTAACAAAATACATGAATTTTTAACGAAATAATTGACTTTTTAATTAAAGAAGACAAAAAAACGAAAAACATGCAAAGGAAAAAAAGTTTTCAATCAAGCCGCCCATTTTTGAATCAAAGAAATGAATTTTTAATTAAAACGATGCATCTTCAAAACAAAAAATTTTTAATAAAAGAGTTTAACTTTCAACCAAATAATTTTATTTCCAACCTAAAAGATAAATTTTCAACTAAAATGATAAATATTTAACTGGAATACTTGAATTGTTAACCGAAAAGAAGAATTTTTAAACAAGAAGATTAACTTTCAAATAAAAAGATAATTTTCTACCAAAAAATATCGATTTTTTATCAAAATACATGAATTTTGAACGAACTAGTTGAAGTTTCAATTAGAAAAGACAAATCTTTATCCAAATTGTCGAATTTTGAACTAGAAAAGATCAATTTTCAACGAAAAATGGAACAGTTAAATTTCCAGTTAGAGAAATTAATTGTCAACCAAACTGATGAATTTTTAACTGAAATGATGAATCTTCAACGAGAATAGTTGAATTTTATACCAAAAAGATGAATTTTCAACCATAAAGATAAACTTTCTACAAAAAAGACGAATTTTCCATAAAGTACATAAATTTTCAAACAAATAGTTTAATTTTTAAATGCTAAATATCAATTTTCAACCAAATAGTTGAATTTTCACAAAAAAAAAGATAAATGGATTTTTAACAAAGTAGTTACATATTTAACCAGAGAAGAATTTTAAATTAAAATGATGAATCTTCAACTTTTCTAAATTGACAAAAATTATTAAAATAATGAAAACTTGAATTTTGCTACGATCAGAAGTAAATTCCCGTTTTTTAAATTGAATTCCCGGCCATTTCCTGGTTTCCCGGTCAAGTTGCAACCCTGAATATTAAAGTCTAAATTATATTTTGATAAATAAAAAACTTTTCAGTAGCAAGGTTCCTTCTAAACGAGACGTTTCTTTCATAATAGACTAAAAGATTTTAATTACTTTTCGCATTTCAATAAAAAACAACCTGTTTAAAAAAAAATTTAATTCAAGGTTCTTGTGAAAAATTCAAGGAGATTTCCAGGTTTTCAAGTTTCAACAAAAATTCAAGGAGAATTCCAGGTTTTCAAGGTTTTCAAGGTCGCTAGACACCCTGTTGATTTGGTTTTGGCCTCTTTGGAACACTTTCTTCACGAAACGTTAAATTACTTGCATTTCTTGTATGCACTAGATTGTAAGACTGCAAGATTGCATGGAATTCCATGAGATTAGAAAATATTGCATGACTTATAGGAAATTCATTATAAACTAGCTGTGAATTCAATCTCGAGTGTTTCCACTTTGTTTGTATTTATAATTTTATTGTGCTCATTTAACGAGCTCTTTGATTCCCGTTAGCAAATGCATTTGCTTCCTCATAGAGGAAGCATTAGTTATTTTTTTCAATAGTAGACAAACAAAAGTCTTCATTTTGTTCAATTTAAAAATATAAATTTACAAAAGACACAAATTAAAAAAATGATACAAACAATTTTTTAAATACAAAGACAAATCAGACAAATCAAATTTTGTATTCCAAATGATTATTTTTCGAGCTGGAAAAGGGAAGGGGAAAGTTCTGTCGCACCCAATCCCCTTCCCAGCTTTATAATTTCTTTACGAAAATTGTCAGAATTTCTCTATTTGAAAATTTATGATCAAAAAGAATTTTCTATTTATGCATCAACTTTGAATTATGTCGATGGAAAAAGTTTTTCTGTTTAAAACAGATGATTCAAATATTATAAATGAGCATAACTTCCCTACTCTTTAATAAAATGTATTAATATTGTAAGTCAATCGATTCGTCTCGAACCAAGGAATCTTGTATATTCTTGCATCAACTTTGAATTATGGTGAAGAAAAAAGTTTTACTATAAAAAACCGTGTTTTCAAATATTATGCATTACCATAGCTTCCTTACTCTTCAATAAAATGTATCAATTTTATAGGTGAATCGATTCGTCTTGAATCAACACAACATTTCTATTCTCGCATCAAATTTATATTATGAGAATGAGAAAATTTTTACCATAAAAATCGATTTTAAGAATATATATAAATTACCATAACTTCCCTACTCTTTAATAAAATGTATTAATATTATACGTTAATCGATGCGTTTCGAACCAAGGAATATTTTATATTCTTGCATCAACTTTGAATTATACTAATGAAAAAAGTTTTACTATAAAAAACCGATTTTTAAAATATTATTGAGTGCTAAAAAAAATGCAATAAATATTTTTATAAATCCTTCAGTCAGTTTCAAGATATTAGTGGTGAAAATAAGCCCTCCAAAATTCATCAATTTATCTGCAACCGTTTTCAAGTTATCGTGTTTACAAAAAAGTGTGACATTCACACACACACATCCACACACATATATCCGGACAATTGCTTAGAACATTGTATTAGACATTTTTAAATTGAGGAAGGTTTAATTAAATGAATTTAAAAATTTTGTAAAATGTTACCATTACAAAGCTTCCTCCATGAGGAAGCAAAAATTACTGCATATAAAATAAATATCTATTTTGTTAGAAATTATTATTTTTTGGTAGAAACTTAATCTGCCCGGTTGAAAATTTATTATTTTCATTGAAAATTCATTTCTTAAGTTTAAAATTCAAATATTTGTTTGAAAATTCATGTATTTGTATTTGTCTTTGTGAAAAATTTGTCTTTTTTGGGTAGAAATTTAATCTTCTTGGTTAAAAATCCATTTGTTTTTATGAAAATTTAACTATTTTTTTGAAAAAAAAATTTTTTTGTACTAATCAATTTTTTAATGAAAACCTATTATTTTATTTTTGCCTAAAAATTCAAATCTTTGTAATGAAAAAAAAGATAAAATAAGAATTAAAAACATTTTATTCTCAAAATTATTAACAATTTTTCTAAGCCACCGTGTTCTATTTAAAAGCAGCCTCCATAGCGGTCCTTAGGAATATTTTAGGGCAAATAGGGGACTTTTAGGAGACTCCAGAAAGTACATAAATTACAATAAATACAAATTAAATTGAGATGACAAAATTTTTAACTTGGCTTTGGCCTCCTTGCAATAATTTCTTATTGAAACGTTAAATTACTTGCATTTCTTGTATGCACTAGATTGCAAGATTGCATGGAATTACATGAGATTTAAAAATATTGCATGGCTTATAGGAAATTCATTATAAAAAATTATTGCATAGAAAAAAAATCTATTTTGTTAGAAATTATTATTTTTTGGTAGAAAATTAATCTGCCTGCTTGAAAATTTATCATTTTCATTGAAAACTCATTTCCTAGGTTTAAAATTCAAATATTTGTTTGAAAATTCCTGTAATTGTATTTGTCTTTGTGAAAAATTTGTCTTTTTTTGGTAGAAATTTAATCTTCTAGGTTAAAAATTCATCTATTTTTATGAAAATTTAACTATTTTGTTGAAAATTTATTTTATTTGGTTACTAATAAATTTTTTACTGAAAACTTAACTATTCTATTTTTTCCTATAAATTCAAATCTTTAATAATAAAAAGATAAAATAAGAATCAAACCAATTTTATTCTCAAAGCTATTAAAAATGTCCCTAAGCCACCGAGGTCTATTTAAAAGCAGTCTTCACAAAGGTCCTAGGGAATATTTTAGGGTAAATAAGGGACTTTGAGGGAACTCGAGAAATTAAACAAATTACAATAAATACAAATCAAATTGACATAACAAAATTCCTAATTTGGCTTTGGCCTCTTTGCAATAATTTCTTAATAAAACCTTAATTACTTGCATTTTTGGTGTGCACTAGATTGCAAGATTGCATGGAATTGCATGAGATTTAAAAAGATTATATGAGTTACAGGAAATTCATTATAAAAAAATTATTGTATAGAAAATAAATATTACAACAATATTGAAGGAATTGATGTAAAAAGTAGAGAAACTACAAAAAACGATTTATTTCAGACTACTCATAACGTCATACGAACGGACACAAAAATGGTGATTCTGCACCAAACAATTTTACTCAGAAATAATTTGTAAATTCCTTTTATAGCTGAAAAATCTCTTAAAATTAATTTAATATCCATATGGATACCTTTTGATATCTCTTGAAATCCCTTGATAGCTTTGTAAATGTTTTGAAATCTAATAAAATCTTTGAAATCTGTTAAAATTTGTTGAAATTCATTGAAATTTATCAAATCCCCCAAAATCTTTCAAATAATTGGGGGTCCTATAAATCTTAACCTTCTTTCCTTGAATTGTGGAAATCTGTGAAAATCCCTTGAAATAAAATTTCATTTATTCTGTAAACTATAAATCATTTGAAACCCCTGGAATTTAAATTAAATTAAACTTACTCATTAACGTTATCTAGAAAAAACGTTGAAATCCTTAGAAATCTTCAAAATCCCTTGAAATCCTTGCAGATTTAACAAAATCCTTTAAATTTTGTAAAATTCAATTACATTTCATTTATTTGTCAACGTTATCTAGAAATCCCTTGAAATTTTTAGAAGTCCTACAAAATTCATTAAAATTCCTCGATCTCTTTTACCTATATCTCTTTCAATCCGCTAGAATCCCCTAACATCCTTTGAAATATTTATAAAACGTAAAAATCCCTCGAAAATAATTTGAATTGAACTTATTCATTAAAGTTCTCCAGGAAAAACGTTTAAATTCTTAGTAATCTGTGAAACCCCTTAAAATCCTTGGAAATTTAATAAAATCCTCTAAATCTTGTGCAATTCTTCGAAATACCTTAAAATCACTTGAAATCGTTAAAAATCCCTTGAATTTCAATGAAATTTCATTTATTTTACAAACTTCTCTAGAAATCCCTTGAAATCTTTCGAAATCCTACAAAATTATTTAAAATTCCTTGATATCTTTTACCTATATCTCTTGAAATCCTGTAGAATCCTCTCAAATCCCTTGAAATGCTTATAAAACGTTAAAATTAATTTAAAAAGTATAAATAATTTAAAATCCCTTGAAAATAATTGAATTCAAATTTGTTCATTAAAGTTCTGTAGGAAAAACGTTTAAATCCTTAGGAATCTGTGAAATCCCTTAAAAACCTTGGAAATTTATTAAAATCCTCTAAATCTTGTGGGATACTTCGAAATACCTTAAAATCCCTTCAAATCCGTGGAATCGTTAAGAATCCCTTGAATTTCAATGAAACTTCATTTATTTTACAAAGTTCTCTAGAAATCCCTTGAAATCTTTCGAAATCCTATAAAATGATTTAAAATTCCTTGATATCTCTTCAAATCCTTTAGAATCCTCTAAAATCCCTTTAAATGATTATAAAACGTAAAAATTAATTAAAAAAGTATAAATCATTTAAAATCCCTTGAAAATAATTTGAATTAAACTTATTCATTAAAGTTCTGTAGGAAAAACGTTTGAATCCTTAGAAATCTGTGAAATCCCTTAAAATCCTTGGAAATTTAATAAAATCCTCTGAATCTTGCGAAATTATTCGAAATACCTTAAAATCCCTTGAAATCCGTTGAATCGTTAAGAATCCCTTGAATTTCAATGAAATTTCATTTATTTTACAAAGTTCTCTAGAAATCCCTTGAAATCTTTCGAAATCCTACAAAATTAATTAAAATTCCTTGATCTCTTTTACCTATATCTCCTGAAATCCTTTAAAATCCTCTAAAATCCCTTGAAATGTTTATAAAACGTGAAAATTAATTTAAAAAGTATAAATAATTCAAAATCCCTTGAAAATAATTGAATTCAAATTTATTCATTAAAGTTCTGTAGGAAACACGTTTAAATCCTTAGAAATCTGTGAAAGCCCTTAAAATCCTTGATAATTTATTAAAATCCTCTAAATCTTGTGGGATTCTTCGAAATACCTTAAAATCCCTTGAAATCCGTGGAATCGTTAAGAATCTTTTGAATTTCAATCAAACTTCACTTATTTTACAAAGTTCTCTAGAAATCCCTTGAAATCTTTCGAAATCCTACAAAATGATTTAAAATGCCTTGATATCTTTTACTTACATCTCTTGAAATCGTTTAGAATCCTCTAAAATCCCTTGAAATGCTTATAAAACGCAAAAATTAATTTAAAAAGTATAAATCATTTAAAATCCCTTGAAAATAATTTGAATTAAACTTATTCATTAAAGTTCTGTAGGAAAAACGGTTGAATCCTTAGAAATCTGTGAAATCCCTTAAAATCCTTGGAAATTTAATAAAATCCTCTGAATCTTCCGAAATTATTCGAAATACCTTAAAATCCCTTAAAATCTGTGGAATCGTTAAGAATCCCTTGAATTTCAATGAAATTTTATTTATTTTACAAAGTTCTCTAAAAAATCCCTTGAAATCTTTTGAAATCCTACAAAATGATTTAAAATTCCTTGATATCTTTTACTTATATCTCTTGAAATCCTTTAGAATCCTCTAAAATCCCTCGAAATGTTTATAAAACGTAAAAATTCATTTAGAAAGTATAAATAATTTAAAATCCCTTGAAAATAATTGAAATTAAACTTATTCATTAAAGTTCTCTAGAAAAAAACGTTAAAATCCTTAGAAATCTGTGAACCCCCTTGAAATCCTCGGAGATTTAATAAAATTCTTTAAATCTTGTGAAATTCCTTGAAATACCTTAAAATACCTTGAAATCTGTGGAATTGTTAAGAATCCCTTAAAATTCAATGATTCATTTATTTTCGAAATTTCTCTAGGAAACCCTTGAAATATTTGGAAATCCTACAGAATTCTTTGAAATCCCTTGAAATTATCTATATCTCTTAAAATCCTTTATCAGCTCTTAAAATGCCTTCAAATCTTTAGAAAACGTAAAAATCCATTTGAAAAGTATAAATCATTTGAAGACCCTTGAATATAATTTATATTAAACTTATTCATTGAAGTTTAAACAAATGGTTTAAATCCCTCGAAATCTCTGAAATCTCTTCAAATTCTTGAAGATTTGAGAAAATTCTTGAATTTTGTGAATGTCCTTGAAATTCCTTAAAATCCCTTGAAATCATTGGAATCGCTAGGAATCCCTTGAAATTTCATTTCAGTAATTTTCTAAAATTCAGGAGAAATCTCTTGATATATTTGAAAATATAAAAATCCTCTAAAATCGCTTGAAATGTTTCGAAATTCCTAAAAATACCTAAAAACATAAATTTTCAACAAAATCTTTAAATTCGTAATTTAAAAATGATCAGTTATTATGAAAATTATTGCATTGTCATACAAATAATAAAATTTTAAAAGAAATAATTAAATGTTCAACCTAAAAAGATGAATTCTTAACCAAAAATATAACAGTAGACTATTCAACCAAAAAGAACTAGCTCCCCTCACTTCAACCTTTGCCAAACCTTCCTTAACTTCTTCGCAGTCTACTTCCCCCTCTCCTCGCCTCTTCAGCAAACATTCCACTTCCCCTGTTTCCCTTCCCAAGCCCTCACACCCCTTCCCTACTCACCCTAATTTCTGATGATTTCCCCCATTTCCCATCATTAACACGCACTTCTCCTACTTTTACTCCCCTCATCACCCAATACTTCCCCTACTTTCCACCCCCCCCGCCGCAATTCCCCTCGTTTCCCATTCCCTCGTTACGTCTCACTTCCCCTACTCTTATTTCCCCTACTTTTCCACCCTTCATTTCACCTCACTTCCCCTACTTTGCCATCCCGAGTTTTCATCTCTTCATTTACCCTCGCTTCGCCTACTATCCATTTTCTTATTTCCCCTAATTTTCCCTCCTCCACCCCACACTAGTTTCCCCTAATTTCCCTCTAATCATTTTCGCTCACTTCCCTGTCCCTTATCTTCCCTCCTTCTCCTACTTCCCCATCACCCAATTCGACGCAATTCCCCTCCTTGGAAAAATGTACGACGGACGGACGTACACCCGATCAAAACTATTAGAGTTTCTACCCGAGGCTACGATACTCTGAAAGATGAAAATAACTAACCTTTCAACGGGTGTGTGAGCGGTGGGTGGAACATACGTCCCACTTCCGGACCCATAGTTTCTTTCAGAGGATCCGGCAGTGATTGAGGCGCAGGAAGTTGCTATGCGACCGGTTGGGTACCTTTCCTTCGGTTTTGGTAGGGAAAGGTACTTGTCGGCGTTGGTACGAGCCGGAGAATAGCGATCAGCAGAGTTATGATATCGATCAGAACTGGATGATTGAAATCGATCGCTGCCTCCATATCTATCGAGACTATAGCGATCCTGAGTCGATCTTTCGAATTGGTCGTTCTGATTGGAGAGCTGGTAGCGCTCGTTGCCGTAGCTTTGTGCTGACTTTGCGCAGACTTGGAGGTATTTTTCGCTGCTTTTGGATGAGGACTGTGAGTAGTTTCGATGACCTGTATTGTTTTCTGGCGTGGGAGACAGACTGTATCTGTCTGCCGCTGATTGGACGCTACTGGTATTGGTGTATGAGGGGTTGTAACGACTCGTCTCAGATGATGATGGCGAGGACGATGCCAAAAGTCGGTCCGTCGAAGAAGACGTGGAATGTCTGGAAAAAAAACATTTATTTATTACAAATTGTTCTGAATTTCAGTTAACTAAGTTTTAAAAATATATTCTCAACTTTTATACCCCTAATCCCTGTCATGCTATTTCTGGATTTAAAGAAAGAATTGTACATCGATACCTTGCTTTAGCTGGTTTTAGTATGCAAACGCGACAAAGAGCCGACAGGTTTAGTGATTAATACTCTCTGGTTTAGTATATTATTTAGAATGATTTCAAATTTTGATTATATTCCTTTGATTTTTTTGCAATTCTTTGACCTTGTTTATTCTTTTGAATTCTTTTAAATTACTAGGAGTGCTTTTAAACTCCTTCACATTTTTTTAATGCCTTGAAATCTTCCGAATTTCCTGAATTATATGAATTCATGGACTTCTTTGGAATCCCTTCAATTATCCTTAATTCTCTTCAATTCCCTTAATGCCCTGAATTCTCTGGATTCCCTGCATTTTCTGAATTACTTAAATTCCCTGAAATCTGTAAATCCCATGATATCCACAAATTCCTCTGAAGTTTCCTGAATTCCTTTGAATCTCTGAATTTCCGAAATTTCCCGTATTCCCTGAATTCCCTATATCCCTGAAATCAATTCTTTTCCTGATTTCAATAATATCCCTGAATTTCGATAATTTTCTTAATTCCACAAATTCCCTCAATTCCTTGAATTCCATGAATGGTCTGAATTCTCTGAGTAACCTGAATTCTATAAATTCTCTGAATTCCTTGAATTCTCCGAAATATGCCAATTCCATGAGTTCCACGAATTCCCGGAATTATCTGAATTCCCGAAATTCTCCATATTCCCTGAATTCACTATTTCTCCAAAATCCATTATTTCCCTGAATTCCATTATATCCCTGAATTTTCATAATTCCGTAAATTTCTTCAATTCCTTCAGTTCTCTGAGAAACATAAATTCAGGGGAATTATTTGAATCCCCAGAATTACCTGAACTCTCTAAATTTTCTGAATTCCTATGAATTTTCCTCAAATCCTTGAACTTTCTGAAATCCTTGAATTATCTGAATTCTCTGCATTCCCTCAATTCCCTAAATGTCCTTATTTCCCTAAATTCCCTTAAATTTCCTTAATTTTGAGAATTATATAAATTCTCTGAATTATTTGAATTGCCAGAATTTTCTGAATTTTCTGTATTCTCTTAATTCCCTGACTTCTCTAGCTAGCCTGAATTCCTGGAATTATCTGAATTCTCCAAATTCTCTAAATTCCTTGAAATACTGCGAATTTTCCTGAATACCTTTAAATCTCTGAATTTCCGAAAATTCTCCGTTTTCCCAGAAATCCATTATTTCTCTGAACTCCATTCTCTCCTTGAATTTCCATAATTCTCTTCATTCCTTGAATTTCCTCAATTCCCTGAATTCTCAAGCTAACCTCAATTTCGGGAATTATATTAATTCTCTAAATTCTCTGAATTCCTCGAATTCCTCCGAATTTTCCTGAATTCCTTTGAATCTCTGAATTCTCGAAATTCTCCGTATTCCCCGAATTCACTATTTCCCAGAAATCCATTATTTCTCTAAACTTCATTATATCATTGAATTTGCATAATTCTCTTAATTCCTTAAATTTTCTGAATTCCCTGAATTCTGTGAGTAGCCTGAATTCAGGTAAATTACTTGAATTCCTAGCATTATCTGAATTCCCTAAATTCTCTGGATTCCCTAAATTCTCTGAATTCCTTGAATTACTCTGAATTTTCCTAAATTCCTTTGAATTGTTGAAATTCTCCGTATTCCCTGAAATCCATTATTTTCCGGAATTCCATTATATCCCTGAACTTCCATAATTCCTTTTCTTCCTTGAAACCCCTCAATTCCCTGAATTCTCAGAGTAGCCTTAATTTAGGGAAATTACACGCCAGGTCCCATAGAAGCCGGTCCGGTTTATTAATTCCTAGAACTGCTGTCCCATGCAGTTTCTCAGCAGACAGGGTGAGAGAGGGTTGCGACTCACACCGCGCAAGGGCCGCAGTGCGCGAGTACCAAGTCGAATATATTGCGCAATATTATGCATTCCAATCGGAAACGGTTTAGGAGGCCCTGAATGTTTACGTTTTGAGGGTACCGATTTAATACCAAGGCCGGTGCGAGGCAAACCCCGAAACTGTTATTATATGGGACTTGGAGTGTGCTTGAATCCCTAAAATTATCTGAATTCCCTAAATTATCTCAATTCCTTAAATTACTCTGAATTTTCCTAAGTTCCTTTGAATTCTCTGGGTAGTTTGAATTAAGGGGAACTCTTTGAAACCCCAGAATTCTCTATATTCTCTTAACTCCCTGAATTCTCTGAATGACCTGAATTCCTTAAATTCACTGAATTCCCTTCATTTTCACGAATTCCCGCATTCCCTGAACTGCCTGAAATCCTTGAACTCTCTGAAATCCTTGAATTCTTTGAATTGCGTGCATTCTGTGAATTCTCCTAACACCATTATTTTCTGAATTCTCTTGAATTCCTTAATTTTCTGAATTCCCTTGATTCCCTAAATTCTCTTAATCCCTTGAAATCTCTGAATTCCTTGAATTCTCTGAACTCCTTGAGTTCTCTGAATTCTTTGAATTTCTCAAATTCCTTAAATTTTATTAGTTCCATGAATTTGATGAATCCCCTACATTTTTTAATTTTTTGACATTGTATTTTTTCAAGTCCTTAAAATTTAGGGTATTCTACGAACTCGGGGAATTCCACGGATTGATGGAATTAACCGAATTCATAGAATTACAGGAATTAGGCAAATTCAGATAATTCCATGAATTCGGGGAATTCCGAGGACTTCAAAATAATGCAAGGAATTCAAGAAATTCGAAAGAAATCAGAATTCAAGCAAGTTGAAAGAATACAAAACAATTTGAAGGAGTATAAAAACATTCAAAAGAGTTAAAATTAGTACATAGAACTTAAGGTATTCAACGTGAATTCAAAGTAATTCCAGTGAGCTTATAATAATACTAAATAATATACAAACCCAGAGAGTATTAGTTATATTGTTTTTTTTACGTTAACTAACTGTATTACGGTCCTTTAATTCAAAGCTGTATGATAAACAAAGCAATATTTCTTTCTCGAAGAAAAAAAAAGAAGTAAGAAAGTGAGGGAAAAGTTTTCGTAACTGTAGTGCGAGAGACAGCAGAAGTGAAGAAAAAATGAGTACACGTAAGAAGAATGAACGCAATAAATTTTTAAAATAAGAAAAAGTTAATATGAGTTATATAGAAAAAGATTTAAGAACTAAAACAGAAAAATTACACTCTTACCTGTTCGTTTCACCTCCAATCTTGCCATCGTGTGCAGGTGAGCTCGACGCCAGATATCTTTCACTGGCCAAGTACCTATCACCCCTATTCTGTCCAAATCGCTGCATCGCCAGTTCATTAAATCTTTCACTGGAGACAACAAATCTCTGCCCGGATGAGAGATCCTGGAACCCCGAAAATCTGCTGGCAAACTCCGTAGGTACCGGCGACGAACTCGGTCTCTCCAAGTACTTCTGACAAGAATTCTCAACACTCCTCTCCGAACTCGAATACCTCCTGGACTGATCCGATCCTCCAGAACTCGCCAGGATCCTCTCGCTCGAAGAGTACCTCTGGTGTGCACCCTCCGGGTTTGGAGAACTCGAGAGGAATCTCTCGGCAACTGCCGAGATTGATGAGAACCGATCCCCCCGATGATTTGCTGAACTCTGGTATCGCTCATGAATCGGCGATTCCACCAGGAACCTGTCCGATGACTTTCCAGCGAACCTCTCTGGTACTGGGGCATGAATTGGAGATGAAGAGACCAATCTTTCTGATAGTCTCTCTCCAAATTTCGAATTCGAGGAGTCTTTTCCAGAAGCATATAGGCATCTGTCGCCTTGTATGTTCCCCAGAACTGGCGATGCTGATGAATGTAGTCGTTCAGTTGATGATCCTGAGTATCGTTGCTGGTCCTTCGTGTCATGAATGGATGCAGAGGAGGCCAGTAGTCGCTCTGAGGATGAGAATCTATCCTTTCCTGGAGGTGCAGGCGATGCTGGAGCTGTTCCGAACCGATCCCTGGGGCTCGGAGAACCGGAGGGCAGAACCCTGTAGATAGAAAAGGATTATTTTGATTAAAAATTATTCTGAAAAAATGATATTCGATTATGCAGGCTCATTACCAAAGCGAAATTTAGCCAATACTTTGAACCTATAAATCCTAGCTTAGTAGTAGGGTAGCAGGGTGGCAGCGAAACTTCATTTTCAAAATTCCAGGATTTTTCTCTAACCAATCTTTTATACTTGAGATTTCAACATAGTAATTAAATTTTCAACAAAATAGTTGATTTTTTAACAAAATACTTGAATTTTCAACCTGCAAATATGAATTTTTAACAAAATAGTCGAATTTTCAAAGAAAAAAGATTAAAAAATTTAATTTAAATTTAAAAAATTTTTTAAAAAAATAGTTGCATATTCAACCAAACAGTTGAATTTTTAAACTAAAAAGTTGAATTTTTGAGAAAATAGTTGATTCTTAAACCCGAAAATATGAATTTCCAGCAAAAAGATGAATTCTCAACGAAAAATGTAATCGTTGATATTCAAAGAACGACAAAACCAAAATTTTTAAAAATAGACAAATTCTGAACCAAAGAGTTAAATATTTAAAAAAAAAATTCGTAATAAAATAGTGGCAAGTTCAAGCAACTAGTTAAATTTGCAACCTACAATGATATTGTCTCAAAAAAAAGGATGTAATAGTTGATATTTCAGACCAAAAAAAAGTGAAATTTCTACTAGAAGAGATGAATTTTCAAACAAAAAGTCGAATTTTGAACGAAAAATACGTATGTTAAATTTTAAGTAAAAATTCATTTTCAACTAAAAAAAAAAATTTAACGAAATAGTCCAATTCTTAAGCAAAAAGTTGAATTTTCAACAAAAAAAGGGATATGTTGAATTTTCAGTAAAAAATGAATTTTCAAACAAGAAAAAAGAACATTGCAACAAAATAATTGAATTTTTAACCAACTAGTTGAATTTTTACCCTACAAAGATGAATTATCAACAAAAAATGTAATAGTTGATATTTCAAGGTGAAATTTTAACCAAAGACGAATTTTCAACAAAATAACTTAATTTTCAATAATATAGATGAATTTTTGAACAAATAGTTCAATTTTTCACATACAAAGATAAATTCTCAACAAAAAATCTAATTGTTGATATTCCAACCAAAAAAGTGAAATTTCTACTAAAAGAGATAGATTTTCAGAACAAAAAGATGAATTTTCAGTAAAAAGAAATTGATTATCAACCAAGAAGAAAAAACAATATTAAACTAAAATGATGAATCTGCACCCAAACAATGAATTTTTAACAAAGTAATTCAACTTTAAAGCAAAAAATATATATTTTCAATGAAAAATACGAATTTTCTATAAAAAAGTTAAATTTTCAAGCCGCAAATATTAATTTTCTATCAAAAAGATGAATTTTCAACAAAACAGTTTAATTTTCAACCAAGAATATGAATTTTCAACTAAATTGATGAATCTTCAACAAAAAAATGAATTTTTAACAAAGTTGTACGACTTTCAAGCCAGAAGTTTAGTTTCCTACCCAAACATATGAATTTTCAACAAATAAATATTTTTCAGTAAAGACGGAAAAAAATGTTATCAAAATTGTTGAACTTTCAAGATAAAGGATGAATTTTATGTAAAACAGTTTCATCTTCAACAAAAAAGTTAATTTTCAACCAAACAGTTGCATTTTTAATCAAAAAGGAGGAAATTTCAACCAAGATTAGTTTTTTACCGAAAAATACGAAATTTGAACTAACAAATATCAATTTTCAACGCAAGAGATGAGCGTTCAACCAAAAAATTTAATTTAAAAAAAAAAAGAGTTTTCAACAAAATAGTTCAACTTTCGACCAAAGAGATGAATTTTCCAATAAAATTATGATTGTTATTAATAAATAATAACTTTTGTTATAAATATTTTAATTTTTCACAGTCAGTATTGAATTTCCGATAAAACTAATTTACAATTTGTTTCAAAGTGATTGAAAACACACACAAAATAATAAACATTAAATACTTGTTATTGTTAACAAGAAATATTATGAACAAAATGTTTGAGAAACTCTTAACTGTTATTGATCAGTAACAAAGATTGTTCAAAATTCAGAACAAAAAAATCCATATTCATTGCATCTTAAGGCCATGTGACGAGTGGGTCACGTGACCGGATTCCTACCTTACCGACACTTTTTTTATTTGTAAACCAATTTTCACTTGAATAGCCACATCGAGTTGAAAATTTGGGACAATAAATAAGAAGCACTAAGAAAGGTGGGTCTGGTCCTAAATTTTAATAATCATGAAAAAACCAAAAAAAAATTATTTACAAAAAAAACTTTTTTCATAATTATACATATTTAGGACCAGACACGCCTTTCTTAGTGCTTTTTATTTAGTACCCAAATTTTCAACTCGATGTGGCTATTCGTGTGAAAATAAGTTTACAAATAAAAAAGTGTCGGTAAGGTAGGAATCCAGTCACCTGACCCACTCATCACATGGCCTTAAGCACAAAAACTTTTATCTTGCAATGAACTCTCAAAAATATTAAATACTTTTTATAAATAATTATTTCTACTTTTTGTTCCTTGAAAGATTTACTTTCGATGGGAAGCAGAGTGGATCAGGTTGTAACGTGCTTGGAAAATTTTCGATCACATAAACCAAGTGACCACGCTGTCGCGGGTTCAAATCCCAATGCGGAGAAAAATGAAATTCTCTTTCCTGGATACATGCTATTTGACTTTTCTACTTACTACTACTTTTCTGGAATTTTGATCTAATCTTCTTCCCTCGATCGATTTTTTTCATTGCAAATTCTTGATCACCATTTATTTAAGTTCCATCTAACTATGTTTTAAGCAAATTTCGATTTTGTCCAAAAATGATCGACATGCATCACTACTTCTGCAAAAACCCTGATTTTGACGTGTCCAAATGACAAGGATCCATCTCAGAGAAATTAAATGAAAAGATGCTAACGCGTAGAGAGTTGAAGGTGCTGATGACCACAGTACGACCTAGAACCTTTTCATTTGGTCTCTCCGAGATGGAACCTTGTCATTCGAACATTTCGATTTGCATTATTTTTTATTCACATAGATGACAATATAGGCTTGATATGAGCAGAGCAATTTCCACATACTTACCCTCGTCAGGCCTTTTGGACCAACCTGAGGCTCTAAAGATTCAAACTATGGTCTATACTCTATAGATTGCAATCGAGTCAAAAGTAGTTCTAATGTTTCATTTTCTAGGATTAAAAAGCATCAAAGTGGGTTGTAATAAAGAGCTTCAGGTTCAAAGTAGTGGCCATATTTCGACGCAGGTGAGCCTTCAAAAAACTAGTGTCCTTACCTATCAGCAGGAGGGTAACCAGCCAGACTCTGAGACGAGGAATACTTCTCGCTGGGACATGGAGAGAGTGGTGGTGGGGGTACGAAGCGGTCGTTTGCGGGAGCCGGGGATGGTGGCGATGGGAAGGTATCTGGAGAAAATGGGTTCCCCGAGGCAGAGACCAAGACACTACTGTTGGCGTACTCATTTCCAGCTCCAGATGAGACCAATCCGGAATCAGAGTGACTGTATCTCTCTGAAACGGATCCTGAAACCAGCTGATTGTGGACCGAGGGTGACTCGCTATACCTGGAGTACCGATCGGCCAGGAGGTTCTGCGAGATCGTTTGACAGGATGATCTTCCAGAGTACTGGTGGTTGTGAAGTGAACCGGAAGTCTGGAACCTGTCCTGGTTTTGCGAGATTGAGTACTCGCAGTTTGACTGGCTCGAACGAGACTCTGAGGACTTGAAGAGGTTGTCGCCGATGTCCTCTTTGGATTTTTCGAACCGATCTCGCGATCCATAGTCGGAGTGGTCATTGGTCTGGGATCGCTGGTCCTGATAGCGATTCTGGTTTGATACAGACGCTGATGAGGAGGATCGGCTTTCGTGCTTATGGTAGCAGTCCGAGGAGCTGCTACTGCTGGTTTGGATTCCGGAGGACCTGCAAGTACCGGAATTGGAACCTGGTACGGGAGAGACTGAAGGTGGCCCGTACTGAGCGGTCGGGTGCTGGTGCAACAGGAGACGTTCTCTTCGGCCATAGTCGTCGTCTGTCGGCATCCTGGTGGCCCGTGGCCCGCTGTCAGGACATCTGGAAACAAAATTATAAATTATTAGCCTAGAAATGACTAGATTTGTTGTGAATTATTTTTAAACTATTACACACTTTAGAGGGAAAATACTTTCCAATAAAACTAATTTATAGGTATATTAAACTCATAAGATAAATTCATAAGATATATTGCATTTTCAACACAATAGTTGAATTTTCAACTGAAACAGATTTATTTTCTACGAAAATAGGCGAATTTTGAATCAGACAGTTCAGTTTTCAATCTTAAAAGTCGAAGGTTTTCGAAAACAGTTGACTTTTAAACCCGAAAAGATGAATTTTCAACAAAACAGTTGCATTTTTAATTAATAGTACACCAGACTCTCGGGTTAGGAACTCTTGGTTTAGGAATTCCTAGAATTGCTCGCCCACGCAGTTTCTCAGCGCGCCGGGAGAGAGACGGTTGCGACTATCACCTCGGAAGAGCCGCAGTGTGCGAGTACTCAGTCGAGTATATTGCGCAATATGAAGCATTCTATGTGTAAACGGTTCAGAAGACTCTAACTGTGCATGGTTTGATACTCGCGATTTAGGAACAAGGCTATTTGCAGGCAACCCCCAACACTATTCCTAAAACAAAATTTCTCGAAGGCCAGCTCATATTTATCCTTAGATTTTTCGGGTAGTAAATCTTGTCTTCTTCTTTCAGTTCTTTATTTATGTTGAGGGGTGGCATTTTGGTTGTTTTTTTCCATGATTTTGAGTGTACGAAGATTTGCAATTATAACACTTTGCGCAGTAATTGCAGATAATTGAAGGTTTCACGGATTCTGTTGTTGTAGATGAAAACAGACGATTGATGTGGAAGTCAGGTCTTTGAATTGTGATTGGTAATCTCGTATGGCGCGAAATTTTCAAAGTGGTTCGATGAGAGTTAGATTTTTGTATGTGTGTGCGTGTGTGTGTGTGTGTGTCTACAGTGCGTTTCGAGAATACATTGTGCGTTATTCAGTGGCCATTTGTAGAACTAATAAGCTGTCAGTGCGGCGGCGTTTCGAACTAATAAACTGTCAGTAGCTGATACTGTTCGGTAAAGGGCTATCTAACGCTCACTTTTCTAGGGGCGTTATAGGCTCGTAACATTGTGTTTTCGAATAAATAGTTAAATTTCGAACCAACAAAGGTGAGTTTACAAACAAATGGTTGAGTTTTCAAACAAAAAATATTAAATTTAAAACAAAAAATATTAAACTTCAAACAAAAATAGGTGCATTTGTAACCAAATTGTTAAATTTTTATGCCAAAAGGACGATTTTTTTAAAGACAGTTGAATTTTCAACCTACAAAGATGAATTTTCAAATATAAGGTCGAATTTTCAAATGGAAAAGATTAAATTTCAACCAAAAACAGTTGCATTTTTAACCAAATAGATCCATCTTTATACCAAAAAGACAGCTGAATTTTGAACCAAGAAGTATGAATGCATTTTCAACAAAGAACTTTCTGCCAAAAAAGATAAACTTTCAATACAAAAGGACGAATTTTGTTTCCAAAAATATAAATTTTCAATAAAACAATGGACTTTTTCAACAAAAAAGATTACTTTTTCACCTAAAGATATTAATTTTTAGCCAAATAGTTCAACTGTCAAGCCGAAAAGATGAATCTTCAACTAAGCAGTTGCATTCTTGAACAAAAACGATGTTTTTTAAAACAAAATGGTTGAATTTACAAGCAAACAGTTGAACCGTCAAATCAAGCAGATAAATTTTCTACCAAAAAGGGAACAACTAAATTTTCAGTTAAAAAAATTTCAACAAAATGTTGAATTTCTCACCCAAAAAATTTATTTTCATAAAAAAGATGCATTTTCAACAATATTGTTGAATCCTCAAGGAAAAAAGATTAATTTTAAACCAAACAGTTGAATTTTCTACCAAAAAAGATCAAATCTATACCAAAAGATGAATTTTCGGAACAAAAAAAAAACGAATTTTCTACAAAACATTTATATTTTCAAACCGAAAATCGGAATTTTTAACCAAAAAGTTAATTTTCAAGTCAATATTGAAATTTTCAATAATAGATTTTCAATAAAAAAAAGAATTTTCCACAAAACATTTGAATTTTCAAGTCAAAAAGACAATTTTCTAAAAAACAGTCAAATTTTCATCCCAGAAGTATGAATTTTCCACCAAACGGTTAATTTTCAACCAAATAGTTGAATTTTCAAACTAAAATCCAGCAGTTTTCAACCACAAATGAAATAGTTAAAATTTCAGTTAAAACAATTAATTCCAAACAAAAGAAAAACGAATTTTCAACCAAAAGATAAATTTTTAATAAATCAGTTTTATCTTCAAACCGGAAATAAGAATTTTTAGCAGAAAATAGAATAGTTAAATTTTCGACAAAACGATGAATTTTCAAACAAATAGTTATATTGTGAAATGAAAGGAAAACTTTTCTACGAAAAACTGAACAGTTCAATTTTCTGTTAAAACCATCAATTTTCAACAAACAAAAAATAGAATTTTCAAAAAAATATTTGAATCCTTACGCAAAGCTGATTATTTTTTAACAGCTATATTCTTAACACGAAAATTTGAATTTTCAATCAAAAAGTTAATCTTCAACCAAATATTACATTTTCTACTGTAAAAATAGAATTTTCAACCTAAGGAAAAATGAATTTACAACAAAACTTTTGAGTTTCTTAATAAAAAAGACGAGTTTTTAACTGAAAACGATCAATTTTGAACAAAAAATGGAATAGTTAAATTGTGAATTAAAATAATTCTCAAAAAACGAAAACGAATTTTCAAATAAATATATTTTTTAATCTTCAACCAATAAAATTAATTTTTAACAAAGTAGTTCAACTTTCAACCAGGTAGTAGAATTTTCACCCACAAAAGGTGAATTTTCAACGACAAATGTAAAATGTAGTTGAATGTTCAACTAAAAACGATCAATTTTTAGCGAAAAATGGAATAGTTAAATTCCCAGTTAAGAAAATTAATTTTCAACAAACAAAAAATTTTCAAGAAAATAGTTAAATCTTCAACCAATAAAAAGATTTTTTTACAAAGTAGTTCAACTTTCAACTAAGAAGTAGAATTTTCGACCAGAAAAGATTAATTATTTACAAAAGAGAGTCATTTTCAAACTAAAAAGACGAATTTTTAACAAAACAGTTCGATTTGCAACCAAAAGAATAACTTATGAACAGAATTGTTAAATTTGTAACACATTAAATAAATTTTCAAGTAAATAATAAAATTTTAACCGAAGACGAATTCTGAACCAAAAATATAACAGTCGGCTCTTAATAGTTTTATTTTCTTCTGGGATTCTTTTAATCCAGTTTGATTTCAAGCGAAAAGAGGGAAAAAATGGGAAGTTTAAAAAAAGGGGAAAGGGGGAAAGAGAGTTAAGTCTGCTACAATAAAAATGTTCCCAGGAAAAACGGGGGTACGAAACGTTGCAGGTAACGAAGCGAATATTTCTCAAGCGGTCTCCGCTAGATACGGTCTGCGCTAGATACGGTCTTCGCTAGATACGGTCTCCGCTAGATACGGTCTCCGCTAGATACGTTCTCCGCTAGATACGGTCTTCGCTAGAGAGAGCCGGAGAAATCTTTAAGTCGCATCGGTGAGATTATCACAGCCCAGTTACTCATCTGCTGTTACCCCGTTTCACCCATTACCTGCAACGTTTCTGACTCCCAATTTTTTCTCTGTTGAGGTCAGACAAGACGAAGACAACGAGGAAGGATTAACATTTTTTGTTAATTATGAATTTTAAGAAGTGCACAATATTAGGAATAGAAATTTAGTATTTGGTGAAGTATTTCGTGACGCTCGTGGGCAATAACAATAAAACGTCAGAGAGTGATTACTTCAGTGCTGTGCATCAGGTCAAAACACGGAGCGGCATAATCGACAATAAATTAATTGGAACCACGATCCAACGTGTTCGAACGAATGACGCGTGCAGCAATATGTAACGGCTGTTCAACTTGGAATTAGGAGGAAATATAGCGATCCTGGCCTTTTTGGCCTCCGCTTGGCCCCATTAACGACTCCATCGACGTTTCGTTGCCCACAACGCGACAGGGAATATCGCGAATCGATGACCGCGACCTGTCCCATCTCACAAATTTGTGAGATAATCGTGCCGTTCCAAAAAAAAAGTGTAAATCCTCAGCGGAAAATGTTTTTTGCAATACCTATTAAAAATAGATAAAATAGATAACATAAAAAGGCCTTGGAAGCATTTGAGAAACTCAAAATTGTGTCAGCACAAATTATGCAAAACGGCTGCGAAGTACTATGGACGTATTCACTATGGGTGTATTTATTTGTGCTCATTTTATGAGCATTTTTCTTCCTCATAAGTATCACATAAATATGCTTCATCATAGAGGGAGGTTTTCCCTAACAAAAGAAAAAAATTGATACTTTCAATATTCTTCAAGCTTATGTTTCTGTCTTTCCAAATATTTTATTTTCAGAAAATCAGAGGGTCAACCAAAATGTCAACTGATGTGTGATGTTACAATGAATAGCTCTTTAAGCTACGGTAGTTTTATATTTCAAATCAAAACCTCATAAATATAAACAATGTAACTTTTCTTCAAAATTTCTGAGTATCTATTGGTTAACCAGTAATGGTCTTCGAAAGTTCGTCAAAAGACCAATCCACGCGTCTCGAAGACGCGAACAATATTGCATCAAATGCAATACTGTTATATGTATTCCGTATATAAAAAAATCTTCTGATAAACAAGAAAACTAATTTGTTTGAAAAAAGAAATAAAGATATTGGTAGGTTATGGTAGATCATGAAAAGTAATAATAAAAATCGATGTGTCTCGAAGACGCGAACAAATATATTATATACATTATAGTTGTTTTCCCAATATTAAGAAAGTTTTCCTTATATAAACAAGATGAGCAACATATTTTTTCAATTTATAAATCGGTGTTGATAGATCATAAGAGGTTATAGAAGGTTCGTCAATAGGTCATTCGACGTGTCTCGAAGACGCAAACAAACATGTCAAATACAGTACTGTAGTACTCCTAATATGAACAAAGTTTTTCTCATATAAACAGAATACACAAATTTTGTTTATGCTTCATAAATAGGTACCGCTCGGTCATAAAATGTTCACCGATAGGCCAATGAATGCTCAAGGACGCGAACAAATACACTAAATGTAACATTGTCGTATTTTTAATATTAAAACAGTTTTTTTCATATAAACAGAATAAACAATTTTTTTGGAACTTCATAAATCGGTACTGGTTGATCATAAAAGGTTCCTCAATAGATCAATCGATGCGTCTCAAGGGCGCGAACAAATACTCTAAATGTAAAATTGTCGTATTTTGAATATCAAAAAAAATTTTTTTTATATAAACAGAATAAACCATATTTTTCATTCACAAATAGGTACTGGTGGGTCAAAAAAGGTTTATCAATAGGTCGAGCGATGCCTCTCAAGGAGGCGAACAAATCAAAAGATTTAAAAGCTTTAAAATCTCCTAAAATCATTGAAAGCCTCGGAAATATTATAACATCTCGTGAAATATTTCAAAATATCTTGAAACCTCATATCCTGTAAAATTGTTCCATGTATTCCGAAATTCTAGGAAACTCTTCGCCCTAAAATATTTTAAATCCTTTGAAATTCTTTCAAATTATTGAAATCAATTGAAAATTCATTAAAATCTTTTGAAATTTCCTCAAATATTTCTAATCCTTTGAGATCTTTTGAAATCCGTTGAAATTTTTCGAAGGTCTTGAAAATTCCTTGGAATTATTAAAAATACCCTAAAATATTTTAAATCCTTTGAAATCTTTTGAAATCTCTTAAATACTTCTAAGCTCTGGAACATTCCCTGGAATTTTTAAGAATTCCCTAAAATCTTAAAAATTCTTTGAAATGCCATCAAATTATTGAAATCAACTGAAAATTCCTTGGAATATTTTTAAATATCATAAAACCTCTTAGTTTCCACAATATTGTTTTAATCGCGTAAAATGATTCAAATCTTTTAAAATCGTCGAAATATTTTGAAGTCATTAAAACTTTTTAAAGGTTTTTTAAATTCCTTTGAAGTTTTAAAGGACCTTAAAATATTTGCAATGCTTTGAAATTCCTTCAAATAATTAAAATATATTAGAAATTTCTTGGAATTTTCAGAATACCCTGAAATATTTAAATCTTTCAAGATCCCTTAAAACTTTGCGAAGCTCTTGAAAATTCCCTGGCACTTTTTAGAAACCCTACATTTTTCCAAATATTTTGGAATCCCTCCAAATTATTGCAATCGATTAAAGATTCCTGTGAGTACTTTAAATTAACCTAAAATATTTCAAGTCCTCTGAAATATTTTTAAATAACTTGGAATTTTTCAAAAGCCTTCAAAATTTCTTGGAAGTTTTAAAGTACCCTAATATATCTTTAAAATTCCTTGGCATCCCTGAAATGATTGAAATCTATTGAAAATTCCTTAGAATTTTAAAAATAGCCTACAATATTTCAAATCCTTTGAAATACCTTGAATCTTTCTGAAGCTCTTAAAAATTTCTTGGAAGTTTTAGAGTACCTTAATATCTTTAAAATGCTTTGGAATTCCTTGAAATGAGTGAAATCTATTGAAAATTCCTTGGAATTTTGAAAATAGCCTAAAATATTTCAAATCCTTTCAAATTCCCTGAATATTTTTTAAGCTCTTGAAAATTCCTTGAAAGTTTTAAAGTACCTTAATATCTTTAAAGTGCTTTCGACTTCCTTGTAACGAGTGAAATCTATTAAAAATTCCTTGGCATTTGAAACTAGCCTAAAATATTTCAAATCCTTTGAAATACCCTCAATCTTTTTTAAGCACTTGAAAATTCCTCAAAAGTTTTAAAGTACCCTGAAATATTTAGAATGCTTTGAAATCTCTTCAAATTATTGAAATCTGTTATAAATTCCTGGAATTTTTTAGAATACCCTGAAATATTTAAGTCCTGTGAAAACGCTCAAAACTTCTTGAAGCTTTTGAAATTCCTTGGAATTTTTCAAAATATCCTAAAATCTCTTAAATTCTTTGGAATCCTTTCAAGTTATTAAAATCTATTCAAAATTCCTTGAAATCTTTTAAAATAGCCTAAAATATTTCAAATCCTTTGAAATCTCTGGAACTTGAAACTTTTCAAAGCTCATGAAAATTCCTTAGAAGTTTTAAAGTAACCTGCATTCTTCAGAATGCTTCAAAATTCCTTCAAATGATTGAAATCTATTGAAAATTCCTTGAAATCTTTAAAATTCCCTGAAATATTTATATTCTTTGAAATCCCTTGAAACATTTTGAAGCTCTTTCAAATCCTTTGGAATCTCTTAAAATCATTGAAATCTATTTAAGATTCCTGGGAATCTGTTACATTAACCTAAAATATTTCATATATTTTCAAATATTTTGAAATACTTAGAAATGTTTTGAAATCCCTTGAATTTTTTGAATCTCTAGAAAATTTCTTGGAATTTTTTAATAGATCCTAAAATCTTTCAAATCTTTGGAATCCCTTCAAATTATTGAAATCACTTCAAAATTCCTTGAAAGTTTTGAAGTGCCATACAATCTTCAAAATTCTTTAGAATTCCTTCAAATGATTGAAATTTATCAAAAATTCCTTGTAATTTTTGAATTACTCTGAAATATTGAAATCCTTTGAAAACCCTCGAAACTTCTTGAAGCTCTTGAAAATTCCTTGCAATATTTTTAAATATCCTAAAATCTTTTGAATCCTTTGGAATCTCTTCTAATTATTCAAATCTATTCAAGATGCCTTGGAATCTTTCAAAATGCTCTAAAACATTGCAAATCCTTTGAAATCTTCGGAACTTGAAACTTTTCAAAGCTCATGAAAATTCCTTGGAATTTTTTAATATACACTAAAATCCTTCAAATCTTTTTAAGACCCTTCAAATTATGGAAATCTATTAAAAAATTCTTCAAGTCTTAAAAAAAAAGACTGAAATGTTTCAAAAGAATTTAAGAAAATTCAGAAATAGGTATAGACCTGAAATTCCATAGTGATTAACCCATGGGTTAATTAATTAAAAGAAAAGTGATCTTTTTATTTTAAAAAGCGTCTATAGTGACTTCATCTAATAACATCTAATAACGAAATTATTCTCAAAATCCCTGACTTTTCCCTGACCAACAAAATTCCCTGACTTTTCCCTAATTTCCATGCTTTTCCTGACCTACGGCTACCCTGGTCATCACAATGTTTCACCGAAGCGAGAAAGCAAATCCTTTTAGTGATTTCGCAGGTCGCTTTAGAATTCTAAAGCAGTTTTCTAGCATTGAAAGAGTGATGAATAGACGACCTGGCTTTTGTGCTGAATTGAGATTGGTGTAGGCAAACGTCGTAAGTGGAAATGGCTAGCGCTGTCGTCCCCATTGCTGCGTTGTCGTCCCCATTGCTGCGTTGTCGTCCCCATTGCTTCGTTGTCGTAAAGCTAAAACGCAGCTGGCGCTTCGTAAGTGAGTGAACGATGCAGTATGAGCTGAACAGTAAAAACTTATGTTAGGTATAACCAACCCACCTGGTCGTATATAGTACAGTGCTCGTTCTCATACTACATCGAACACTTTGGTATGGTCTTGTGTCAAGCCGCGCCATGCCATCCCGCTTCGCTATCGTCGCATCGTCGCCTGAGCAAAACCGCTGGGAACTCAACCGAGGCATTTCGCAATAACCAGACCAACCATTATTTGTTGAGAATGGTTGTTTACGAGCGAGCGAGCATTCGTAAATTGGATTGTTCAGCGAGATCCTTCACGGGAAACTTGATTTCCTAGTTTTCCCAAGAACCTCGCTCGCCTTATGAAAACATGACCTCGCAAAAATATCGTTCAACTCGTACCCACAATTCTCAATATTCTCCTCAATCAGTATATCTCAATTATGGCGCTCTCGCAGAAAAACAGTGTGATCATTTCTGTTGCGCAATTTTTAAATTAAAACATGAAATTATCATTAATACAAATTGTTTGTCTTCAATAGTGTGCATTATCTATAATAATAGAAAAAGAAGGATACAATTTTTCATAATTATTGATGGGAATTGATGTCTTAATTTCAGCATTGAAGGGTTGCAGTCTTGAAATAGATAACCAACTTTTTTTTTACCGAAAATGGGGTTTCTGTTTAAAAAGTCAAATATATGTTGTATTAATAAGATTTGATCGAAATCTCATTTTTAATATAGCAATGAAAAGATTGGCAAGTCAAAACTAGATAACTGACTCTCTGTACTTGTCTCCCATTTTCTTCTTCTAAGTTTTAGAGTTTCGTAGCCCCGGGCAGAAACCCTTATATATAGTTTTGTCGGGTATCCGTTCGTCCGTAGTTCTTTTTTCGTGAGAGGGGTAGTTCAGGGGTGGTGAGGTAAAGGGAATTATTGGGAGGGTGTGTAGGAGTAATGAAGAGTAGGGAAGTGGGGGAGGAAGAGTAATGTAAGTGAGGGGAATGAGGGGAGTGGAAGTAGGAGTGGTGAGGAGTGGGAAAGTAGGTGAGATGAGCGGACGGGAATATAAAAAATTAGGGAAGGGAAAATAAGAAGAATTAAGGGGAAAATAGGAGAAGTAGGGGAAGAGAAGAGAAGGGGAAGTAGGTGAAGTGAAGGGAAATGAGATGAAAGGTAGTAAGGGAAGTGTAAGAAAGTGAAGGGAAAAGTAGAGAAGGAAAAGGTACAGGAATTTAGGGAAAGTAGCAGAGATGAGCGAGGGGAAGTAGGAGAAATTAGGAGAGGGAAAAGTAGAGGAATTAAGGAGAAAATTGGAGAGGCAAGGGTAAGTGAGGGGAATGCAAGTAGGGCAAACAAGGGCAAGGGAAGTAGGGTAAGTTAGCGGTAATGGGGGAGAGAAGTATAGAAAGTGAAGGGAAATAAGTAGAAATGAGAAAGCGAGAGTCAGAGAAATGAGAAGAAAGGAACTAGGGGAAGTGTAAGAAAGTGACGGGAGGGGAAACAGGGAAGTAAAAGGTAGAGAAATTTAGGGGAAGTGACGGCAGTGTGAGTGGAGAAAGTGAGGGAAAATCAGAGAGGATAATTAGGGGAAGCGAAGGGAAGTAGGAGAAATGATTAATAATAAGAGAGGGTAGGAAGGGAAGTGAAGAGATGGCTAGTAAGATAGAGCGGATGAGTAGGGGAGGGAAAGTGGTGGCTGGGGAAGGAAAGTAGGGAAAGGGAAGTGTTAGCTAGGCTAGTGAGGAGAGAGAGAAGTAGAGGAGGAAGAAGTTCGTGAAGTAAGGGGGAGGAAAGTAGGGGAGGAGAGCCGAAAGTAGGAGGAATAGGGTAGGAAAAGTATTTTTGGTTGAAAATTGATTTTTCTTAAATTGTTAACTCAACTAATTGGGCAATAGTTTAACTACTTTATAACAAGGCATTTTTTTTGTTGAAGATTCCTCATTATAGTTGAAAATTCATCCCTCTGATTGAAAATTCGTTTTTTTAAATGTAAAAATTAATTTTTTGTCATTTAAAGATTAATTATTTAACTGCAAATTTAACTATTCCATTTGAAGGTTCATCATTTTTAAACAAAATTAAACTACTTGAGCAAGAGTTAAACTACTTTATTCAAAATTAATTTTTTTGGCAAAAGTTCATCTCTTTGGTTGAAAATTCACCTATTTTGTGGGAAATTCTTTCCTTTTGTTGTTTAAAATGAAGTTTTTCAACTGAAAATGTTACTTTTCTATTATAGATGAAAAATTTATCTTTTTTGTCTTTTTTGGTATTAAACTAATCTTATTGGTTTGAAATTTTCTCTTGTTTAGTAAAAAATTAACTTTTATGATGCAAATTCGTCTTTTTGGTTGGATAATTCATCATTTCAGTTGAAAATTCGTCTCTTTGACTGAAAGTTTGACTATTTTGTTGAAAATTCGTTCTTTTTTTTCAAACTGAATTTTTCTTTACCGAAAACTTAACTTTACCATTTTTGGTTAAAATGTTGTCTTTTTTAGTTGAAAGTTTGTTTGAGAATTCATATATTTTATTGAACATTCATCTTTTTGGTAGAAAATTAACCTTCTTAAATCTTGTTTAATTCTGTGAAATTCCTTGTAAATATTGGAAATCCGACAAATTCTTCTACATCCCTTGGATTCCTTTGGAATTTTTTTCATTAACTTAAGATCGTTAATATCCTTGGAGTTTTTTTTAATTTCTTCCTACCCTATTTGATTTATTTCCTAAAGTTCTCTAGAAATTCATTTAAATCCCTTAAATGCCTTGAAAGCTTTGGAAATTGTAGAAGTCCATTAAAATAAGTATCCCTTGAATCCCTAAATATAAATTAAATGAAACTTACTCATTGAAATTCTTTAAAAAAAAAAACATTCAAAGCCCGAGAAATTTTTTAAATCCCTTGAAATCCTTGGAGATTTAATCAAATCCTTTAAGTCTTGTGAAATTCTTTAAGATCCATTAAAATCTTTGGAATCGTTAGGAATCCCTTGAAATTCTCTTACACTTACTTTTCAAAATTCTCTAAAAATTCCTGAAAATCTTTGAAAATCCTACAAAATTCCATAAAATCCCTTGAAATTTTTTAAAAGCTTTTGACATTCTCTAGAATCTATAACAATACCTAAAAATCTATTGAAATCCTTTGGAATAACTTGATATTCTCGTTGATGTTTGGAAATCCTTGAAATGTTTGGAAATCCTTGAAATATTTGGAAATCCTTGAAATGTTTGGAAATCCTTGAAATGTTTCGAAATCTTATGGAATTTTTGAAATTCATGAAAATCTTTTCAAATCTCTTGGAAATCGATGAAATTCCTCAAAATTGGTCGAAATGTTTGTAAAACTGTAAAAACCTTTTAAAATCCTATGAAAAGCCTTGAAATAGTTGAAATCCATTGAAATCCCTTAAAATCTACTGATATGTTTGGAAATGTTGGAAATCTTTGAAATCCTTACTCGAAATCCCGTGTATACCATTAAGCCATTTCCCTTTCAGGGTAGGCGTGACACTACCCGATTCGGGTAGTGTTTCTAGGTGGATAGTTTTCTTGTAGTTATAAATAACTACAAGTTTGGGCTCACCACACCCATAATATGCCAACAGCACACAGTATTCTCGAATGGTCACCCATCCAAGTGCTAACCGCGCCCACCGCTGCTTAACTTCAGTGATCTGACGAGAACTGGTTTTTTCAGCGTGGCTGTGTAATTTGCACAAAATGACTAAATCGTTTAAAATCATCATTCCAATCATTTCTGCACTGATTTTCGTACAATGATTTTCTATAACGATTTTTTTCAATCGCGCAAAAATCATAAATTCATTATAGGCCTAAACTGAATTTCCTATAATATTTGTTCGTCAGGTCTTCCGCGATGATTATTAAATTATGATTGTCTTGTTAGGCTGGTCACCCTCGCTGCTAAAGTTTCATTTAAGTCCTTTATCATGCGTACATATACCACCCGACAACTCCACTTCACTGGGTATGGGCCTGTGAAAATTTTTCTTTTACTATGAGCTTAGAATGACTGTATGAATTAAATCAGAACCAGTGATAACCCGCGGCTGCATTCAACCATATTAGAAGTACTCGCATTTGCCTGGACGTTTTGTCAGGGGATAGGAAAACTGCAGAAAACCACCTCCCGAGTTCAGCCGGATTCTCGACAGTCAAGTTTGATGGTAGACATTAGACCAAGGCAATCGAATACGTGCGTCGCAGATGGTCACCCATCCGAGTGTTATCCGCGCTCCAAATGGCTCAACATCCGGACTCTTTCCGAGTCGGAATTTTCTATAATATTTTTTCCCAAGTGTTTTCGTGGTTGTTTCAACTTTTAAATTCAAACCTTCAAAACGGAACAACTATGGGGAAAATAATTTCCAAATTAAGTGTTCTAATGTAGAACAATTAAAAATATAACTGAAAGTTCAACAAAATTCCCAGCGAGGAAATAAATTTAATGTCTTTTTCGGATTCTTCAGGTCTAGCGGACACTGTACATGTCAAAAGTCTTTCTTTTTCTTGAATAGAAACTAAATGAATAATATGTTCCTCTTTTTTCCATCTTATTCATCTCTCTTAGCAACTATCAGGATATCTAAAACAAGAAGAACTTGGAAAGGGGATGTTACAGAAGGGCTGTGAAGGGAAAGGGGGTTGGCAAATGCTCCCGGCAGTTTTTGCAATTAGTGAGTTTAAAGTGAACATGCAGAAGGCGCTGGAACCACTTTCTGGCCCGTCGCTTGTACTTGATACTTTCTATGATGTTTAAACTTCTCACTTGTATTGAATGAAACTCGCAAGAAGATGAACCTTGTTCTTAACTTATTCTCTCTCATCATTCTATCTAGAAACTTGAAAATCTTAGGAAACTCTCAAGTTCTGAACTACAAGGATTTATATTTTCCTACCCTTTAGAATTAACAGACATGCCATTCTAAAATGCTCTCAAAGCAGGGGAAATTGTTTGATTTTTTACGAAAATAGGGGAACAAATTCCTTTGAATAAGATTATTTTAGGTACCACATTAAAGGCAATATGAAACGAATTTGCCAAAAAATAGTTGATTTTTGAAACAAAGGAAATGACGAATCATTAACCAATAAAATGATTTTTTAGGAAAGTAGTTCCACTTTTGACCAACTATAGATGAATTCTCAAGCAGAAAGATTTTTAACTAGGAAAATTAATTTTTCACCACATAAGACGATTTTTCAAAAAAATATAAAATTTCAACATATAGTTGAATTTTTAACTGAAAAAGATGGAATTATTGAATTTTCAGTCAAAAAGAGTAATTTTAAACAAAAAAAGAAGAATTTTCAACAAAGAAAGTTAATTTTTCTAATAAAGAGGTCGATTTTCGAATAAAATTATGAATCTTCTACTAAAAAATAAATTTTTAACAAATTTGTTAATTTTTTAACCAAAGAGATGAATTTTAAAGTGGAATGATAAATCTGCAAACATAAAAATGATTTTTCAATAAGTTAGTTCAATTTTCAACCAAGTACAGTGGAATTTTCAACAAAAAATATGATTTTTCAACTAGAAAGATTAATTTTCTACAGAAGAAAACGGCTTTTCAACTAAATACAAGAATTTTCAAGCAAGAAGTTACATTTTTACCTGAGAAAGATAAATTTGTATACCAAAAATGTAATAATTAAATTTTTAGTTAAGAAGATTAATCTTCAACGAAAAAAGACGAATTTTCAGCAAAATAATTAATTTTTCAACTTTAAAAGATTACATTTTCAACCAAGTGAAGTTAAATTTTCAACCACAAAGATGAATTTTAACTAAGAAGATTACATTTTTACCAAAAAACACGAATTATCAACAAAATACATAAAGTTTCAACTAAATGGCTGAATTTTTTAACTGAAAATGATAAATTATTAACCAAAAATGGAATAGTAAAATTTCAGTCCAAAAGATTAATTTTAATTTTTCAACCAAATTTAATTTTTTGACCAAAGAGATGAATTTTAACCTAAAATGATTAATCTGCAAACATAAAAATTATTTTTTAATAAAGTAGTTCAATTTTCAACCAAGTACAGTGGAATTTTCAACAAAAAATATGATTTTTCAACTAAGAAGATTAATTTTCTACAAAAGAAAACGACTTTTCAACGAAATACAAGATATTTCAAGCAAAAAGTTACCTTTTTATCTAAGAAAGATAAATTTTTATACCAAAAATGTAATAATTAAATTTTTAGTTGAGAAGATTAATCTTCAACCAAAAAAGACGAATTTTCAGCAAAATAATTAATTTTTCAACCTTAAAAGATTACATTTTCAACCAAGTGTAGTTAAATTGTCAAACACAAAGATGAATTTTCAACTAAGATTAAATTTTTACCAAAAAAAGACGAGTTTTCAACACAAATAAAAATGATAAATTATTAACCAAAAATGGAATAGTGAAATTTCAGTTGAAAAGATTAATTTTCAACAAGAAAAGACGAATTTTCAACACAATAATTAATTTTTTAACCAAAGAGGTGAATTTTTGATTTAAAATTATGAATCTTCAACAACAAAAATTTAATTTTTAATAAAGTAGTTCAACTTTTAACCAAGTATTGTTGAATTTTCAACAAAAAAGTTAATTTTCAACCTACAAAGATGAAGAAAAAAAAAAATCCTTTCAAACCAAATGATCGAATTTTCAAACCAAAATGATTAAACTCCAACCAAAAACAGTTGCATTTTCAACTAAATAGTTGTGTTTTTAAGCCAAAAGGATGAATTTTATATCCAAAAAGAAGAAATTTATAACAAAACAGTTGAATTTCCCAGTAAAAAAAAAAGAAAATTTAACAAAATAGTTGAATCTTCAACAAAATAATTAAATTTTCAACGAAATAGTTAAATTTTCAACTAAAAGAGATATATTCTGAACCACAAATATAATAATAATAGTAAACTTTTCAACTAAAAAGAATTGAGTTTCAACCAAATACAGTTGAATATACTTATTGGGTTCTATTAATACAGCTCCTACGTGAACAAAAAAACGAGAAAAAGGGGAAGTTTCTGGAAAAATGGAAATTCTTATGAAAATCTAATTTAGATGGCTGACGTTAAAAATTATTTCAGACTTTCTAGACGATGAGAAGAAAATTCTTCATTTTTAATGTACATTTTTCACTTTTTATACTTTTAAACACCATGGACATTTTTGAAAATGTAAAAAAAAATGTTTGGATTTAAAAGTTAGAAAATTTGTTGGTCCTGATAAACTAGCCATCAGCCGATGAGGACTCGAAAAGACTGACTAGATGACAAGGAAAAAACAATTTTCTTCACAGTTCATTTTTAATTTTCGATACTTTTCAATACCCTGGCTCTATTTAGTGTTGATGGGCTAGCCAGCACCCGACTAGGGCCCGAAAGATCTAGAATAGACAGTCTAGACAATGCCTTAATTGGACGTATGTCTGCCCCTGCAATTCATAGGAAATACTTCAGGTAGGGCTCAATCGATGCGAAATTTAATCATCTTTCTATCGTTTTTTTTTAATCTTTCTAACAGTTTTTTTATCTTCCTAACTGAATTTTTCGCAGAGTTTGTCGCTTTCTAAGACAAGACTTCTTTTAATCCGACTTTCGTAAGTCCACGGAAGAAATTTATCCGTAAAAAAGTCACGAACTAGTAGCTAGGTCTCGGATATAGGAAAAACTCACCGGATATTGATGTATGTTCGTAAATAATCTGCGAACTTTGAGAAAGAATTGACGAACTCGATGTGAAAATTCTAAAACGGTTCATCACTTTTATTTACGTGAATAATTACAAAAATATTACGAATGATTCGGAAAAGATTCTCAGAGCACTCACGAGCTTGTCCGACAAATCTGGGAACTGGAAAGTAGGTTCGCCTGTACGTGGCCCGCACACACGCTCGCCCAAACGCACGGTGCGTGTGTGCGCTCGTATGTGTGCTTTGAGCTCGTCGGATGAGTGGCTAGAAGTTTTATAATACATATTTTGTTTGGCCTCGATGGCTGCGCGTGTTTACTCACTCCTGGTTTATATTTAGAAACTGGTGAGTCAGCAGTCTTTAAGGGGTCGAATCTTCTGAGATGCGAAATTATAAATTTATATAAATTAAATCACACAAATAAAATTTTTCCTCTTTATATTTCGGTCAGAAATTTTCAGGAACTGTTCGTAGGAAATTCGAACTGTTTCGCAAAAAACTTCGAAATTTATCCATACATTTCTTCTAGAAATAAGGATTTAATGTTTCATTTTTTTATATCGTATCCGAGACCTAGCTACATGTTCGTGACTTTGTCACGGATAAATTTTTTCCGTGTCGACGCACAATTCTGACCGGCAGTGTACATAATTATTTATTTATATTAGCCTCACGTAGGAGTCACTTTTCCTATTTTGCTTTCAATTTTGAAATCGGAAAATGGATATACAGCTTTATAGCTTCGATTGCTCAAGGCTCAGCGATTCGGCAAATTTCCGGCTTTCAAAATGCGTTTCACGTTCTGAGCCACAATTCAGAAGCATCTCACCGACTAGACTCCGTTTTCAGGGCACTTCTGATCGAACGACGATGGATTTGACAAATGGATGTATCCGGCAAGTGACACGTGGGTAGACACTCTCGGCGTGCACGTGACACGTTTGACGTGTGTGGCCTCACGTGACCTCGATCCCAATAGGGCTGAGAATACGTCATCATCGTGCCAGACGTTGCCCAAATCTGACATATACATACACACATACATACAAACATACAATATCGTCAGAAATTGTCGGTACGTTCAGCGCGAGTAGGGAGTGTCGTACAGGTTGAGACACTGTGTAGGTTGGGACACTATATAGGGTGGGACAGCGCGTTCTCTATATTTCTTTGTACTGGTGCCACCTCTTATTACTGTCACGTATTATTATTACTATTGATACTAAAATGTGACAGTAATCACAGGTGGCACCAGTGCAAAGAAATTGAGAAAAATTCGCTGTTCCAACCTATACATTGTCCCAACCTGTACGACACTCCCCTACTATTAAAAACGGCTTCTGACTTTGAAACGTGATTACTCGGTCAAAAAAGGAACGAGGAACTTTTTTAAAAAACCGTTGGAAAGCTTATCAAATTATGCGTGGAATTACCTCTAATAGAGATATTTTGGCCTTTTGAAGATAAGATACCACGTGAGAAGTTTTTTTTTTTTTTAAAAACCAAGAATTTCTGGAATTTTGTACCTTGACTTCAACTTTTGACACGACCTAGGAGAGTTGTAGAAGAAATCTGATAAGGCACAGTCTTTAAGATCTTATCTTTAATTTAAACCAATAAATCTTAAAATTCGTCGCGGGTTCTCGAGATGCGACTAAAAATGTCCAAGCGTGTTTGCGCCGAGTTTCAGTCTGGCCGACAGCGGTGTTCGCCGACTGAAAATCGACGCAGACATGCTTGGATATTTTTCGTCGTATCTCGAGAACCCGCTGAAATTGTTGAAGTTTTATTGGCTTAAATTGAAGATGAGATTTCAAGGACTACGTCCTGTGAATTTCAATTTTTCCCCATAACTCTCCTATGTTACAGCACGAGTTGAAGTTTAGGATAAAAATCTGAGAAATTCTCGGCGATCACCGCTCTCACGGCTGACAGCGGTAATCGTCAACTGAAACTTGACATTTCAATTTCAGATTTTTGCTACAACTTTTCGAGGTCATGTCACAAGTTAAAGTCGAGTTAAAAAAAAAGTTAAAAAAGTTAAAGTTAAAGTCGTCAAAAAGACGAATTTTCAACAAGAGTTGAATTTTCAATTAGAAAACCGTTTTTAGTCAATGAAGAAAAAAAATTTCATCCAAAATGTTAAACTTGCACGCCAAAAAGAAGAGCTTTCTACAAAAGATTTGAATTTTCAAACGAATAAATGAATTAGCAATCAAAAAGGTTAATTTTTCACTACAAAAGACAAATTCTCAACAAAATACATACATTTTCAATCAAATAGTTGAATTTTCAACCAAGACAAGAAATTTTTTTACCAGAAAGGGCCAATTCTCAACAAAATACATAAATTTTCAACCACATAGTTGAATTTTCCACAAATTTCATGAATTTTCTAAAAATTGGTTGAACTTTTGAACTAAAAAAAATCCATTTTTAACCCAAAATGGAATAGTTGAATTTTCATCAATAAAATGAATTTCCAATTGAAAGAAACGAATTTTCTGAAAAACATTCCAATTTTCTAACAAATTGTTTAATTTTCAAGCCAAAAAGGCCAATTTTCTACAAAATGTCAGAATTTTCAACAAAAAAGTTTATTTTCAACCAAACAGTTCAATTTGCAACCAAGTAGTTAAATTTTCAGTTAAAAAAATTAGTTTTAAACCCAAGAACGAATTTTCAACAAAGTAGTTTAATTTTCAACCAAAGAAATTAATTTTTAACTAAAATTATGATTCTTTAACCAAAATAGTTAATTTGGAAGAAATTAGTTCAACTTGCAACCAACGAGTGTAACTTTTAACCTAAAAAGATTCATTTTCAACAAAAAATATAATAACATACTTATTATTTCAACTCAGAAAGATTGTAATTTTAAATCAAAAAAGATTTCAATTTAACACAAAAATACGAATTTTCAACAAAATACTTTACTTCTCAACTAGACAGGTGCATTTTTACCCAAACAGTTGCAATTTTGACCAGACAGTTGTATTTTTAACTAAACAGTTGCATTTTTATCCAAACAGTTGCATTTTTCAAAATAACATAAATTTTCAGCAAAATACATACATTTTCAACAAAATACATACATAAATTTTCAACAAGATAGTTTAATTTTCAACCAAGGGGATGCATTTTTTACCAAAAAGTCGAATTTTTAACAATATACATAAATTTTTAATAAAATTTTTAATTTTTAACCAAGACTTTCAATTTTCTACCAACAAAGTCAAATTTTTAACAAAGTACATAAATTTTCAACTACAAAAGATAAATTTTCAAAAAAGAAAATGAATTTTTAACTAAAATGATGATTATGAATTTTCAAGCCAAAAAATACGAATTTTCAACAAAACAGTTAAATTTTCAACCAAAAAGCATAAATGTGAAGCATCCGATAAATACAGAAATTTTGATAATTAATAGACTAAAAAAATAGTTTAAATGAACATTGAAGTTTATTTTTAATATTTTTAAAATATTAGTTCAAAGAACTGGAAATTTGGTTTTGAAAATAAATAAACTTTTAGACTACGGAACATTTTAGGTTCTAAACAAATGATAAAATTGTACTTTATAAAAATTTGTATTTAAAAAAAAGGATATATCACCAAAAATATCTGCGATGCAAAAACTTTCGCCAAGTAAAAATTTATCAGTACAATCTTGTGAAATCAAAGTTTGACAAGTTATTCTAAAAGATATCTAAATTTTGTAATGTATTGAATTCAAAAATTAAGATATCATTCAGAATTACTTGTCAAACTCTGATTTTACAAGATTGTACTATTTTTATTGTACTGATAACTTTTTACGTTATTTCAGGAATAATAAAGACCACCTGTATTCCGGATAAGCGTACATCTAGCTTATATCATTTTTTAAATTAAACAACTAAACAATAAAAAGAAGGTAAACTAGACAACAAATATTTTGCAATGGAAGAAAGAAATTCCCGATTCCAAATAAAATCATCCGGTTTCTCTCGATTTTCTGCGATTTCTTGGTCCGCTAGTAATAAGAGCTAAGTAAGGAGATTTCATTGGAATGACAATCTAGTTTGCAAATGGGCAGCTACATCCTAAAGGAATTTAAGGTACGTTTTAATTCATCCTAAACTCGAGAGCAATTATTCAAATCCTGAGTTGTAAAATTGTCATGAACATGGTCAAATCTACTTTGTCTCTATGATAGCCTTTACCTCCCCTTTCCCTCAAGCTCGTTTACATCCTAGTAAGACAAGGCAATTATTTTTGTCCTGTCGACGTAACTGCTGGACTCCAGAACCAGGTTCCTCTTCACACACACACATATAGTCAAATGCATAATATGTATAGAGATTCATGAACACTGAACAAGCATACCTACACATTTAATCCTCTAGGAATTCTCGGGAACATTTGCCTTTCCGCGTTGAGCTACATTCGCGTATTGTTCATTGTACACGAATTTACACGTGTCACTATATATAGTGAAAAGAGCTTCTCCTCTACAGAGACAATTTCGCAAACACGCACCAGAACGTGAAATAATTCCTACTCTTCGTTCGACGTGTTTGTTATTTTTCCACGGCTTTTCAAAACTCTATGCGACTCTGTTTGTTGAAAGATTTAAAGTCAGTATATCCGACTCAAGTCGGAAATTCTCGGATTGTCACTGCAACAATGCGGGGATTGTCCAAATTTGGAAAGATTTATGGATTTGAATGACCTGGAATGTTTTACAAAGCTTCTGGATTGGAACTTTGTCAATTTAAAAGTCCTTGAATAATTTAAATACCACACAAAAAACAGAACAAAAGGTTTACATCGATTTTAGTTAAAGGATTCGCTGCCACCGAAATTAACCTTATCAAATAAAATTTGAACGGAACTGAGATAATTTCATGTTTTTAAACTGTCTCGGAATAATTTATCAGTGAAAAAGCGTCGTCTGCTATGTAGTTGACAGCAGTGCAAAGAACACGAAAGTATAAATAAAATCGGTCTGGAAATCAGGACACCAGATTTTTAAAAATATTGCACTTATTAAATTTTCATTTTATAAATAATTGCACTTTTCGAGGACGAATGAAGATATATTTTCCATGACTGAGAATAAAGCAGTTGACACCAGTCGCAAGGTCGCCATATTTACTATGATTTAACCATAGTTCACAAGTTGTGAGGTAGGAACCTCCGTCTCGACATTTAATTCATGAAACCATTTTTCAAATCAAAACTTGAAATATACTTTTACATTAGGATTGATTTTCAATTATGAATATTTGATTTTAATTTTATGCTGAAATAAATTAAAGACGCAACATTATTTATCACATTAGAAATCTTGTGAATATGCTTCAACCACAAAACTAATTCGATTCCTATTTTTCGTTTTGTTCGAAAACAAACGATGGTTGTTGTTGTGTCAATTTCTTTATTTTTATTCACAAAAAATACGTTTTAATTCATCCGCGATAAGTCTTATCATTTTTTAAATAAGAATGAAGTAAGCAAAAAGTTGTTTTAAATCTGGTGTCCTAATTTATAGCACAAAATTCACTCATACTTTGCTGTTTTTCCATTATTGCTAATGATGTAGCAGACGACAGCTTTTATTCCATCGTAGGATACACTTTCGCTAATTAGCATGTCAACTTTAACAGCGGAAAATTTACATGCAACAAAACTTAACTTTAGTTTTTTCTGTGACCAGTGCGTTAACTCAAAATTGACTGTGTACGGAAGGGTGATGCGAGATGAGCATAGGGGGTAAGATGAGCCACTCAATTTTCTCGCAGGCTATTATTTCCTTGGTAACTGTTCTTTGTACTAATATCAGGAAGAACATTATCAAAATTCTTTTAAAAAAATTTACGTTTAATGTTGAATAAATTTGGAAAAAACTGAAGTAAAAATTTTAAGACTTGTATTCTTCTGTTTTGCATTTGTTCAGAAAGTCCAAGAATCACACAAAATCACATATTAGATGTTTTTCTAGTGGTTATTCAGATAGTGTATTTATTAACCCTTAAGTTTTCAACAGATTCATATATAATTGTAGAACAGTTATTGGTGAAGAACGTTTCCTGATATTTACAGGTTTTTTCAGGTATCAAGTTACGAAAAATACTGTAATACTAGTCAGTGCCAATTTGTTTTAATTTTCCATTAGTGCGTTCATCATTAGTGCGTTCATCATTAGTGCGTTCATCATTAACATTAAATCATCTTTGAATACAAAATATCATTAAAGACAGAGTTGTGCATTTTTTGATTGAGAAATTATTTGAATAGCTTACAAATAACAATCCATTATTAAATTATTCTTTATTTATAAGCAGCTTTATTCGCTGATATATTCATCATTCGCCAAAATTCACTCTGTATTCGATTTTTTTAAATCAAATTGAAGTTAGCACCATCTGCCATTTTCAAACTTTGTCTGTTTATTTGATAGTTTCATGTTTACTGCTAAAACAGGAAAGTTAAATATTCGAAGTTTTAATATTGATTGTGTGGGAAAAAAACAAGATTCAAGCTGGAGATTAACTAATTTTGGATTTTTGGGAAACGATTTTTTTTCATTCAAAGAAAATGATTTGTTTGAATACATCTTTTTAATTCGATACACCTTCTTTATCTCAATCAACAAAACATTGCAAAACATTGCTTGCATCAGTCTGTTTATTCCGAATCTAAGGTTGAATTGTATTCGTGGTTCTAATATTTCGGCGCTGATAAGAAATTAAAATGTTTATTTGAAGAGATTTTCTCCAAACTTGAGAACTATCCTCGAGGATTTTCAAATTACTCGAAAAAATCTGCGAATATCAATTGATTTAAGGTTTTAGTTCGACTTCTCAAATTCTCGAAGTGTTCACTAACCTACAGCGGCATCTTTTACTAGAAAAACATAGGTTAGAGACAGTCATGGATAAGTTACTTTTTAGAAGGATCTTGTTATCGTACACGGAAAAAAAGTTGAGCTGTGAAACCTAAGTTACTCATTATTAGATATTAAGAAGATCTATCCGAAGGAATTATCGGAACAGCACCGGAGTTAGGGATTACTTTTTATATTGTAAAAGAGAGTTAGCATTTAAAATTCAAGCCAATGTTTATGATAAATAGACTTTGTGTCCGAGTAATAAACAATTTACAGGTATTTCGATTGTGGGCGATTTTTAAATTAAGATATCAAGAAACGTGAGGAAAACAACAAACTTGACCTACAAACGCATTATATCGAATTCAGGGATATTCATTTTCTCAATATCAGACGAAAAATTGGCTACTGTAAGTTTATATATTTTCATACTGTTTCACTTATTTAAAGATCATAAAAGTATACACAATCTGTTGAAAATAATAAATTTTTGAACTTAGCAACATTGTCAAAAATACTGATCTACGAGAAGAGTTTATATAAAGTAACTAAACTTTTTGTTTAAACTAACTAAACAGTTTACCTAATTCAAGCGAACAGATTCCTTAAATTTAATATATTCTAGATGCGCTCGTAAAGCTCATGAAAATTTTCGCCATGTATACATAAATGCAATATAAATAATAGTAAAGCACACATTTTCGGAATACCCGCTTTAACTAAATTTTCGATATTGAAACACGCAACTAATTGTACTTAAAGCAACAAAACTCTTTTGTTAAATTAAAATTTATTTAATTGGAACAAAAGCTGCAATTAATTTGACAGCAACACATTTTTAACTTAAGCGAGAGGTTTATTTGATTCAAACATAACATGTTTGAATCAAACAAATCTTTTTCTCAGGATGGAAACATCATCTTAAACAATATCCACGAGTTTTATCGAAGAACAGCTGACTTGCGATGGGGGATGGGAATGGGAAATGAGGGTTAACGATAGAAGGTCTCATAAAATCGGAAATTAGAGGGAGATGTGAAATGATCCCTCCCTTCTCAGTGGCAGATCGAGTATTCAAATGGATTCAATTTGGAGGAAGGCCAAGTCTCGGCAATGGTGCCAGCCTCGTCGCGGTACTCGTAAAGATGCGCCTACGATCGTCGAACGAATTAATTGCTATCATTGCTCCCGATTGAAAGGCATTGGCCCTCTTAAATAACATTTGTCACGAACGTCGTACTTACAGGAGAAAAAGAGAAAAAAGGAAATCAGATTCAAGCCTATCAATTTGTCCTTGAACAGAAACTGATTAAATCGCAATTGCGACTTCTGACTCGTATCAATCTCCCGATGTACTCAATCAACATCATTAGGAATAATTGGAGAGTTATATTAAAGTACCAATCATTGAATTCCAACTAGCAAATTAAGGTTCTATGATCAGTAATTACCAAACAAACTGTGCCAAAACAATGCAAAAATACCCGGATTCTCTTCAGTTTAATTGATTCGTTAGTACACAAGAGTCAATAACTGCTTGCTCTGATAACTGAATGAGATTTCTAATAACGGAAAGTATTTGTTCTTAAATTTAGAACAGAATTTTGTGAGTAGGGAAACAGAGTGTCTAATAATTATCGTCCGGTTTTCCCCGGTTCTAAATATCAAATTCATTTTTACTGGAAGCACGAATAAAACGCATTTAACAATCAGGTTTTCGACAACAATGTATGCAAAATCATTCTCGTGACTACAACTTTTTAAGAAAAGGATAAACATTCAAATTTATTTGTGTTATTGCGCCTAATAAAAAAATATTACATTTTCCAAGACCCAAATGTGATTCCCGGCTCGAATTTGTATTCCCGGTTAATTCCCGGTTTTTCCTGGGGTATTTTCCGTTTTCATTTTAATTCGCGGATATTTCCTGGTTTCCCCGGTTAGTAGAAACCCTAAGAAAATTTCACATGTAAATGCACATAATGTCTTCTTCATTACTAAATACTCCACATGCATGGGAAATTCTAGAAGGTAATTGACAACCCGACACAGCTTTCAAATTGCGCATAACTTGGGGGCCTTATCATTGCTTTGAAATTCTCTCGCTATCTTTTTAACGCAGGGTATCAGAGGTCTGTATTGTGTATGATGCATATTCCGCAAGGTAGAAAGAGGCGATATTGCTTGCAGGAAGCCACATGAAAGGGAGCCTCATAATCCCCCACATAGTGCTTGCAACTCAACCCTTTCACGACCCCTTGACAAGTCAACCTTGCTTCAAGAAGGGCTCCACACAAATTTACTCGACATTCTATTTTATAAACCCACTCGTGTGATTTCAGCTTAACTAACAACGAGCTGTGAGGCAGAATTATGTTGTCTTTTACACTGTTGGAAATTACCACCGTAATCACAAAAGGCAGGTTTAATTGTACACAGTCTCTTATTTTAAAATAAATTAGATTAGTGCGCTAGTGGGTCTCTCGTAAGTAGTTCGAGTCAGTTCGAGGCAGCCGTGAGTTCAACTGTACCGACCTCTACCACTGGCGAGCCATGGGAATCCCCGCGCGGTCTCTCTCCAACGTAAGCGCTCGGACAACTTCAGTGATCCTATCTTTCCGCTCGCTATTCGAGTGTTTTTTGTCTAGCATCTTTTTCTATCATGTCAATCCATCACGCCAGGTATCGACGAATAGAATCGGGTCAGGACGAAGGTATTCGGTCCAAGATTTAATTATTTTTTATTAAATGTTAAAAAGAGAGTTTAAGGTATTGTGGGTGGACGGATGGCAGCGTGAAATGCGGATATAAATTGTGATATTGATTGGTTTTGCTGCCCAAAGAAATTTAAATTATTTAATGTTATGAATTTTAATTGATTGACGTTTTACCTAAGAAATTATTTGCTTCGCCGTCCAAAGAAAGTTGGTTGATTTAATACTATAAATTCTGATTTGATGAACGTTTGTCTAAAAAATTATTCTGAAAAAAGAAAACATCAAGTGAAGTAAATAAGAGTAGAGTAACACAAAGCAATAGCCCGCAGTTTTTGGCGTCCTTCTGGTGTTGTTGGAAGGATCCCGACAGATGACATATACCTCCAGTTGCATGGGGATCAACCCCTACGTAAGTGGTTGTGTTCCTAACTTCCGAGGCCATTTGTTTTATAATTTCTTTGAAAAAAATTTAAATTTTTTTAATTACTTATTCGCATTTGGCAACCGCCCAGAGTAAATCGTGGGCGTTGTGGAGTTGTATCGTTTCACTGATTCTGTGGCACTAGGACTTGAAAAGTAGAGTCAATTGCAAGATCATCTTTGGTGCTTATTAGATGTTATCTCAATGCGTCGATTGAAATTAAAATTGTGTTGTTTTAAAAATTTACAGATTTACGAGTTTTCAATTGTAACACCTAAAAATTATAGAACATTAAATTGTGAATATTTCAAATTGAAGATTTTTTAACTTACACAATTTACCATTAAACACTATGTAAATCTGATTATTTACATTCGAAGTTTCTTTAAAATTAAATTATTAAAAAGAAAAAAACATTAAAAATCACATCATTTTCAATTATAAACATTAAAAATTGGAGGATCTTCAATTTCAAATCTTCAAGATCCACTTATTTCAGAAAGATGTTCAAAATTTTATGATTTAAACTATAAACATTCAAAATCAAAGAAGTTTGCGAATTTTTAATTTTAAACCTCTTGAAAATGGATCAGTGTCAATCAAAACAAAAAAAAGCTCATGTTGCTAGTAATTAATGATAATATTTTTTTAATTCATTCAATCACTCGCAATTCGCGTGTTTTTTGTCTTGCAACTTTTCCTGGCACGCCAATGTGACAATTAATTGGTATACATCAGTTTGACATCTTATTCAATTTTCGTCCCACTGGAAGCAAAATGAGACACCCGTTATATGAAAAAGGACCGATTAATGAAATAAAAATATCTGACAAGGACAAGTTCGGGATAATCCATGAGATAAGGAATATAGCATATATTATAGTCTGTACCCAGGTACCAGAATAATAATTAGTTACACTGTTAAACAAATTCTTTTTGAATACAGTAATTACTTTTTTCTCAGTTTGAAAAAATGACGATTCTTTCTACTCTGGTCTTATCATTGGCGGTTATCCTTAACTCTATTGGTAAATATAATAAGATAACATAATGTATCTATATTTTTGTAAACATTTTCATTTTTTATGGTTCCGCAAATATTAATTTATCCAACTCTATCCACATTACATCCTAATTTAAATCCATAGAAATACTTTGAAATCAATTGAAATCCAAAGAAATCTGTTGAAATATCTGAAAATACTGTGACAGCTTTCGAAATTCTATTTTAAAACTGATAAAATCCTTTGAAATTACCTATCAACTATTAACAACATAAAAATCTTTATCTACGACAAAGGAAAAATTATTGACGGGCATATGACGGGTTAGTTTTAAGGCTATATTATTCAAAAACATTTTCAATCTTACAATAATAATAATTTTTTTTTTTAAATAAAATTCTGTCATTGAATTTATTCTAGAAATTATTACAGTTATTGAACCAATATACATAGTTATTAAATTAATAGGACTAAATAAATTTTCTTGATTGAAAAACCTTCAGAAAAATGTCCACGCAACATTTTTAAATGATTAAAAAGATTTACGGTATAGATTCAGATAACGCGATTTAAAAAACCGCCATGTTTTTAAAACTAAGCATAATTGAGATAAGCAATTGGAGTACATCTAACTGATTTATGAAATACAAATATTCCGAAAAAAGAACCAGGAGGTATATATAATTCATAATATAAGGAACATAATATTGTATAATCATAAGTCCAGACATTTGAGTCGAGACAGCCTATATATTTACCACACGTGTATAAAAATCACGGTGATATACATTTACGGTTCGGTTGAATTTTCTGATAAAAGCACAATCTTTGCCACGACAGTTTTTAAAATAGTTCATTATATTTGAACTTGTACAATTCTAGAGATTTAAAATGTTCAATTACACAATGTCTTAAACTAGTACTTTAAGCCTCTACCATTTTGAATCCTTTATTTTTAAGTATTGTCGAATTTCAGCTCTTTTTAGGAATAAATTGTAAACAAGATATTATTTCCCAACACAATTTTTTTCATTGACACTGATTGAAAGAGAGTAAAAAGATTAAGTTAAAATAGAAAATTTTACGTTTTTCGAATTTATTTTTTGACTGAAAAGATATCTCAAGTTTGTTCCTTTTAATACCCTTCGATTTAAAATTCGACATTATATTATGACTATTTTAATACCAATTTCAAATTCTTTGTTCTCACTGCAGTTTTGATAGGGTTCTTCATTTCCTTTCTATTAATAATAATAATTTTTTCTTGATATTAAGAGAGTCATATTGCGTTTGAGTAGATGATATTCGTTCAAAATCTACCGAACTCTTAATTCTACTAGTAAATAGTATTGTGTCAATTTTTTTACCTTAAAGTATTTTAAAGAAAAAATCTAACCCTTTTTCAGGCAAAAAAAAAAGAATAAAAAGAGAACATGTGATTCGGAAACGGTTTAATTAATTTTTATTTTCTTTTTGGTGGTCCAATGCTTCTTCAAAGACTTAATGATTAATGGAAAGTGTTTTTATTTCTTATTTCCGGAATTTTAAAAATTTGAAGATATTTTATTTGAAACTGTTTAATTTTTCAGATTTTTAATTTCAAATTAAAGAATGTTTAAGGAAAATACATTCAAATGATTTAAACTTTTAAAAATTAAAATTGCACAATTTTTATCTGACGAGGACAATTTCAGGGCATTCATAATTCATGAGATAAGAAATACAGCATATATAAAATACAGTAATAAAAAATCAGAATAATAATAATCAGTTACACTGTAAACCAAAATCTTCATTAATACAGTAATCAGTTATTCCTCAATTGGAAAAAATGAAGATCCTTTCTATTCTGGTCCTATCATTATCGGTTATCCTTAATTCTATTGGTAAATATAATAATATAATAATGTATCTATACTTTCACAAAGTTTTAAAGGTTCCGCAAATATCCATTTGTCCGACTCAATCCACATTATATCCTAATGTAAGTCCATGGAAATACTTTCAAGCACACTGAAATCCTATGAAATTTATGGAAATATGTGAAAATGCTGCAAAATCTTTTGGAATTCTATTTTAAAACTTACAAAATCGCTTGAAATTTCCTGTAATCTACTAAAAGCATAAAAATCTTTGTCTAGACCCAAGAAAAAATTATTTAACAATTTTTTAGCGAACAAATAATTTTTCCATAATAGCCCCATCTACCGGAATATTAGGGAAAGTTTTTAAGTCTACATTACTCAAACTAAAATTATTTTCTTCAATCTTACATTAAATTCTGTCATTGAATTTATTCTGAAAATTAATATAGTTATTGAACCAATATATAATTATTGAATAAATATGACTTGATACACTTTTTAAAATTAAAACACCTTCAGAAAGATGTGCACATAACATTTTTAAATGACTTGAAAGATTTACGGTATAGATTCAGAGTTTTGTACGCGCGATTTAAAAAAATCGTTTTTTTTTTGGCGTATATAATTCACGAGATAAGGAATATAATGTTGTATAATATTAAGTCCAGAAACTTAAGTTGGAATAGCCTGTATATTTACATATATATATATATAAAAACTTTTTATGTATTTTATTTTATTCATTTCATTGAAAATTATTAATAATAAGATAGGCATTGTTTCAATTTTTCTGTTTGGTTAAATTTTCCAATCAAAGCTAAATCTTTCCCACGGCAGTTTTTAAAAAAGTTTACTTTTAATTTAAAAAAATTGACACTTCCAGTTTTTATCCATAAGGAAGCGATATATCAGAAAAGTAAAGATGATAAATTTGTCCCTTGGACGAATAAAACAAAACAATTTCGATTTTAAGAGGTAAAAATAAGGTTTTCACAATTTTTTAGACGATAATGAAAATTGAAGCAAATAAATTTGAACTTGAATAATCTAAGGATAGTCTTTTGTTTTTGAGAAATCTTTTTGGTTATTGGCGTCTATAACAAAAAGTCTTTTAACGAAATGTATAATTATTTATGATTTTGAAAATATCCAGTCATACAATTATTATTTGATCAGTTAATGATTAATTTTATGATTCGAGATTTTTATCAAATCAGGTATTTATACACATTTACCTGAAAACCTTCCTTTAATCACAAACAAATATAAAAAATAAAAATTTAAAAATATATAAACGATCTAAGAGTTATTTAAATTAAACTTTATCGATTCTAATCTCTTTTTTCGTATAAGCCTGTGAAAAAGCAATTAATAAAATTATGGTGTTTGAAGGAAAAGGTGAGAAAAAAGTATGCAACACTGTCCTAACCGAGGATAGGATAGAGCAAGTCTATAAGTACGTATATCTTCGTAGTTTTTTTACTACTGACAAAAAGATCGATGGACAGATAGCGAGGTGTATAAACTAGGGTAGGAAGGATATTGGTAGCGTACACAGTAAAAACTAGGCGTTCATTTTTATCTGGGATACTTTTTTGAGCGTTCTAATATGATCTCACAAATAGTCTCTTTTAGTGCTAGTTTCTGTCTTGTTTAGCTTGCTAACTTCAGATTGATAAATGATCCGAGATATCGAACTAAATTGGTTCAGAGGGTGCATTGTTTCAATTGTTCCAAACTTCAATCTTACAAAAAACAAAAAATAGATGAAAAGGCGAGGAATCGGAACGTTTTAGGTTAGACCACAGAATAAAAAAATTTCAAAATTTGATTCCAATTTTGAAACTTATTAAATTATAAGATTCCCGTGAAATTCAGTACGAGGGTGGTTTTCGGGGCACAGAACACGAATTCGGGGTCAAAATAAAAAATTCAAGAAGCTCAATAAAATTTGGAAGATTTTATAAAATTGGTTACTTTTCATGAAAGCCATAACAAGGGGGATTTTCAAGTCACACAACACAAGCTTGAGGTAAAAATCTAAAAAAATGTAAAGGAAACCTAAATTTTGAAATATTTATTAAATTAGTGAGTTTCTATGAAAGTCAGTAAGAGAAGTTTTTCTGAGTCAGAGCATACAAATTTGGGAAATATGATTGAATTGGTAGATTTCCATGAAAGTCGATTACGAGAGGGTTTATCAAGTCATAGAACACAGAATGTTAACCTAAAATTCTGAAAATGATATTAATTTGGCAGATTTTCATGAATTCTAAAACAAAGGAGTTTCTCGAGTCTCAAAATACGAATGCTTACCCCGAAAAAAAAATCCTCGTATCGACTTTCACAGAAATATACCAGATTCATAACATTTTCAAAATTGATATCCGCCTTTTGAATTTTGGGCCGCAAATTCCTCTTTTGTGACTCAACAAACGTTCCCTTACAGACTTTGATGAAAATTGACCAATTAAATAAAATGTTCAAAATTTGTTTCAACTTGTTCAATTTTAACCTCAAATTTGTATTCTGTTACTTAAAACCCCACCTCTTACTGACCTTTTTTCCAAAACTTAGGTTGCTTTTTTAAATTCTTGAACTTTGAACCAAAATTCGTATTATGAGACTCGAAACTCCCCTCCTTTCCTATTTTCATGAAAATCTATCAATTCAATAACACTTTACCAATTTTGAGTCAAATTTTTGAATTTTGACTCGAAATTCCTATTCTGTGCCCCGAAACCCCTCGTACTGTCTATCATAAAAATCAATTAATGTAATGAAATTAAAAAAATTTTAAGTTAATTTCCTGAATTTTTTTATTTTGACCCCAAATTTATTTTTAAACATTTTTTAAAATTTTATTTTTACGCCACTTGTACTCACTTTAATGGAAACCTAACAATTTAACTATATTTTTAAATTTCAGTCTCTGTTTGGGAGAAAATTTAGGTTTTTGTAAAAATTTGTTTTTTTGCTCCCATTTTTTTAGACGAAATTCGAAAAATCGAAAGTGCCAATGTTTTTTATAAACATTATCCTACATTTTATTCAACAACAAAAAATATATAAAAAAATGGAAATTAAAAATTCGTAAACATTAGAGTGGAACCGTTACACTCAGACTGATACCATTTCCGGGACACCTTTGGTCCGAGTTGACCCCCGTCCGCTCCATGAATTAAATTTTTTTTAAATTTTATTTACTAAAGGTGATACCTTTAATAATATCGAGTTTAAAATTGGCACAAATTTTAAATTCCAGCTTCAAATTGACCGTATAAGTGGATTTATACCATTTCCGGGGCACCTTTGCTACGATTTGACCCCCGTCCACTTCATGGATTTTTAATTTTTTTAATTTTATTTACTGAAGGTGATACCTTCAATGATATCAAGTTTATAATTAGCACAAATTTTAAACTCAAGCTTCAACTTCACCGTATAAGTGGATTTATACCATTTCCGGGGCAAGTTTAATCGGATGTGACACTTTTTTGATGATAGAACATTAATTTTTAACTTTTTTTACACATCGTGAATAATGTGTGTCGAAATTAAAATTAAAAAAACAGAAAAATTATTTCTGTTTGGGAGAAAATTTAGGTTTTTGTAAAAATTTTTCTTTTTGTTCGCCCTTTTTTTAAGGCGAAATTCGAAAACCCGAAAGTGCCAATGTTTTTTATAAACATTATCCTACATGGTTATGCGAAAAAATATGACAAATTGAAAAATCGTAAAAATTAGTGTTGAACCGTCACACTCAGGCGTCTCGAACTTCAGGCCTATGGGTTACCTTGGTTTCTAAACTTGACAGTTTAGAATTTGTTTTATTAGATTTAGTTATTGACAGATGATTCTCATTTCGACCCTATTTCAATCCACAAATCGACCTTATTTTATTAGATTGGCGGATCAAACTGAAGTGCAATTGTTTTGTTGCGTGAACTGTTTTAATACCGCATTAAGTTCTAAATCGAATCCTAGTTTTTACAGTGTAGGAGCCATTACCAGAAGTAAAAATATAACAAATATAGCTAAACTGGCAATATATAAATATGTACTTGCACCCACTGTGCTGTACGGTAGCGAGACCTGGACCTACCAAGAAAAGGATAAGAGTAAAATTAACGCGGAAGGTATGAAATTCCAGCGCAATATAGGCGGTAAAAGGCAAATGGACAAAGTCAATAACGACGGGATTCTTAAAGAATGTGGTGTAGAGGAAACACTGTTCGACAAGAGTGAAAGAAATTTGTTGAGATGGTTTGGACATGTTGAGAGAATGAAAGAAGAGCGACTGAGCATACAAGTATATTTAGGTAAAATAAATGGTAGCGTACCCGTGAATTATAAAAAGCCATTTAAACACAAGAGTGTACATGAGAAAATTTATGGACGTAAAGGAAGCTAAACATGTATACTAGGACAGGAAAGTGTGACGAAAAATATGTTATAACAAATGCTTAATAAAGAGTGTCAGCTCTTCGCCGGCGATGATTACTAGAGTCTTCCTTTACATATGTACCTTAGAATAATGTAATCCTCTGCTTCTTGTTGCAGAGTTAAGTTCACAGTTCGATTTTCTACCTGATGGCGCCCCTATTCCTGGTGCTCCTAGTATCGGAACTTCTTCTTCTTCTGACAGACATCATCCTCCTACGAGATCCAGGTCCAGGTCTCCTACAGCCAGCCATCCTCCTGCCGAGTTTCCACCTGCTAGACCTTATTCTCCAAACAGGTCGCCTCCTCATGCTGAGCCACCTATTCGTGGCAGGTCCAGGTCTCCACCTTCAAGGTCTCTTCCTACTGCCAGGAGCATTGTTCCACCTACCAAGCTTCCTGCTCCTGACAGACGTGGATATTATAGCATTGAAGATCTCGAACTTATTCGGCTTATTCCTGCAACGAATCCGCACTGGATATTCGAATTTCGAAGATACACTTTTCCTGCCAATACAACAATTAAATTGAAAATAGGAAATAATACCTATGAGCCTTTGCCAACCCAAGAACAAATAGTTCTATCAACATCCCAGGGTGAAGTCTTTGCAATATTGGAAAGTACTAATTTTCTTGCTGGATTGTATGGGTATTATTTAACTATGTATAAAAGGGTCAAAATAAACATGGGAAGCGGTACGGCTGCCCTTTTAACCTCAAAAGAAGTACATGATGTTCAAGTGGGTTCTCGACGCCCAATCACACGAAATTTTCGAATAAACCGGGTGGATCACGAGTAAACCGCAATGATACACACTAATGATACAATATAAAAAAACGTAAACTAAAATATAGGGGAGTGTCGTACAGGTTGGGACACTGTATAGTTTTGGGCAGCGCGTTTTTCTCCATTTCTGCACTCTGTTATGACTGCAACATATTAGTATTACTATTCATACTAATATGTGACAGTAATAATAGGTGGCATCAGTGCAAAGAAATTGAGAAAAACGCGCTGTGCCAACCTATATGGTGTCCCAACCTGTATGACACTCCTCTAGTATTGTTTGTGCCCCGAAATCGGATAAAAATGTTACAACTAATCTGTAAATAGTAATAATAATAAAAAGTGAATGTATTATGTTTCTCAAGTCTTCAATCTATGTCCATTCCTATTGCTAATTCTAAATCTATCTGGAATTTTTCAAATTTGAAGGTGTTTTATTTAAACCTGTTTAATTTTTCAGGTTTCGAATTTCAAATCGAAGAATATTTAAGGAAAATATATTTAAATTTACAAAGTTTTAAACTAAAGCTTTAAAAACTAAATAATTTTAATGCAGCCTTGTAATTTAAACTTTTTTGAAATAAGTATTTAAATATGAGTATAAAATTTTAAATATAAAAATTATATAAATCAATAATTTCAAACTCAAAACATAAAAATGGAACTAAAAAATTCCCCCCTTTCATCACAAGCCAAATGTTAAAAATATATAATTTGATCTACTTCAACTCACCAAACATGTTAAAAATCAAAACATTCACTGTTCCAATTTTTGAAAAAATGTTGAAACTGATTCCGGATTCGAAGTGAAAATTTCACAAAACAATATAAAACATTGTAAAACTTCCTTTTTTTGCAGATCACTTTTAATAATAATATTTTACTGTGCATTGATGACAAATGAGTAATTTTGAATAACCAGGTTAACAGTGGGCTGTTAAAAAACATTTTCGATGGATTGAAAAATGAGGAAATATGTATTTGTTTATAACAAATGTCTATAAATTACTAAATATAATATGCACTTAGAAGAATGTTTACAATATATCACTGAAAAAAAAATATTTTTGTCCATTACAAAGTAGCCAAATCGTAAATTTTGTCATCAAATTGTTTATAAAATAATACATTTTTGTCTGCTAGTAAATCATCCTTGCACTAGGTCATTGTCTAGCTACTGATATTTAATATTGCTGAAGACAAAATCTGTATGTTAAAAAAAGGACGAATTTTCTAAATTTGTATCCAAAATTATATTAAACATTATTACTAATATTCCATAAGTCACAATTGAACATTACTTCTAAATATATTGCGATGCAAATTGTATAGAATTAAATATCTGAATCTCGCTAACAGTCAACAAAACCATTTATTCTGATTAATTTGTTCATGAAAAATACCTCTTTTATATTTACTTAACAACGTAACTTAGCATTCCTTGAAAGTATTTTTCTGATTTTTTACTAATTTTCAGCAGCTCCGAGCAATTGCAAACAGTTTGAAGAAAATAGAAGTCTTGAATCTTCAAAAATTTATACTTTTTTCGTTTTCTTAGTTGAATAACAAAAAATTGGAACCCTTTCTTAAAGATCAGCTTTCACAAGTTTTTCCTAAATTTAATACGGAATCGACAATACTAAATTAAAATCGATTAAGAATTGTACCCTCTAAATTAATTTGTCGGGGAAAATCAGACTTGGCCCCCCTAAAAAATAAACCTGTTACCGCTCAATATAGGCGACGAAAATAACTTTTACATTATAATCATCTTAAAATACAAGGTTTAATCTGTAATTTGAGCCGTACTATAAGTTTCTAGAACGTCAGATACACACTCTATGGTGTTTTTGAAAAATGGCTCAAAAGGCTAATTGGTTCAAAAACGTGACGTGATGGAAAAAATGTGGTACCACATTCGTATTTAGTGAGACCAAAAACATAATTATAGATATGGTGGTCTGGTTCAGTAGCCATGTCTGTTTTATTTGTTGTTTGCCCGTGTAATTGTTTCGAATTCGAATATTAAAAATGTCAGGACAATTTCACTATTAAATTTTCCAAAATTGTAAGCTATCATATCGGAAGCCTTGATAGTCAGTTATATATTTGATAATTTTAGATTTAGATATTCTGAATTGTTTGGGTTCCAATTTCAAACGTACACAAGAGTTTGTTTTCAAATCTTCAAAATCGTTCAACTTCCTTAAAAAAAATGGAACTAAGAAATTCTCCCCTTTCATCCCAGGTCAAATGTTAAAAATGTAAAATCTGACCTACTTTAACTCACACCAATCATGTTAGGGATAAAAAAATTCACTCTTCAGATTTAAAAAATATTAAAAACTGATTATGAATCTGGAATTAAAATTTCAAAAAAACAAGTTGGCTTTTCCAATATGTTGGACAAGTATTTCAAAAAAATAATAGATTGACTCGGAACAATCAGATACCGGATTTCGTAGCCAAAATGAAGAAAGAGGATTAGACATTGTAAAACTTCACTTTTTTGCAGATCACTTTTAATAAGAATATTGTGCTGTGCATTGCTGACAAATGAGTAATTTTTAATAACAAGGTTAACAGTGGACTCTTAAAAATGCGTTGTTGATGGAATGAAAAATAACAAAATATGTATCAGTTTACAACAAATGTCTATAAATTAATAAATCTAGTATGCGCTTAGAAGAATTTTCACAATGTCAGTGAAAAAACCAGTTTTGATCCATTACATAGTAGCCTAATCGTAAATTAGTTCATAAAATTGTTTATAAAATAATACATTTCATATCTGCAGGTAAATTATCGTCACAGGGGATCACTGTATAGCTACTGATATTTAATATAGCTAAAGACAAAATCTGTATGTTAAAAAAAGGCTCAATTTTGAATTTTCTGAATGAATTTGTTCAAAAATAATGTTAAATATTATTACAAATATTTATTTCTTTATTTTGTATTCATTGATGAAAAGTTCCTAGGGCTGAATTGAACAATTGAACATTACTTTGACATATACATATTGCGATGAAAATGATATAGAGTTAAATATCTGAATTGCGCTAACCGTCAACAAAGCCATTTTTACTGATTAATATCTTTATAAAAAAAATACCTATTTATATTTACTCAAAAACATAATTTAGCCTTTTAGAGAGTATATTTCCAGATTGTGTAGCAATCTTTGGTAGCTCCGATAAATAGCAAACAGGTTGAACAAACTACCCAGCTAACACAGTTACTAGTCCGAATAGTCACATAATTGTAACAAGATTAAAAAAACCAGTCACTGGTGACTTCCATGCTGGTCACCCAGTGACAATATATTTCCCACTCAAAGTAGTAACAAATTACAAGCGAAGCAGGTAACATTATCCCGCCATTGTAATCACATGCTTGTAACAAAGTGATGTTTGGAAACGCAACGTGCAATGTCAGCTTAACCTCAAAATATACATCGTTTCGGAATTATAATTATGAATATTTTTGCAAAAATGTTGGAAAGGAACATAATTAAACAATAAATAAGTTCCAGAAAAGGAAGATAATATGTGAACAAAGCTTTTATAAAAAAACAGATATTTATCAGCTGAACCCTTACGAAAAAGAAATTACATTATAGAGGTTAGACCCAAAATGTATATGTATAAATAAAGATCGCTGCCGGCTGTTACCGCCATGTTACTAGTCTGACAGGGAACGGTTGCAAACAAGCCTCCCTAGTAAACTACGGCGATTATGCCGTTACCTGCTAGGAGACTGAGATACAAGTAACAATTCCTCTGATAACATGTGATCATTCAGGAACCTTTCAGGATGGTAACAGGTTAGCTGGGTAGGAGGCTTTAATATTCAGAAATTTCTAAATTTTTATTTTTTTTGGTTGAATGAAAAAAAAATTGAAACCCTTTTTCAAAGATCAGCTTCCACAAGTTTTATTCTGAATTTACTACGGAATCGACTTAAAAAAAAAATTGAAATCCGTTAAGAATTGTACCCTCTAAATTTATTCGTCAGAGAAAATCCGATTTGGCCCCACTATGCAAAAACCTGTTACCGCTCAATATAGGCGACGAAAATAATTTTTTCATAATCACCTTAAAAGGATCAATCTTCAATTCACTCTAAAAAAAATATTATTTCAGGTATTAAATAAGACTCAGAAAAAACAGTATCAAGTGGTACTCAAATGAGACAACAGTGTTTGAGCCACACTAGAAGTTTCTAGAACGTGAAATTCTCACCTTACTTTTTTTAAATGGCCAAAAAGGCTCATTTTTGCAAAAACCTGACGTAATGGAAAAAATCTGACACCAAATTCGGATTCAGCGACCCCAAAAATATATATAAAAAATGTCAGGACAATTTCATTATTAAATTTTTCAAAATTGCAAACTTTTATATTGAAATCCTTGATAGTCGCAATTATATATTCAACACTTCAGATTTAGATATTCTGAATTGTTTCGTTTCAATTTTAAACATACGATAGTTTCTGCTTTTCAAAATTTTCGAAATCGTTCAATATCAAGTTCAAAGTCTTCATTGTTATACAATTTTCAGTATAAATAATTGAGAACTAAACAATTACGAATTAAACGATTCTCGAATAAATTCAAAACAATTAAAAATCAAAAAAATAATGTATTAAATGTAAGTCTTAAAAATGAGAAAACTTTAGAACCAGGCAATAAAAATCAGATTACTTTTCATTTGGAAATGTTACGACATATTCAATATTTTAAACTGAACTTGAAAAACAATCTTGAATTAAGAAGCTGAAAAGTTCGCAATTTCAAAAATGATAATTCTGTCTTGTTTACATTTTTTTTAATTTTTAATTTTCAATGTAATATATTGAAACTGTCCGATTTATATTTCAAGATTTTAAAAAATGAGCATTTAAAATTGAAAAAATATTCAACTATTGGAAGATTTCAAGAAGAAATAATCATTCTTTTTTAGCAGGTTTTTAGAATAATTCAATTTTACAGGTTTATGATTGAAAATTTGTCCATCCTCAATGATGAAAAGGGCGGTGAATTGATTTGTTTATCTTGGAAAAATTTATTTAATCTATTTAAATATTGAATTATAATTTTCAATGTGATAACAATTTAAAATTCTGGAATTTCAGAATCTTTGACTTTGAAACATTCAATTTAGTTTTCAATTCGAAATTGTAAAATTTTAATCGCTTAGAATTAAAAATTATTGAAATCTCAAAGTTTTCAACTTTTAACGCTTTTAATTAGAAAAAATAAAATTTCAATTCCTTTGATTTCTAAATGATCCAGTTTTCTAAGTTCTAATCTGAAATTATTTAATTTTCCACATCTTTAAATTGCATTATTAGTGATTTTAGAGCATATACTTTGATATACAAAAATGAAAAAAAATTAGTGAATGACCCTAGATCCATTTAGAACTTTTAAATTTTTGGTCTCGCTCAAAAAAATTATTTTGTAAATTCGTTTTTTGTAAACGTTTCAAACTTCAGAGAGGTATTGAAAACACTCACTTGAAACAATAAGAGACACCCCTTGTATGAAAATGGACAAATTCATGAGATAAGGCATAAAGCCTACATTAAATACTGTGATAAAGCACCAGAGTAATAATTAGTTACATTGTTAACCAAATTCTTCATTATAACAGTAATCAGTTATTCTTAAATTGGAAAAAATGACGATTCTTTCTACTCTGGCTCTATCGTTTGCGGTTATCCTTAATTCTATTGGTAAATATAATAATATAATGTATCTATATTTTTACAAACTTTTAGAGGTTCCACAAATATCATTTTGTCCAACTCAATCCACATCATATCCTAATTTAAGTCCATGGAAATACTTTCAAATAGACTGAAATCCTATGAAATCTGTTGAAATATCTGAAAATGCTGCAAAATCTTTTGAAATTCTATTTTAAAACTTACAAAATCCTTTGAAATTTCCTGTAATCTACTAAAAGCATAGAAATCTTTGTCTAGACCCAAGACAAAATTATTTAACAATTTTTTAGCGAACAAATAATTTTTCCATAATAGCCCCATCTACCGGAATATTAGGGATAGTTCTTAAGTCCACATTACTCAAACAAAAATTATTTTCTTCAATCTTACATTAAATTTTGGTATTGAATTTATTCTAAAAATTAATATAGTTATTGAACCAATATATAATTATCGAATAAGTATGACTTAATACATTTTTTAAAATTAAAACACCTTCAGAAAGATGTCCAGATAACATTTTTAAACGACTTGAAAGATTTACGGTATAGATTCAGAGTTTATAGAGACGCGATTTAAAAAAATCGCTCTCTTTCGCAAATTAAGCAAATTAAGGCGTATTTAATTCATGAGATAAGGAATATAATATTGTATAATATTAAGTTCAGGCACTTAAGTTGGAACAGCCTGTATATTTACTACACGTGTATATATTATACATACATATATATATGTATAAAAATTTTATGTATTTTTTAGGTATTATATATATATAAACTTTTAATGTATTTTATTCATTTAATTGAAAATTAATAATAATAAGATAGGCATTGTTTCAATTTTTCTGTTTGGTTAAACTTTCTGATAAAAGCTGAATCTTCCCGACGGCAGTTCTTAATAAAGTTTATTTTTAATTTTAAAGAATAGACACTTCCAGTTTTTATCGATAAGGAAACGATATATCGAAAAAGTAAGGACGGTAAAGTTCTTCCTTGGACGAATACAACAAACCAATTTCGATTTTAAGAAGTAAAAATAACGTTTACACAGGTTTATACGATAATGAAAATTGAAGCAAATAAAGTTTGATTCAAATAATCTAAGGATAGTTTTTTCTTGTTGAAAAATCTTTTTGTTTATTGGCGTTTATGATAACAAAAAGTCTTTCAACGAAATGTATAATTAATTATAATTTTAAAAATATCCAGTCATGCAAATTATTATTTGATCAGTTAATGATTCATTGTATGATTAGAGATTTTTAGCGAATCAGGTATTTATACACATTTACCTGAAAACCTTTCTTTAATCACAAACAAATATAAAACATAAAATTTAAAAAAAAATATGAACCATCCTAGAGTTACTTAAATGAAACTTTATCGATTCTAATCTCCTCTCTCGTATAAACCTGTGAAAAAAAAAATTATGGCGTTTGAAGGAAAAGGTGAGAAAACAGTATGCAAAACTGCCCTAACCGATGATAGGATAGAGCAAGTCGATAAGTACGTGTATCTTGGTAGTTTTTTTACTAGTGACGGAAAGATCGATGGAGAGATAGCGAGGTGTTTAAATGAGGGTAGGAAGGATATTTGTAGCGTAGGAGCCATTACCAGAAGTAAAAAAGTGACAAATAAAGCTAAACTTGCAATATACGAATATGCACTTGCACCTACTGTGCTGTACACTAGCGAGACCTGGACCTACCAAGAAAAGGATAAGAGTAAAATTAAATGGTAAAATTATATGGTGTGAAGGAAACACTGTCTGACAAGAGTGAAATAAATTTGTTGATATGATTTGGACATGTTGTGAGAATGAAAGATCAACGACTGACGATACAAGTATATTTAGGTAAAGTAAATGGTAGCCTACCCAGAGGCAGACCGAGAAAAGCATGGTGGGAATGAGTGAATGAGACCCTAAGCTTTACATTGTGAGTTTGTGAAGCTCTTCGCCTGAGCTAATTGCTAGACAGTCTTGCAAAACATATGTACCTTATGTAATTTAATCCTTTGTGTGTTATTGCAGAGTTATTTTCACAGTTCGATAGCGCTCCTAATACCGGAACTTCTTCTTCTTCTTCTTCTGAAATACATCATCCTTCTACGAAATTCAGGTCCAGGTCTCCTTCAGCCAGCCATCCGCCTGCCGGGCTTCCACCTGCTAGACCTTATTCTCGAGAAAGTTCGCCTTCTCCAGCTGAGCCACCTATTCGTGCCAGGTCCAGTTCTCCACCTTCAAGGCCTCCTTCTCCTGCCAGGAGCATAAGTCCACCTACCAGGCTTCCTGCTGCTGACGAACGTGGATATTATGGCATTGATGACCTCAAACTTATTCGGCTTATTCCTAATACGAATCCGCACCGGATATTTGAATTTCGAAGATACACTTTTCCTCCCAATATACCAATTAAATTCAAAAGAAGAAATAAACCCTTTGAGCCTTTACCAACCGGAGAACAAATTGTTCTATCAACATCCGAGGGTGACGTATTTGCGATATTGGAAAGTACTAATGTTCTTGCCGGAATCTATAGGTATCATTCAAAAAATTATAAAAGGGTGAAAATAAACATAGAGAGCGGTACAGGTGCCCTTTTGACCCCACAGGAACTTGATGAGGTTCGAGTGGGTTCCCAACGCCCAATCACACGAAATTTTCGAATAAACCGAATACATCGCGAGTTTACCGCAATGCCTCACACTACTAATATAATATAAAAGAATGTAAATTAAAATATAGTATTGTTTGTGATTCAAAGTCGGATCAAAATGTTACAACTAACCTGTAATTAGAAATAATAATAAAAAGTTTATGTATAATTGATCTTAAGTTTTTAATCTATGTCTAATTCGATTTCTAATTCTAATTCTATACGGAATTTTTTTAATTTGAAGGTGTTTTATTTCAAACTGTTTAATTTTTCAGATTTCGAATTTCAATTTGAAGAATATTTAAGGAAAACTCATTTACATTTCAAACGCTCAAGATTCAACAATTAACGATTCAAGATTTAAAGGTGAATGATTTTAAAGAGGCCTTGTAATTTAAACTTTTATAAATTAAGTATTCAAAATTGAACAATTTGAATATAAATAATTCATCTTTAAATCAAAGGTTTGGACAAATGGAACTAAAAACTCCCCCTTCCCCTTTCATCCCAAGCCAAATGTTAAAAATATAAAATTCCAATAAAAAACTTTTTTTTCACTGATTCCTAATTCGAAGTGAACATTTCAAAACACAATATGGCTTTTCCAATATGTTGGACAAGGATTGTAAACTGCATCCGTTTAGAAATAGATATGGATCGGGATAATCCTGATAAAAAACGCCATGCGAATAATAAATTCCGCATACGAGTGAAAAAATATTGAGCGATTCAAGTCGAATCCAGCACCTATATTTCATCGAAAATTCCCACAAGCGAGAAAGAGATCTGCAGAGCACAGTAATATTTTCAAGTGAAACAACAATAAATAAGCTTTTTTAAATTTAGCATTTTGTAACTTTGAAAAACCCGCCTGTATTGGTTAACGTGTTCGGCTGCGCGAGCCGCAACGCCGCAGACTGGCTCTGGCGCCTCCACTAAAGCAGTCGTGCACGTCATTTCTTATTGTAGTCGAGTCCGTTCAAGGTTCCGTAAAATCAGGTTATTTTTACAAAGTTCTTTCGTTTTTTACATTCTCATCAGAGAAGGTATTAGATTTGTGTAAAATTTGACCCCCCCCCCCCAGTTTTTGTCAAAAGTCCACGTTTTGAGACCCCCTGAACCCGAAAAACAGTTTTTTACGAATGTGTCTGTATGTATGTATGCCTGTATATGTGTGCGTGATCACGACAACTTTCGAAAGAATTGACATATTGAATTGGCCTTTGGTATACTCTTTAACTGCTCTAATTGAAGGTCAAGTTCGTTAGGCAGCCATTTTGGATAAAAATTCAAAAAGAGCATTTTCAATATTTTTTAGACATCTTTTTTTCAGAATTTGGAAATTCTATGTATGGTTATTCACATTATTAAAAAAGACGAACAATTTATCCTAGTGACCTTTTTGGATAAAAAACAAATTACCAGAGTTATAGCATTTACAAAATTCAAAAAAACAAATTAAATGAAACTTTAAAGCCAAACAACGCACGATATGAAAAAAGTCGAAGTAGAAGAACGTTGTTTTTGTACACCCTACAAGATTGTAGTAAATTTTGATGCGACAAAAAAAAATGAAAAATAAAAAATTCCATTTTGCGGTCAAACTATACAAGATAGGAAAGAAGATAAATAGACAAAAATTGTGCATTCAATAAAGATCTACAAATTTGTTGATAATCACTTTTTGATAGGAGGCGTAGTTTTTGTTTAAATTCGTAAAAAAAGCATTAAAAATAAAAAAATAAAAATTTTTTGGACAAATGACACAAGCTACAAAAAAAATAATAAGACAAAAGTTGTTCACCCAAAGAAGAGATACAAATTTGTTATAAATTATTTTTTGATAGGATGCGTGGTTTTTGTTTTATTCGCGAAACACAACATTAAAAAATAAAAAATTTAATTTTTGGACAAACAATCCAAACTATGAGAAAAATGAATTGACAAAAGTTGCTCATCCGAAAAAGAGCTACACATTTGTCATCAATAATTTTTGATAGGACGCGTAGAGTTGTTCAACCAACAAAAAATCTACAGAATTTTTATAAACCCTTGTTATAACAATAAAAACATTACCTTTTTGGAAAAAGGACACAAGCTACAATAACATTTTTTTTAACAAAATTTTTCGCCTAAATTATATCTACTTTGCGCAAAACAACTTTACGCTAGAATGCGTATTTTTAGTTTAAAACGTAAAAAATAACATTGAAAATAGACAAATTAAATTTATGGAAAAACGGCACAAAATGCAATAAAATGTTTATTAAGAAATTTTTTTTTTTTATAGGATGCGCACTTTTTCAGTTATGAAAACAAGACAATTAAAATACGTATGTTTCAATACCAATACATGTTATGAATTGTAATAATATAAATTTATTGAAATCATACATTTTTCAGGGTAGTTGAGAATAAAATTTAATGAAAAATAAGAAACAAATAATAAAGTAATCATTATAAGTAAAATTTGTACTTTATATTGCAATATCCGAATGAGCAATCCCAGACCGACGTATCTAAATAAATGTAATATACATTTGATATAAAAGTGTTGAACATAATGGAGAAAAGAGACGTGATGAGAATATGATCGTTAAAGCCGAAGGAGCTTTAACAAAAGAGAATTCACAATCACCAAATTACAGTTGTCGATGGTTTGACCTTTAATTTTAAAATATCTGTGCACAAATGTGGGGAAAATACAATGACCGAGCGCGTAACGCGATGTAAATACATTATCAAGCGATCAGTGGAGTATTTGTACTAAGCCAAATTTTTTGAAGAAAACACCATGTCAGATGCTTTAAGGACTGAGCTGACTGTTGGAAGAGATTGGGATGGAGGTCAAAAGGAATAACAAGATGCCAAAAGTTCTTGAATCATAAAGAAGCGTCAAATTTGACAAAATAAATCTTTATCAGTTGTTACTTATTTTTTATGAATTAAATCATTTCACCCCTTCGTTATTAATTGGGCATAAAATGGGTTGCCCAACTGGAACCCAGCTAGTTACTTCAATTTGGGCATTCATTGGTCTGGTCCAAATCAACTTTTTCAGATGGGTCACTTGAAGCAAAATTGGACACCCCTTGTATAAAAATGGACCGATTAATGACACGAAAATATCTGACGAGGAAAATTTCGCAGCATATGTAATTCATGAGATAAGGAATAAAGCCTACTTTACATACTGTGATAAAGCACCAGAGTAATAATTAGTTACGTTTTTAACCAAATTCTTCATTATTACAGTAATCAGTTATTCCTAAATTGGAAAAAATGACGATCCTTTCTACTCTGGTCCTATCATTATCCGTTATGCTTGATTCTATTGGTAAATATAATAATATAATAATGTATCTGTATTTTTACAAACTTGTAAAGGTTCCGAAAATATCAATTTGTACGACTCAATCCACATTACATTCAAACCTACGTCCACGGAAATACTTTCAAATACATTGAAATCCTATGAAATCTGTTGAAATATCTGAAAATGCTGTTAAATCTTTTGAAATTCTATTTTAAAACTTTTCAAATCCTTTGAAATTTCACGTTATCTACTAGAAACATAAAAATCTTTGTCTAGATCCTAGAAAAAATTATTTAACAAATTTATAAACAAAGAAATGATTTTTCCCATAACAGTTTCAACTACGGGGATATTAGGGGTCATCACTCAAACGAAAATTATTTTTTTAAATCTTACAATAATAATATATTGTTAAACCAAAATTTGTTTCATAAATTTATTCTAGAAATTAATATAGTGTTTGAACCAATATATATATATATATATATATATATATATATATAATTATTGAATTATTATGACTTGAAAGATTTACGGTAAAGATTCAGAGTTTTGTAGACGCGCGACTCAAAAAAATCGCTCTTTTCCCCCAATAAAGCCGAATTGCGATAGCTATATTCAGTTAATTGCACTCATTCATAAAATAAAACCATCCCAAAAGGACTGGCTGGAGGCATATATAATTCATGAGATAAAGAATATAATTTTGTATAATCGTAAGTCCAGACACTTGAGTTGGTACAGTTTGTATATTTACTACACATGTATAAAAATCACTGTAATATACATACAATTCCCATTTGTCATTATTAATAATGAGACTGGTATTATTCCTTGGAAAAATTCAAGTAAACAATTTCGATTTTAAGAAGTAAAAATGAGATTTCCACAGTTTTACACGATAATAAAAATTGCAGCAAATAAAGTTGGATTTCAATAATCTGAGGATAGTTTTTTCTTCTTCAAAAATCTTTGTGTTCATTGGCGTCTATGATGACAAAATTATTTTTAGCGATATGTATAATTATTTATGAGTTTACCAGTCATATAATTATCATTTTACCGGTTAATGATCAAATATATGATTTGATAATTTCATTAAATCAGGTACTTGTATAAACACTTCGCCTGTAAAAAACTAATTTAAAAAATTATGGTCTTTGATAAGTACGTGTATCTTGGTGTCTCGTCACTTATAAATTGAATGATGTTTGATTTCATATTTCAGAATACTTTCTACTTCCAAATTTGATTTACAATGTTTTAAAACCTAAAATGCCAAAATGCTTAGAGTTATATTAACTTATTCAAAGAGAAAAAATTGGGGTCCCAAATTTTATTGCTATAAGTCTCGGACATGGTTACTAGAACACGTTTTCTCCTGAGCCCTTTATTACGGTACTCCTCGGAAAAGTACAAATATCTTAATTATCACAGAGCCTCACTTTCAATTTTACGATAATCTCCTCTAGGTGCAAATGTGCAAACTAGGCAAATTATTTTTTTGTTATACGTGCTTAAGAAATGCTACTTTGCGCGTCTCTTTACTAACCGCAAAATCCTAAATTCCCCACGAAATTATTATTTCAGTGTATTAAAACTCTTGGCGTTAAAAAGAATCATTAGAAACACGGCGAAGCGACTTTTTCAACTGCGCATGTACCGAAAAGCGGGGATCTATTTGAAATCAACAAATACTATCAATAATAATATAGATCAATATTTAAAACAAAATTTCGCTTTTTAATAATTAATTAAATTGAATCTAAGAAATATCTAATTTCTTTAAATAATTTATTGTTAACGTAATATTACAAGTTTATATTTTGTAATTTTAAATAGACCCGAGCTTTTCGGTACACGCGCAGTTGAAAAAGTCGCGGTCCATTAGCATCACTGGGAGAATCTCGAGTCTATTTTATTCTTGATAACTACATAACCTATCAATCAGTAGATGTTTTTCTTCTGTCGAAAGGGCTCCGCCCCTCGAAACCCCCGTATCCCCGCCCCCACCACCCCTTGTTACTTTTCACCCACACTGTCATAACTACAGATAATATCAGCAGCTGATATTAGGTAGACAAATATTTGACGAGCATTTGAAATGAGAAATGATTCTCATATGGTAAATTATATATACAATAGATAACATGACCGAGGTCAGTTCATTATATTTGTCAACTTTTTCCACTTGATATATTTAAATTATGGAGAGATGTCAGATTCCAAGTTTTTATAAGTCCGGAAATGATGACTAAAATATTATTATTTTTCCTAATTCTGGAAATTTTTTATTAAGCATCTTGGCAGTTTATTTACTACTGAAAAAAAAATACTAAATAAAGCTAGACTTACAATATACTGGAACTACCATGAAAAGGATAAGCGTAAAAATAACACGGTAAACATGAAATTCTTGGGATGGTTTGGACATGTTCAGGGAATGAAAGAAGACCGACTGATCAAACAAGTATATTTCGGTAAAGTAAATGGCAGCGTACCCAGAGGTAGACCGAGGAAATAATGGTGCGAATGTGTGAATGAGAACCTACGTTTAAAAAATATAAAAAGCCATAGAAACGCAATAGCTTACATGAGAAAATGTATGGACTTAAAGGAAGCTAAAGAGGTATGCTAGGACAGTAAAGTGTGACGACAAATAGTTTATAACAAATGCATGATAAAGAGTTAGTGGAACACGGAAAAAAGTAGATAGTTAGATTCACTTTTATGTATTGTTAACTTGAAGTTTACTTGTTCGCATTGTACAAGAAACAATTCAAATAGTTTTTGATACTGAATGAGACAGTGATCTCAAAATATACAAAACCTTAAAGTCAGCATTACTACTTCAAATTGTAAAAAGAAAGATTACTAGAACAAGTAGCTTCAATAACTATTTGAACTAGTACAGTTGAACATGTAAACTGTATGAATAACTAATTTTTATAGTAAGCGAATAATTGTGAGTTTGACTTTTGCAAGTGAGTTCGATCTCCTCTTTCGCATTGCAATAAGCACTGCGCGAGATTGTCAGCCTTACTATTTGAAATTGTGAGTTCACTGGCACAACTAGAAACGTGTAGGCCCCCTCCGCAAAATTTTTTAGGAGGTCCGTTTGAAATTAAAAAAGAAGGACGACTTATAACTTGCTTATCAGTAAAACAACTATTTTACAACAAAAAAAATATATAAAAAAATATACTATAAAATAGAAACCATTTTATAATATTTTCTCTTTTATCATAATATTAGATAAGATGATGATTATAAATAAACATAGTGAATAACTCTACTTTATACTTCAATACTGTTTTTTTTTGTTTTGTACAAAATTTTCAGAATTTAAAAATATTCTGAAGAATTATATGAAAAAGAATACTTTTTTTTACATTATTTCTACTCTGGAATTTTCCGCTTATGATATTTTTAATTTCTTATAGCACTAAAAATGACTAGGGTCGTACTTGATTAAGCCACCCAGTTTCAAATATTATATTATGTGGAAGAATATTTTTTTTCAGTAGAATAATGCATTATTTTCGACGTATCATTTTTTGATACATTAATTAAAAAATAATTGGTAATAAAATTTTAGTTCAAATTGATTTACAAGTTTACCGTAGTAATACTTTTTTTAATCTTCACATTGATATTTGTAGAAATTACTATCATTTGATGAAAAAAAAATATTTTCTCATTTTTTTCAGATTTTTAACAGCAATAAAATCTACCATACTACTGTGATATCGCGATCTTTAATATTAATTTCTCGGAACCGAATAATTTTTTTGTATTGAACAGTTTTTATTATAATTCTGCTTCCCCATATCTCATGATAAAAATCTTATTTCTGCAAAATTTTTTTATTTGAATCACTATTCAACGTTTGTCTCATCTTAAAATAATGATTTCGATTTTTTTTAAATAAAGTGAGATGATAATAAAATCAAATTAAAAATTCCAAAAATTTTATTCGAAATAGTATATTGTGTATCAAGGGCGTAAAGAAGGTTATTTTGACGAGTGTGAACTTGCCGCCCGAGCGAAGCGAGGTCGGCAGTCGCATGAGGCCAAATAGCCGTACGCCCTTGATACACACCACACTTTTTATCCTACCCTTCTTGAAAACAAGCTTGGTGTACTTAACAATTTTAGTTTATAAGTGAAAGAAAGAAATAGCGTACTTTGCAGAAGGGAGACTGTGGGGTGCAGCGATACAATTTTTTTAAAGATAAAGATAATGTCCTTTATATTATCACTTGCGTGGTGCAGTGTATGTGAAGCGGGCGTAAAGTTTTATGTAGCAGGCGTAAAGTGTTATTTAGCGGGCGTAAAGTGTTATGTAGCGGGCGTAAAGTTTCATGTTGGCCCGGCGCGGCGGCGGAGTGCGCATGTGCGAACGACACTGGGCTGTAAGCGGGCCTCACGTGCATTCAATGGCGCAATTTATTTATTATTTTATTTATTAATTTACTGTGTGAGTTAATACTTCTAAGAAAAATATTTTTCCCAAGCTCGTTACAAAATATTAGATATCATCTGTAGGAGATTAATTTAAAAAAATTTAAGTAAACATTTATTATCATTTCTTAGCTGACCACGTTTTTCTCAGAGAAACCGCTTGACCGAGAGTTTGTCAGAAAAATCTAAGCGGTTCCGTAGCTCACTTGACTAACGCGTGCGCTAGATTTAGGTTTTAGAACAGGTTTTAGGTAGTAGTTAGGTAGGGATCGATTCCCCAGCGGGGGCGATTTTTCAGAGCGTTTGAGCGTGCGATCATATGTGTAAGACTCTGTGCGTGCAATTGTGTAAGAAGAATCGAAAATTAAGTGCAGTAATCATTCATAAAATAATTTTTTCCTTTTCGAATCGATCGACATTTTACATAATTTTTGTTGTCGAAAGTTTCGAGCTAATCTATTTATAAATCGTGTATTGAATGCGTGCATTCCATATATACATATACATATATGCGTTACAATGCGAAATCGGCAAAGTTACTCTTCACAGAAGTAAGGCGTACTACACGAAATAGTAACTATTCTGCTCGCTGAGTGTTGACGGTTACCAGGTGGCGCAGTGCGTCCTACTATTTGAAATTGTTCAACCCACTCTTGTAAGAAGTCAGTTTAAATAACCTGAATGCGAAATAGTAATTTGAACCAAATTCACCGACGATAAGCTGCGTTTCAATTTAAAATAGTTAGAACTACTGGTTTAGAGAGGTCTTCTAACGATCCACTTTTTTCCGTGAATGAGAGAAGCATGAAAAGAAATACCTTGGATACTAATGGAGCCGCGCGAAGAGCTTTACATGATGACTTTCTGAAGCTCTTTGTCCGGGATGATTTCTAGAGTCCTCCCTCACATATGTACCTTGGAATAATGTAATCTTCTGTTTCTTGTTGCAGAGTTAAGTTCACAGTTTGATTGTTTACCTAATGGCGCCCCTATTCCTGGCAGTCCTCGTACCGGAACTTCGTATTCTCCTGAGAGACATCATCCTCCTACGAGATCCAGGTCTCCTTCAGGCAGCCATCCTTCTGCCGAGCTTCCACCTGCTAGGCCTTATTATCCAAACAGACAGCCTCCTCCTGCTGAGCTACATGTTCATTCCAGATACAGGTCTCGTCCTTCAAGGCCTCCTTCTCCTGCCAGGAGCATAAGTCCACCTACCAGGCTTCCTGCTGCTGACGAACATGGATATTATGGCATTGCAGATCTCAAACTTATTCGGCTTATTCCTAATACGAATCCGCACCGGATATTCGAATTTCAAAGATACACTTTTCCTGCCAATATACCAATTAAATTGAGAAGAAGAAATAAAACGTTTGAGCCTTTGCCAACCAGAGAACAAATTGTTCTATCAACATCCGAGGGTGACGCATTTGCAATATTGGAAAGTACTAATATTCTTGCTGGAATGTATAGGTATCATTCAGATAATTATAAAAGGGTCAAAATAAACATGGAAAGCGGTATGGGTACCCTTTTGACCTCACAAGAAGTCAGTGAGGTTCGAGTGGGTTCTCGAAGCTTCATCACACGAAATTTTCGAATAAACCGGATACATCGCGAGTAAACAGTAATGCTCCACACTAGTAATACAATATAGAAAAAATGTAAACTAAAATATAGGAGAGTGTCGTACACGTTGGGACACTGTATTGATTGGGACAGCGCGTTTTTCTCCATTTCTTTGCACTAGTGCCACTAGTGCTATTGATATTAATATGTGACATTAATAACAGGTAACAACAGTGCAAAGAAATTGAGAAAAACGCGCTGTCTCAACCTATACAGTGTCCCAACCTGTATAAAACTCCCCTAGTATTGTGTATGCTCCAAAGTCGGATCAAAATGTTACAACTAACCTGTAATTAGAAATAATGATAAAAATTCAATGTATTGTGTATCTCAAGTCTTTAGTCTATTTCTATTTCTAATTCTAATTCTATCGGCAATTTTGCAAAGAAGGTGATCTATTTAAAACTGTTTAATTTTTTAGGTTTCGAATTTCAAACCGAAAAATATTTAAGAAAAATACATTTAGATTCAAAACGAATAAGATTAAAAATTGCACAATTTTGAATGCCAAATGTTAAAAATATATAATCTGTCCCACTTCAACTCACACCAAACATGTAAAGAATAAAAAAATTCACTCATCCAATTATAAAAAAAACTGATTCTGAATCTGAAGTGAAAATTTCAAAAAAACAAGACGCCTTTTCCAATATGTTGAAAAAGTATTTCAAAAAAATCTGCTCGCTTCGTGGGGACATTCTCATTGCGCGCGGCTCGCTTCGCTCGCAAGTTTGAGCGCGCCTAAGGCGCTTGACTGTTGGTACTCGCGGTTCGCGCTCGATAATATATTTATCTCGCGCTTCGCGCTCGGTCTTTGTATTTCGCCCACATTTATGCACACATCTTTTAACATTAAAGGTCAAAGTATCGACAACTGTAATTTAGTAATTGTGAATTCTCTTTTGTTAAAGCTCCTTCGGTTTTAACGAATACATTCTCATCACGTACCTCGTGCTTCGCACTCCATTTTGTCCCAAATGCGAAATTTTCTACATTATATATGCAACATTATTATATCAAATGTATATTACATTTATTTCTATACACTGTTAGAAAAACCTGTACTACATTTAATGTACATGTAATGGAAGCAAGAATGCACAACATGAAATTAAATTTAGAATACCAGGGTACAGTAAATTTAGTATATTAATACTGAATTTAGTATACACGTATATGAAATTTAGTATACGCGTGTACTAAATTCAGTATAAATATACTAAATTCACTGTACGCTGGTATACTAAATTTAATTTCATGTTGTGCATTCTCGCTTCCATTACATGTATACTAAATTTAGTACAGATTTTTCTAACAGTGTACGTCGTCCTGTGATTGCTTATGAGATATTGCAAAATAAAGTACGAATTGTATTTATCATGATTACTTTAATATTTGTTCCTAATTTTGCATTTAATTTTATCCTCAGCTACCGTGAAAATTATGTATCATTTCAATAAATGTGTATTATTACAATTCATAATATGCATTGATATTAAAAACAGACGTATTTTCCTTGTCTTTTTTTTATAATTGAAAAGAAGTGCGCATCCTATAAAAAAAAACAATTTTGTTATTATGCATTTTATTGCAACTTGTGCCGTTTTTCCATAAATTTAATTTGTTTGTTTTCAATGTTATTTTTTACTATTCAAACCAAGAATATGCATCCTAGCGTTAAGTGGTTCAAAGAAAATTTGTAAATGTAATTTAGGCGAAAAACTTTGTTACATAAAATGTTATTGTATCGTGTATCGTTTTTCCAAAAAGTTAATTTTTTTATTTTAAATGTATTTTTATAACAAATTTGTAGATCTTGTTTGGTTGAACAACTTTTGTCTATTTATCTTTTGTCATACCTTGCGTCGTTTTTCCATAATTTTTTTTTATTGTTAATGTTATTTTTCACGATTGAAACCTAAATTACGCATCTGATCAAAAACAGATTATTAAAAAATGTGTAGGTATTTTCTGAATGAACAACTTTTGTCCATTAATTTTTTTCGTGGTTTGTGTCGTTTGTCCACAAATTTAATTTCTTATATTCTTAAATCAGTATTAATTTTTGTCGATTCATGTTTTTTAGTATCTTATATATTTTGACCGCAAAAGGGAAATTTTGATTTTTCATTATTTTTTTGTGCGATAAAAATTTGAATTTTTGATTTTTCAAGAAAATTAAAAAAAGTATTATGAAAGTATTGTAGAGTGTTCAAAAAGAAATATTTTTCTTCTCTTGACTTTTTTTCATATCGTTCGTTGTTTGGCTTAAAATGTTCATTTTCGTTTGTTTTTTGGAATTTTGTAAATGCTATAACTCCAGCAATTTTTGTTTTATCAAAAAAAGTCATTGTGACAAATTGTTTTTTATTTTGAGTGCTACGAATATCCGTACATAGAATTTTCAAATTGGAAAAAAAGTGGTCTAAAAAATTTTGGAAAAGCGCTCACTTTTTGAATTTTTATCCAAAATGGCTGGCTTACGAACTTGACCTTCATTTTAAGACACTTGAAGAGTACATCAAAGCCCAATACAATCGGTCAATTCTGACGAAAGTTATCGTGCTAACAAAATAAAAATGCACATACACGCACACGCACACACCCTCATACATACATACATACCGACAGACACATTCGCAAAAACCTGTTTTTGGGTTCAGAATGTCTTAGAACGTGGACAATTGACAAAAACGGAGGGCGTCAAATTTTACAAAAATCTAATACCTTTTCTGGATGAGAATGTAAAAATACTAGATTCACTCGGAATAATGAGAGACTGGATTCCGTAGCCAAAAGTGAGAAAAGAGGAGGAGACATTGTAAAACTTCCCTTTTTTGCAGATCACTTTTAATGATGTGGATGGCCAACATCTTACGCCAAGCACAACTTCCCTCCTCAAACTTAACAAAATAAGAAAAAACAGCAATTAAATAACTCAATCGGATAAAAGACATCATCATATTACCCGCAGACAAAGGCAACACAACAGTAATAATAAATAAAGAGGACTATAACAACAAAATCATGGACCTTCTAACTGACGATACGTATGAAAAACTTGAAAAAGACCCCACAAAAACAATAGTCAGCAAAACAAAAACCCTTCTAAAAGACTCTAAACATGACAGCAAAACAATATTTAAATTATTATCTACTTACCCATCTCTCCCAAACTTTACAGACTGCCAAAAATCCACAAAAACAACATTACACTCAGACCGATCGTCAGCGCAATAAACTCACCAACTTACAACCTAGCATACTTCCTTGCAAAAGAATTGAATCTTTTCACAGGAAACTCTATCACACACGTCCAAAAGTCTTTTGACTTTATCAAAAGGATACAACAGATTCACATTCAACCCAAAGTATCCCAGTGAGTTTCGACGTAGTATCTCTCTTTACGAAAGTACAAATCTCTGATACAATCGAGTTTATTAAATCCTATGCAAACTTCCCCTCCGATATCATACTTTTGATAGAACACTGTATCAATAATACCCACTTCTCTTTCAATAATCAATTCTACAAACAAATCTCAGGAGCAGCAATGGGATCTCTAATCTCACCTGTAATAGCCAACATATTTATGAAACAACTAGAAATTAAAATCTTCAACCAACCCAAGCTTAAATCGGAATTTCGGTGACGTTACGTTGACGACACTTTTGTCATCTGGAAACATGGACTAGATAAACTACATAAGTTTTCCGATCTCATCAATCGATTACACCCTAATATCTAGTTCACCATGGAAATTGAACGAACCAGAAAATTGCCTTTCTTAGACGCACTAGTCTGAAAAAGATCTTTTAATACATTAGGATATGAAGTTTACCAGGAAACGCACACATACAAACAAATACCTACATGCCTCCTCCCACCACCACCCATCTCAAAATCAATCGGCCATCAACTCCCTTGTATATAGAGCTGTCTTCATAACAGATAAAGATAACTTACAAAAGGAATTACAAAACGTCAAATAAATCCTAATACAGAAGATTACATAAACAAACAAATTGATAAAGCCATAAGAAAATACACTCAAAACAAGAAGTCAACACAAACTACTAAAGAAAGAGAAAAACGACCACCATCCCACTCTACATCCAAGGTATCACAGAACAAATGGGAAGAATTCCCAACAAACACAACATCCAAACTAGATTTAAAACACCTGCAACAATATGACAACTTCTGAACAACCCTCAAAATAAAACGGCACCTCTTAGTGATCCGGCAGTATATAAAATCCCTTGCTCTTGTGGCAAAGTCTGTATCGGAGAGACCGGGAGAGCGGTGAGTCATCATATGAAGGAATATGAGAGTGAAGTCAGGCTAAAACATTTCACGCAATCAGCACTAGTTGAGCATCATATTGAAACAGGACATAGCCTTTTATTTGACAAAACGACCACCATCACGAAAACATAACATTTTTCCAAAGTTCGAATGAAAAATTATTGGAATTCCAAATTTTTTATTTTGAACGCTTTCAATAAGAAATAATACAATTTTAATCCCTTTCATTTTTAACCCGCAGCCGTCCGCGTGGGTCCACAGGGACCAACTGGCATTTTTCGAACTATGTTCCTGCAAAGGGGAGCAAAGTTCGGGAAGGGAGAAGGCCTTGAAAATTACAAGAAAAATAGGGCGCATTCAATAGGTTAATTTATTTTTAAAAATTTCTCCAATTTGTTTTACATTCTCATCATAATGAGAAAGTATTGGTTTTATGTGAAAAATGACTTTCGCGGATTCCATCAAATGTCGACGTTTTGAGGCCCCCTGAGTCAGAAAAAATGGTTTTTACGTCGGTGTCTGTCTGTCTGTCGTTGTCGTTGTCGTCGTCGTCTGTATATCGGATAACTTTTGAAAGACTAATCGGATTAGATTGTGCTTTGGCACACAGTTTCAGGAAGCAAAAAGAGGAATCGAGTTCGTTAACCAGCCATTTTGGATGAAAATTCAAAAAGTTAGAGCATTTTCAAAAAATTTTAGACCACTTTTTTCCAAATTTCAAAATTATATGTGCGGGCGCTTATAGTGCTCGAAAATCTAAACAATTTATCCTTACGACTTTTATTGATAAAAAGAAAATTGTCCGAGTTACAGCATTTTCAAAATCCCCCCAAAAAAGCGAAAAGTAACATTTTCGGCCAAACAACGCACGATACGAAAAAAAGTCAAGATAGGAAAAGTGTTTCTTTTCGCACGTCCTACAAGATTATCATAACGACTTTTTGAATTTTCTTGAAAAATCGAAAATTCATATTTTTATTGCACAAGAAATAATGAAAAATCAAAAAAATCAATTTCACGGTCAAACTATGCAAGATACGACAAATCATGACTGGACTAA